>QEPC01005594.1:2243435-2358459 GCA_003113815.1 Sphenodon punctatus | reverse complement strand
GAAATTATGCGAGGCGCAACCTGGGATGCCGAGGTTTAGGAATGGAATCGCGGAGCGGTAACAGCTGATTTCGCATCAGCCCTAGTCCACAGGCAAGTCAAGGCAGTTCTAGACTTGCCTGTAGCTGGATGAAGAGCCCTGTGTGGCTTGAAAGTTTGCACATTCTCACCAGCAGAAATTGGTCCAATAAAAGATATCTGTAACAAATATCCAGGGTGAGTCTGTGGAGGACTAGACCACTCAGAAGCCACCTCCCACTTAGGAATTAGCTCAGTTCTAGTTCAGTACACACACAGGTCCATAGGCTTCAGCCTTTCACAGTCCCACACAAGTCTCACATCAGTAGTCCAGGTCTCACAGCAGTAGTAGTAGCCTCACTAATGCCGGGAAACAGCCCTCCGGCAACCCCAGCCAGCCCTATCTAGCCCCCGTCCACAGTCCTCTGGCTGGCTATTCACAATTATAAGCTATTGCAGGCTGCTTCAGGACCCTGGATCCATAACAGGTCAACATAGATTTGATAGCTAGTTACTTCCAATTATACTGTGCTTTTTGCGATTATAGGCTTTAAGAAACACTTAAAATGGCAAGATTTAAGAGTTGGCAGCCCTGCATGTTAACATTTAAATTTGGTGCCTTCCAATTAGAACTGAATTGAATCAGGCTTCCTATTTTGCAGACTGAATGTAAAGATTTCGTTCCAAATGTTTCATTTAACCAGATTTGAATATCCACAAACTTTGACATTATGAAATTTCATTAGTTCAACCCTTAAAAATCAAAGTTTGGGTTGATTAATATCTGATATTCATTAGTCTGAAATTCAAATTTAGTAAACATTCATTTATCCAATTAAATAGTGTACTGTGCACCATGCAACAATCACAGGTTGCCAAACAACTGAATAAACACTGAACTGTGAGATTATAAATTGATAAATATCTGGTTAATCAAATTTTAAAATTCTAAAAAAAAAAAAGAAAGATAATCTCTTTGCACTCTTCACTTTTAAAGTTTGCAAATGGGATGTGAATTTCAAATTCACCTGAGCAAGTCTAAAAATCTCAGAAGTCTCACAAAGGGAAGTAACCATCACTTCATCTCCTGTCTCCATTCTTTCACTAACAGGCTGGAAGATGGCAATGCACAAGCTTCATCCATTTGCCCTTTTTACACGAGATGACCCCACTCATGCCCACGCAGAATTACTGGGTGGGCATAAGTGGGTGAAGCCCATGTACATGCCGTGGGTGGTGGGTGTGGGTGCATGTGATCTCCCACGAAACACGCATCTCCACTCACCCCCCACTCATGGAGCAACCAGAGAAAATGGAGGTTGCTCCGTGCATGGGGATGCGTGTGCTGCCATGTGCACATCCTGCCCACTCACCATGCATTCACCGACGTGCCCAAGGATGGACCCCCAACTCTGTGGGGGCCGAGTAAAAAAGGCCATTGTGATAGAGAAGTTTTTAGTGGAGATTGGACACAGCTAAGTTTCTTTTTGAAGTTTAGCTTAGCAACACTGAAATTGGGGTGGTACGGATTGACCTCCATTTATCCAACTCCTCTTCTTTGAGAGCAGATAAATGAAAAATTGGTGGCGTATCTAGTTTCTAGAACACTTCAGTTGTGTGCACCTCTCCTTCCTGTCTGAGTGCATGTATATTTATTTAACTTAAAATTTATATGCCGCCCTCTCCTGCCTCAGGCATCTCGGGGTGGCTGACAACATTTTACAAACATTTAAAAACATTAAAATAAACAATAATAATTACAATTAAAAAAAACAATATAAAACCCTGTCCCGTCCTACCCTAACCCAAACCCACCCACCCCATCTCGCTCGGGAAAGGAGATGGGGTGATCACTCCCATGATCAACGGTATCAAATGCAGCTGAAAGATCTAACAGGATCAACAGGGTCGAACGACCCCGGTCCAACTCACGGGAAAGGTCATTGGCTAAGACCACAAGCACAGTCTCCATGCCATAACCCGGACGAAAGCCCGACTGTGAGGGATTGAGAAAGTTAACCCTGTCCAAATGCCCCTGAAGCTTCTGAGCCACCACCCCATTCAATAAACTTCCCTAAAAAATGAAGGTTAGAGACTGGCCGATAACTGGCAGGGGCGTCAATATCCAAAGATGGTTTCTTGAAAAGGGGCCACACCACCACCTCCTTGAGACAGCCTGGCACCCTCCCCTCCCCAAGGGAGGTGTTGACTATCCCCGCCAGCAGCGGCCCCAGTGTCTCCCGGCTAGCCTTAGCCAGCCAGGATGGGCATGGATCTAGTTCAGAATAGGTGGTTTGAACAGTTCCAAGAGCATCCCCCACATCGGAGGGCAATACTGTCTGAAACTCATCCCATAAAACAGGACAAGAAGGGGCTTCTACTGCCTCTGACCCATTCTCTGCTAAAAAAAAGAATGGGTGCATCAAAACTGTGGTGAATTTGAACGATTTTATCTGCAAAAAAGTCCACAAACAAATCACAGTGAGCATTTGATGGTTCTACGTTCAGGTGGAGGGAGGCTGGACTCACCAGCCCCTTCACCACCCGGAACAGCTCAGCCAGGTGGGACTTAGCAGACGCAATGAGGACAGCAAAGAAAACCTTCTTTGCTGTCCGCACCGCAACAGCATTGGTATGTAACCAGACTCTATGCCGCAATCGGTCAACTCCAGCATGTGAATGACGCCACCGTCGCTCTAACCGCCGCCCTTCCTGCTTCATCCACCGCAGTTCCTCAGTATACCATGGGGAGCTGGGTTGTTGGCAATTCAGGAACAGACGTCTGGAAGCCACACAGTTGATGGCCTCTGTTAGCACAGTATTCCACCTGGACACGAGGTCATCGAGTGAGCAGCCATCGAGGTCAGAGGAAACATCCCCTAGAGCTATCTCAAACCTTTCAGGTTCCATAAACCTTTGGGGGCGAACCAACCTAACTGGTTCCACACCCTCCCGGGCGCCGACATATGCCAGGATATCTGCCCGGAGGAGATGATAATCCGTCCACAACAAGGGCACTGTTAATACCTCCCCCACCAACGGATCCCCCGCCTCAAGGCCTATGCAAAATATCATGTCCAGGGTATGTCCTCCAACATGTGTGGGGCCCACTACTCTCTGAGACAGGCCAATGGTTGCCATGGCGGCCATGAACTCACAGTCCGCCCCTCCAGACTGGCGTCTTGGAATATACTTGTAAAGGTGCCTGAATGGGTGTAAACAGATGCCATTGTTCTGCCTCACCCCCAGGTGGCCCGTCCATCTAAAGGTGCAGCAGGTGCTGCCTGCTTCACTCCAGCTCTGCTTGTGGTGCTCCAGAACATCCCAGTACACCGCCAGTGGAGCAGGTCGCCCAAATCTTGGGCACCAGTTGGAGGTGGGGCTGACAGGGGTGTAGTAAGATTGTGGAGGGCCCAGGCTCAAATCCAATTATGGGCCCCCTAAGGGGGCTGGGCAGCTCCCCTGACTGTGGTTGCTGGGGATTGGGTGGGGAGGAGGATGCTCTCAGGCCCTGTTGGGGCTACTTAGATTCCTGCTCCCCCAAAGACTAGGCTTGAGGCTGCTTCCCTCACCCACTGAGGTAACTGACCTATGCATCTCTGGCATGGGGACACTCACTAAGAATATGAGATGCATGCTTTCTAATTCAGAACTAGGGAGCGGTGCATGGTTTTCTGGGAGTTGTAGTTCTGCCTCGCTCATTGCCAACCCCCACTGCTTACAGCAAACTACATCTTCCAGCATGCTGTGCATCTCCAGACGGGTCTCAGACAGGCAAGCATGTATTCCAGTGGCTAATGGAGCCCCCGCTGCCTAGTATTGAGGCAGTATGTGTGGCAAAAGGAAGATGGAAAAGAGCCATCTTCCTAGCCCTTCCAGGGCCCCTCAGCGTCCAGTGCCTGGGTGCATGAATGCCCCCTTGCACCCCAGTCTCTACGCCACTGTTTGTCTGTCTGCTCAGTGGACGGATACAGCAGCTCTGCTCTTGGCCAGCAGTTGTCCCGGGAAACCCAATGGAGTTTCAGGTGGCAGCAACCTAAAGCAGCAGGCGATATGCCTGCAACTCTGTAGCGTGGGGGACAGGAACACCACGCGGGTGGACCATGGGGCTCAGCAGCTGCTGTGACTGTGTAAACTTGGCACAGGCAGGGCTGGCTGTGGGGGATGTGGGGCTGGCCACCCCCGGAGCAGTTCTTGGGGTGGTCAGCCCTGGGTCCATCTGAAGACACCCAGAGGTATTTTATATTGCAGGGGTGGCCAAAGTTCCTAAGCCCAAGAGCTGCACACAAGTTGTAACACAGTATAACACCATTTAATATTATTGCTTAAAGAACTCTTGAAAATCCAATCCCTCATTCGAAAAGCCCATGGGTTTGAGGTGCAAAAATTAAAGGCAGTAAACATGAAGTAGGCTGAAGAGCTCAGAAATAATGTGCCAGCTCTCTCAAACTTCAAGAGTCATACATCCCTAATACAATTCCTTCCAAAGAGACTGATAGTCCTGATGGAAATGAAGCCACTTAACTACCTTCCAGTGCAGGACTCAGGATGCTAGGGGGAAGGTGCTGACCAGCTGCAGGTTAGAGGCTTCTGAGACCAGCGCCAGTGCAGTGTGGCTTCCCCATATCCCAGGGAAAAAACTTGGGGCATGCTCCCCTTGCTCCCATAGCCTCAGGAGGCTCTGGCCATAGCAATGCAGAAATGGCAGTTTGGCTTCTCTCGCTCCTGAGGGAGCCGCATGGATCTCCTCTAAGGCATCCACTTCTGACAAGAGCTGCAGTACAGGTGTCCAAAAGCCACATGTTCCTCCCATCACTGGCCTCCATTTGCCCAATGCCCACCTCTGTTATATTGTATGCTATTTTAAAACCTATTTTGTGTTATTTTTTTATATCATTATCCACCCTAAACCTTTGGGGCAGGGCAGTTATAATCGAAATAAATAACCAAATCTATAAACTACATGCATTTTACTTTCAGCAGTCAATAAATATACAGCTTCCAAGTTTCTGAGGATCGTAATTGTGTTGGTCCCTGTGAAGAGCACCAAATTAATTTTCCTGTGCATATTAACAGCACCACAGATGGCAGAGAGAGGGTGAGTATCACCTTCCTCCTCACCCCAGTCCTCCCTTCCAAGAATATTTCAAGTGAAGAGCCTCCATTCACTTGCCTTTCATATAATGTAAAGTAGGAGTTCATAGCTGATTAATTTTTTTAGTTGCCTCGGGGAAAAAGATTTTAATTGCCAAGGAAGAAACAATACAAATACACAGATTCAGGATTTGCAGGAGAGAAGAGAGGTAAGAAAGTAGATATGAGCCTGCTAGGAGATTCTGTTTCACACTTATAGCTCCATAACCTTTAGTCTTAACATTTGTAACAGAAAAGAGTGGCACACTGGCACCCAGAAGTTGGAGAAGAAGAACTAGGAACTGCCTCCTTGCCTTAGTTTTGCTTTTCTGGTTATAGTTTCCATGAGAAGGCCCTTGCTGATACACAGATATGGATGGATGTAATTGATGTGGAATTTGCTGTTAAAAGTGGAAAAAGAACTTTTTCTTCACCCACCCCCAATTAAGATAAAATCATCCAGTGGAAGGAACTTTGTCACATGGGGTCCTACAAGCTTCTGCTTGGTCACTCATCCTGTTCACTGTGTACTTAGAGAGGTTTTGAGAAAAGGCATGTTTGAGGTATAACCGTCACCACTGAAAAACAGCATTGATAGACGTGTAACATTAGTATTACTATTTTTAATTTATACCTTGCCCTCAGGGCAAAAATGGCTTAGGGAAGCTTACAGCATTTAAAAAAAAACAAAAAACAAAAAACCACCACCACCATCATATAAAATACATACAAAATAAATCCCACCCTCCCCATCCTAATCCTTACTTCACCCCT
Organism: Sphenodon punctatus; assembly: GCA_003113815.1. Lineage (NCBI taxonomy): Eukaryota > Metazoa > Chordata > Lepidosauria > Sphenodontia > Sphenodontidae > Sphenodon > Sphenodon punctatus. Next base: position 2,352,535 of record QEPC01005594.1, on the reverse strand, counting down.
GAGCACTAAAACCCCATGTCTTCCCATCCCACCCACTCCCACTCCCTTGCTTCTCACAGAAGGAAGTTCCCATGATGGGGCTGAGGCTGTGTAAGAAGTTTTTATTTGAAAAGGCATTTGGTGGGTGGGGATAGGGTTTGTTGGGTGGTTTAAAGATAGGGGGTTTGGGAGGCGGTGGGCGGAGAGGTGGTATCGGGTGGGCTGGGTGGCTTAGGTTTTTGGGGTTCTTTGCATTAGTTTAAAATGTTTTCATGGTCTGAAAAAAACCCTCCCCATTGCTGTTCCCTGCAAAGGGCTGAGGCTGTATCCTAACTACACCACCACCAGCAAACCATTCACGTCCAAACTCCACAGTGGATTAAAAATGTTTAGCCAAGTCCCCTCCTCTCTTTTTTAACTCCACAAGTTCATCAAATCCCATCCTTTCCCTGCCGAAGGGTGCCAGTGCACCACCAAAGGGCACCCATTGGCATTGCCATTTATCAGCAACCCAGGCACTACTATGCCATGGGCACCTGCCAGGGGTGCCCACGCCCTGGCAACTGCACTACTTCATTAGAGGCCTGGGTCTAGCAGGGTCCTTCCTTCTTCAGGTTTGGATATCCAGTATGCCACCCCTACTGAACACCTGGGGAGGGTCTGATGTTGTTCAAAGTCCAGGGGGGAGGGAAGGGGGCACTCCAAGGCCTAGCAGCAGCCGGAGACATAGGACTAGCAAGATGCAAAATAGCACATCTATGCTTATTATCAGCAAGCTTTCCGCTGTGGGAGACTGGAATTCTTTGTCTGGGAAGATTTACTTATTTTTAACATTTCTATGCTACCCCTCCCAGAGGTTCAGGGAGGCTTCCAGACCATTAAAACGTTTAAAACTAATGCAAAGGACCCCAAAGCCACCCAGCCCACCTGATACCACCTCTCCAGTCACCGCCTTCCAAACCCCCTATCCCCAAACCACCCAACAAACCCCATTCCCAACCCCTATTCCCACTTACCAAATGCCTTTTCAAATAAAAAAGTTTTACACAGCCTCGGGAAGATCCTTGGGCTCAAGCGAACCTCTGGGGGAAGGGAGGGCCAAAGCATTGGGGCAGCAACTGAAAGCCCCCCTGCGAGACTTTGTCAAATGAACAAGGCTAACAGTCAACAGACAGTATGGTACCCACAGGAAGGTGCTCCTGGCCAATCGCAAAAGCTGCAATGGGACATGGAAGGACAGGCAGTCTTTCAGTTATGGTGGCCCCAAACCATTTAGAGCTTTAAAGTCAAAATCAGCATGGTTAATTGTGCCCAGAAAGCTATAGGAAGTCAATGCAGACTACAGATGCAATGTGCTCTTGGTGACTTGTCGCAAAAAGGAGGCGAGTTGCTGCATTCTGCACCAGCTGCAGCTTCTGAACAGGCATCAAGGGCAGCCTCAGTAGAGTGCATTGCAGTAATCTAGCCTCAAGGTGATGAAAGCATCGACAATGGTGTCCAAACCTGAATTGGAAAGAAAAGGCCATAGATGGAGTGGGTAAAAAGCACTCCTGGCCACTGCCACAACCTAACAATCCAGGCGCAGCAAGGGGTCCAGAAGCACTCCAAGGTTGCAAACCTGATTGAGCAGAAGGGTCCAGACTCTGTCAATAACAGGAGTCCCAGTCCCCACCAGGTAACAAGGCCAGCCAACCATCATCACCTCTGTCTTTTCTGGATTCAGCCTCAAATCAGCTCATCCTCATCTGGACAGCAGCCAGCCATTAGGTAAGCACCAAGACCACAGGGCCTGGGTCAGATGAAAAGGAGTGGTAGAGCTGGACATCATCAGCATAACCTTTCAATGGCCTCACATAGCAGCCTCATATACATGTTGAATAAGAGGGATGACAGAATAGAATCCTGCATACTCCACAGGGAAGGTCCCCATCACCACTCTCTGGGACCTCCCTGACAGGAAGGAGCAGAACCATTCAAGAGTGGTCCTGCACCACCACCAGGTCCCAAGGTCACGTCTAAAACACCTCCTGATCAACTGTATCAAAGGCCACTGAAAGATCTAACAGAATTAACAGGGTAGAATTCCCCATGTCAATCTTCAGCCGCAGGTTATCGACCAAGGCCACAAGGGCAGTCTCCATGTCATACCCAGGATAAAAGCCTGATTGAAACAGATTCCAGAATCCGACAATATCGAGATGATCCTGGAGCTGTTGGGCAACCATTCAATAACCTTCCCTAAAAATGGGAAGGTTAGAGACAGACTGGTAACAGACTGGGGAGTCAGCATCCAAAGATGGCTTCTTAAACAGGGGCCAGACAAGCACAGTTTGAAGGATGTCTGACACCCTACCCTATCCTCCTGAAGGGAGCATTGACAACCCCAGCCAGTCATTGTCACGGGAGTGGGTATGAGGGAACCAATAACCGAAGGACAACAGGGGAACGGGTTCAGAGTACCCAGGAGGGGGGATCGCCAGGAAGAAAAACCTCTCAGCCTGTCTCCTGAGTATGCCGAGACAGTTCTTGTTCTTGCCATCGGGTAACCCGGCCTCAGAGGAGGTGACTCATCATTGCGGTGATTCAAGCGAGAGAGGGAAGCACCCAAAGCTAGGGAAGAACCAGAAGCCTTAGAAAGCAACCAGAGGTGATACAGGGAAAGGGGTGCAAGATAAGGACAGAACAGGAGGGGAGCTCGGCCAAGAGGGAACGCAAGCTAGGGGTGAGGGGTACAAGGCCAGACTCAGGAAGAATGGGTGACCATGGGGGGGAGCCGGACCAGAGAGATAAGGAGAACCCTAGACAAGGGAGACATGACAGGACAGGGCGAGGGGGGGGGGAAGCAAAAGACAGTAAGGACAGAACAAAAGGGGAGCTCGGCCAAGAGGGAACGCAAGCTAGGGGAGAGGGGGACAAGACCAGGCTCAGGAAGAANAACCCTAGACAAGGGAGACATGACAGGACAGGGCGAGGGGGGGGGGAAGCACAAGACAGGACCGGGCAAAAATGGGGGGGGGAACCCTAGACTAGGACGAGGGGGGTAAGGCAGGACAGGACAAAAAAGGGGGGAGGAAACACAAACCAGGGAGTGTGACTATGGTGATGCAAGGGACCTCAAGGCCAGGGAGCACAACTATGCTACTGCAGGGAAACTCAAGACTAGGGAACAAGACTATGGCGGTGCAGGGGAGCTCAGGGCTAGGAAGCAGGACTCTGGTAACCGAAGCCCCAACAAGAACAAAGCTACAGGGGACCAGAGCTATGGGCCAAGAGGAGAACAGGGGAAGGGCGGGAGCAGGACTAAAGAGGGCGAGAACTATGTCCAGAAGGGAAAGCTAGAGTATGACACACAAACACCATGACATCCACTGGGTCACAAGGAGAGAGACCAGGAGCCACAATACAGAGGGGGAAACACGGCACTATACCCTAAACACAAGGGGAAATAGCAGGGCTCACAGGTTCTTCACACAGAAGACCACAACAAGCAGACCAATGAGAGAGAGAGAGAGAGAGAGCACAACCATACACTAATACACACACTGGTAAGAGCAGTTGCTCCCACAGCTTCCTGTGGCCACACCATGGTTTAAATGCTGCCTTGTGGCCAATCAGGAAGCTCGGAGACAAAGCTAGGGAGACAGGGCACAGCTGGGGAAGGGTGTGGCAACACCAGGGGAGCAGAAACACAAGGAATGACATAGAAAGGGGAAGCTGTCTGCTTAACACAGTCTGAGGTGGCGCTAGCCTCTAAGGCAGTGTCTCCCCAGGCCAAGGGTTCAAGACCCAGCCGTGACAGTCATGGCCCCCAACATCTCACTGCTGGTCTCCCCAACCACGATGGGCAAGAATCTAATTCATAACTGGTTGCCTTCATCACTCCAAGCACCTCCCTCACATCAGTGGGTGAAAACCAATTGACACTGAATCAAACAAATAAGACAAGACTGATCTTCCATAAATCCAATCTTTGATTCTGCAAAAAAAGTGGCAGTACCCAAGTCATGGTGAATGAATATGAGTGATCTTTGTCTGCAAAGTAATTAATAAAGATGTCAGAGCAGACATTTGATGACTCCATTTCCAGGCAGAGGCAGACTGGATTAACCAGGCCCCTCACCACCCAAAACAACTCTGCTGGACAATACTTTGTAGATGCTATGATAGTGGAGAAGAAAACTTTCTTCACCACCATTACACCCACAACATGGTCCTTTAAAATTATCTATGCTGCATTCAGTCAGCTTCAGCACAAGTCAAGCACCACCTGCGCTCTAACCTGCATTTCTGTTTGTTTTGTGTAGATAGATATATGGGGTGGGACAAGACCAGGACAGGCACGGATCTAATTCATAACCTTCATCATGGTTGCCTTCATCACTCCAAGCATCTTCCCCACATCAGTGGGTGAAACCAAGTGAAACTGAACCAAACATATATGTAAGAGGCAGGATAAAAATTCTTTAAATAAAATAAATAAATAAATAAATAAATAACTGGCCTACCCTCCTGCTTCAACTGCCTCAGGTCCTCTGTATACCAGGGGGACCTGTGGTGCAGCAGCAGTGGGAGCAGATGCCTGGGTGTATCCATGTCTACGGCCATGGTCAAGATGTCATTCCTCAAGTGACCAGACCATCGACAGAGTAGCTGCTAAGGTCGGTAGGTAAATCCCCCCCGAGAATTTTGGAAGCCAGTCGGATCCTTTAGCCTCCGGGGGTGGACCAACCTAACCAGTCCACCACTTCAATGAGGGCATGGAAGGTATGGGCTTTCAGAAGGTAATGGTCTGACCACTACCTTCCATTTAAGATATCCATTTAAGGCAGGGGATCTAGAAAGGCGTCTGTCTTAGGCCTTATTCACAAAACACCCTCCTCCACTTGCAAAACCTATCACATGTTCTTTAACCTGTGTTCGTCTTGTCTAGTAGCAATTCATTCAAACTATGTTATGCATGATACCATGCAAATATTCACCCGTATTTCCATCACTACTTCCCCCACACTGCTCTGTGGTATTTCCTATAATGCAATAGGTATGAAGGAATATTCTTCTGTGATGTCCTTGCATGTAGTCTGGAGGAGGTAGCATGAAATGGAGACATCCCAGCTGCATGATTCTCTGACCACACCTCTATGGTCAGTTGAAGGTAGGAAGTAATCAACAGGAAATTATGCATCAAGGACTGAAGCTTGCTTTGGGATAATTGAATCACACAACACCATTACTACTTGATAGTAGAGGTGTGCACCAAGGGCCCATGTCATTTTTCATTTACATTTTTTATTATCGTTATTTAAATATATTGTTTTCCTTTTCATAAATATCAAATTTTTGTTTTTGTTTTCCATTGGTTTAAATGAAAAACACATTTCTGTCTGTAACATTTTGGGTTTTTCATTATATTTGGCTGAACCATCGAGGGATTGTACCTCCAATGGAAGGCCTTACATGTACCAAATTCCAAAAAGATTGGATAAAGAAATCTAATTTTATAAACAGTTGAATTATATTATTTTGCAAAAATCTTCATATATATTCTTAGCTGTAACTACTTTGCCTCACATTTAATGTAGATGAAACTTGGTAAGTGTATACCATTTCCCATATTTACTATCTCTGCCAAATTTCAGAAGGATTGGATAAAGAGTCCTGGTGGTATAAGCAATTAAGTTATAAATGTATGTCTGACTGTAACTTCTTTGTAGTCCAACCGGTGTACATGAAATTTTGCAAGCCTGTATAGAATACTATCTCAATAATCTCTGCCAAATATCAGAAAGATGTAATAAAGGGTTCCAATTTTATATGTCTTCACAGCATATGCAGATAAGGAGCCTATGCAAGGGATTCTTTTACATGTCACTGTGGTATAAGATCGGTTTGTGATGCCAATTGGCCAACAGAAATGTCAACCAAATATCCTCATTCCATGCTGTGACCATACCAACATCTCTCTGCCACTTGTTACTGGGAAGTCAGAAGCATCTGTTTAGGAAAGAGCCAATAGAGATTCTCTTATGTCCTCTGTCTCAGTGCTGCAGGATGCGATTGTGATGATAATTGGCCAGCCTGGATGTGTAAACTATGTCTCCTGATTTCTGGGATGCTATCCCCAAAGACCCAGTTATGTCCCTTCTATGCCCACCTGAAGGCCGCCCCCTATGCCTGCCTCAAAGCCACCACTGATTGGTCCTCTGAAGCTGGAAGCATGCAGTAATTGGCCAGTGAATGTGTCTGTCAGTCTGTTGGGTTGCTCCCCATCCTCCCTCCTACAGCCTCCCTCCCCCTGCCATGCCAGGTGCCTGTCTCTGACTGGCACTGCATGTGCTGCTATTTATCTGCACAATGGTCTTCAAGGGGACAACTTCAATTGCTTATAAAATTGGGGCCCTTTATCAAATTGTCCTGTAGTTTGGCAGAGTTGACAGAAAGGTATGTGATACATTCCTGCCAAATATCTTGTAAACAGAATGGAATATAAAAGTGTTAAACTGAAAATGCATTTTCAAGTTAATGTCTTATATTATCAGGACCCTTTATCCAATTATTCTGAAAATTTGCAGGATTGTTAAGTTTGTGGAGGGACATAATATTCACAGGTTTCATGTAAATTGGATGGAAGATAAAGACGTTGTAGCCATGAATGTGTATAGAGCTTTTCTTAAAATCATAATATTCAATTGCTTCTAAAATCAGTTTCCTTTATTTAATATTTTCAAAAATGGGTACACATAGTGCTCTCTGTTGGGGTTATAATCCCTCCAAGTTTCATTAAAAGTGAATAAGAAAAAAAAAGTTATATCCAGAAATACACTTTTCAGTTGTTTCCCTTTTGTTCAAAAACAAAAAGTCATTTTTGTTTCTATTTTCATTATTATTCTTTGTCATTTTCATTATTCCAATAATGATAACAAAAATGACAATTTTCATTATTGTTATTGTAATAACAAAAACAACATTCACACCCTGACTTGATAGAGTCCAATGCTTGCAAACAAACCATTTGTATTGGGTAACAGAGAACAAGGGATCATCAAGGAGCACAGGAAGTGCTAAGAATTTCACACAATGTCAGAATATGGGGTTGTGCCTAAAAGAGTGCAGTCTAAAAGAGTGTTGAGCCCTTGGGAAAGCTTTCAGACAAGAAGTCAGTCTAAAAGCGTGGGTGGAGCAAAAAGTTTGAGAAGGACCAAAAAGGAAAAACCCTGAATTTTTAGTACATTTGGGCTTCCAATATCCTAATATTACATATTTGTCTCCTTTTTCCCCTCTGTCCAGTTCTTTTAATGATGATGATGGCTTTGATCTAAAGTATGATTTAAACAGTTGTAAACTTTTACAAAAAGTTGAATCAAGAACTAAATGTGGGTCAGCTGATTATTCTTTTTTAAAAAAGGACTGTATCCCAGAAGTGTCAAAAAACAACAACAAAGCCAGAATACGTTCACCAGAATTGATCATCTGAGAGAGGTCTACAAGAAGAGCTTTTAGATAATCAGCCCTCCCTGCTGGAGCCTTTCAGAGAGCCTCTTTTGCATATCTAACTTGGAGACAAGGCGAAATTGTGTTTATTTACCTTGACTTATTTAGTTTGTAAGCTCTTTGGGGCAGGGACAAGTCACGTCGGGATTATACAATGTGCCAAGCCTCTTCACAGTACTATAGAAATGATGCAGAACTTTCTGTGCTTTTCTCCTTGAGTGCATTTGTGCAATAAAAGACAATGGAGCATAATGAGCAGTGATTTCAAAGAGTCTCCTGGATTTTAACTTGTTTACCATTGCTACTGTTATAGCTACTCTAGCCTAACTCTTTGGATGCATTCAATATTCCCTCATTACCACCATTAGTTTCAAAAACAAAGTAGGAGGGGAAATACAATTGGACAAATATAGAAAAAAAATTAATGAATATGAAAATCTGCTCATCCTATGTGGAAAAACCCATCTCATTTGCATTCAGGTTGTGTTACTCTTGCTTCCCCTTTTGTTTCCAAAGTGACAAATGGTCTCCCCAGCCCCTCCCCCTCTTGCAGAATCTCATTAAGAGGCATAGAAATGAAGCTTGGATCAGCCCCATGCCCTTCTTTCCTCAGGGAGGTCACATGCAGAACACAAATCCATCTGGTAAGTTGGCATATTTTATCAATCAGCTAGCTCAGAACCGGATATGAACAGCACAGGATGACCCAAAACACTGATGGTATGGTACACACAGAGAAATGCACAGAGAATCACTGCAACTAATAAATTCAGACTGCACAAAGACTCCAATACAATGGGATTTCCTATTAATGAAAAAGGGCTTTGGACAATAAAATAGCTTCCATCACAACAAGCATGAGTACCAGGCATTGCAGTCTGAGAAGTGGGATGCCCCACAGATTCAAAGCGTTCAGTTATCCACCACCGCACAATAGTAAGAGAGGACCTTAATTCACAAACTGCTTACTCCAGAGTAGCCCCATTGAAATTCTCTGGAGTAAGTGATTTGTAGATCGCAGCTTGAGTGTTTATTTCCAGTTCACTTTTCTTCTCTTTGTGCAGAAAAGGCTGGGAGAGAACAGTGTGGCTTTATAAGTGATTAAATGGTAAGTAAAGTTGAAACATATCTACAGTGCTTGAATCAGTCATGGAAGTTGCATTGAAGAGACAGAAAATTTCATGCTCTTAAGGATAAATGGATAAAAGGCTGGATCTTTCCCCAAACTACTGTTCCAAATTGGACTCCTTAAGCAGTAATAATTTTTTTTTTTTTTTAAGCATTTGCTTCGTTAAAATCTGGCTGAGAATGGTGTTAATTCAAAATCAACTTCTCAAAGTCTGATACGCTGTCTCAGTTCAGCAAGACGCTTGGGAATTTTCAACAAGACATCACCGTGACAGATGTACATCGTTATTAAGGATTGCAACACCATTTGGTGTAATTATTCCTTAAATGTTCCTGCAATTCCATTATGGGCTTCTTCAGAGGAATAAAACAACAGCTGGTCTCTTCTATTTTAAAAAAAAACCAAACACCCACACAACTATTTTAATAAACTATTTCTACACTCAAGAGAAAAAAAGGGTTATTGGTATTGATTGGATCCTCATTTCAGCTTTCTTGCATAAACAGTTCCTTACCTACTCCAACCAGGGTCCTCTTAAAGATTTTGGAAGCCCTGGGTAGTGTTGTTTTGGGGTCTCACCCATGGGAAATAAATAGAAAATGTTTAGTTATTTTTGTTGTACAAGTTCTTGCTACATGTTATAGCAGCACACCTGTTTGACAAATTTAGAAAGACTGCATCCTAAATTTTCAACCAGTGAAGCTGCAACTTATGTGTTAAATTGGATATGTTTGTGTGCTCACACATCACACTTGCCTTGTTTTTATACTGTCTGATAGGTCTTGGGAACTCTCAAACTGGGGGCCCAGGCCTTAAAATGGCACTGATGCCAACCCTCTCATTTTTCTTGGGCAAGTACAGGGAACAATTCTCAGCCAGTGCAAATTGGTGCAACCTCACTAAATTAAAAGGGAACAATATTTATTTCATACCAATTGAATATCTGGTCTTTGATATTTTTGTTATTAGAAATAATATATATATCAACGTAGTCTGTAATGCATCCAGATGTTTGAAATCTGTTTGCAATGGGTGAGGCTACACAAGCAGCGGCAGCCGGATCCCCGCATGGCCCTTCAACGGGCAATTGCTGCCGCCACACAGCAGAGCAACCACAGGAAGCTGGCCAGATGTTGTGGGGAAGTCGGGCAGGCCAGCCTCTGTCAGAGCTACTGCCATGCTGGGGAGGGCCGCTGCGCCGGCCACATGAGTGCGCACCCAGCCCTGCCTCACCTCTCTCCCCTAGCTGGACCCAGTCATGCCGTAGCCACATGTGACACTCACAGCCCCACTGCAGAGTTTTCCGTGCAGCAGTCAAAAGGGGCCCAGCCACACAGATTGCCCACACCCCCAGGCAGTCTTACCCCATATTGCTCTGTGACGTGTCCTTGGAATTTTCCGAGAACACGTCATTGAGCAGCCAGCTGCTCTCCCCACCCCGGGGCAGGGGAAACACATGGCAGGCCCTGGGCACATGAAGCACTGCATGGCATGGCTCATTTGGCCAGGCACGGGTAAGGCTATCTAAGGCATGGTAGCCTCCCATCCTCACCCAATGCCCCATCCCACCTCTGAAACACAAAGGTTGGCAAAACTGATCCTTCATCAGTCTCAGCATTCAACTGCTGTGATTTACACTAAGGCCATGATCCACAAACCCTTCAGGCATCAATGGATCTTCTCCAGAATACTTGGTTCATTGATTGCAACCTTAGAAATTTCCTTTTTATTAAAATTGGAACTATTTGAATCTCACATAATGTAGGGTGGTCGCTGCTTTTAAATAGGAACTACTGTGAGTTAATCATGTGGACATGAAAGAAATATTTGATAATTACACAAAATTGCGACTGTAACTAAGGGTAAAAACAGATGTGCGGGTGGTGCGTCGACTCCCTGACCTGTGGTGGGAAACCACTTGGGCTGGAGCACCAAACAAATGTGCCCGTGGCCACAGAACCATCTTATTGCCTGCATGGCCCAGAAAGGGTGGGGAGCTGAACAAACATGCGGATAGCTGTCCCCGCCCAGCACCCTGCCCCCTGCCATGATGGACAGCCATGGTGGCCAATGGTGAACAACCATAGCAGCCCCCAACCAATGGTGGGTGTGGCAGAGCAGAACAGATGGGCTAGCCTGCTGTGGTCCATGTTGGCCCCTGTGGGCAGTTCTTAACCCAGCTTTGTCCTTGGAGATTTTCTACTCGCCCCAGAGCAGTCCCAGGTTAACACTGGGCAGCACCAAAATAAATGTGCTGGTGGCTCCTGGGCCACAGTGGGCCACATTCACATCTGTTTTTACCCTAAGTTGCTGTGTCTCTGTAAAAAAAAGGAAGGGAGTAGAAACTGTGTGGTCCTCTAGCTGACCAGTGCCAGCACAATTCCCATTCACTTTAATGGGAATCATGCTAACACGAAGGGCTAATGCCAACACTAAACTGCCCCCGAGAGGATCATTCCCTATGTGTCTGCCTTGACCTTGTGTGTAATTTGCTTAGTTTTCTATGCTGCTACTCCATTTATTTGCTTCTATTATTTCAACCAGTTTGATTTTAAACAAACTTCTTGAAAGTTGAAACAAACTTCTTAAAAATCAACCTAACCAAAACAACACACTTTTGAAATAAGTGACTTATGTAAAGCGGAGTTTCACATGAACATTCACAGTGTGATAAACGTGTGTATTCATTAACAGAAATATCATACCCAAATTTGGTTCATGACTCAGAGAAAGTCTATTAATGTAATCCGTATAATTGTGAGCATACTGTATCAGAGGTGGGCAGAGGGCAGTTTGGAAGCCACATGTGGCTCTTCAGCACCTCTACTGCAGCTCTCGGAAGAAATGGCTGCCTGAGGTTGTGTCCATGTAACTCCTTTGGTTTCTTTTCCTTCACATGTACTATCTAGCGCTGGGCATTCACCTCTCCTGCCTCCTCTATGTGCTGGCAGGGACTGCCCAGTGCTGGATGTTTGCAGCAGCTAAGGATGTGCGAACACAATGCGATTTGGATGTTCGGTCGTTTGGTTCGAAACCTGAGTTCGGGTTCGGTTGCTTGGATCGGTGGAGTTCGGTTCGGCCAAAGTTGGCCAAACATTCAAAAATAGTGCTATCGATACCAATACCGAATTCGAAGATTTTTTTCAGTATCAGTATCATTTGGCCCTGAAACAACCCCTGGTCTCCACCCTTGGTGCCAGGAAGTCTGCTCCTCAGCTGCCTCCCCCTTCCAGTCATGTTTTTCCTGCCGAAAGTCACGTTTTCCCCACCCCCAAACTCATCCAAACTCACCCGAACATGACCAAACTGTTCGACCGTTTTCAAGTTTGGTTCGGATGTTCAGTTCAGATGTCCAAACAGACTGAGTTTGGTCTGAACTCCGAATATCCAAACTGTGTTCACACATTCCTAGCAGCAGCAGCGGCAGCAGCAGCACTAGGTAGCTCCTGCTGGCTCATGAAGGAAGCAAGAATACCCACCATTGGGTAGCTTGAACCTGTGGGTGGTGGAGACAGGGGAGATGAGCAATGTCAGCAGGACTGCTGCAGTGAGAGAGGTGAGCAGCGGGTGAAGGGTGCAGGCAGAGGCAGCAGTCCCGAAGCAATGGCTTTGTGTGTGCATCAGTGATTCTGTGAGACTCTTTGCATGTGACTGAGTGTGTGTGCGACTGTGGGTAAAACCTCGGGTTGAAACTCAGTCCTTTGTTTTCCTCAGAAAACCCAGAGTCTTAGAATATTCAACTCGAGTTTCCAAGTTTTGAGGAATGGTCCCCAAAACTTTGGAACTCAGAAATTCTTTGGCCGAGTACAGAGAAGGGGTCCAGAGGCTGGTGCTAGGCCCCTGCTCCCCCTTCCCTGGCCCCTGCTGGGCAGGGAGAAAATAGGCCAATGGGGGCCAGGGAAGGGGAGCAGGGGCCTAGCGAGGGTTCAGGGGTGGGATGCTAAGGGTCTAATGGGGGCTGAGGAGCCCCTGCTAGGCCCCCAATCCCTCTTCCCTGGCCCATTCCCTCCCCACCCCGACTCCCTCACCTCTGGACCCCTCCTTGGCCCCCGCCCTCAGACGTTACTCTGAGTATTCGGCCAAAGGCCCTTGGACCGGGCCAGTCCTCGAAACTTAGCCAAATACTCGCGAGTATTTGGCTGACAACTCAGTTCAGCCCTAGTAAAAACAGATGTGACAGTGGTCTACAACAACACTGGCCTTTGGCCAAGGAATCACCGGCACATCTATTTACGTGCTGCCAGATCTTAGCCTGCAACTGCCCTGGGGTGGATATTGGATAAGCAGCTAGCCTGGTCTGAGTCCTCGGAAAATCCCTGAGGATGGAGCCCAGACCAAGGGCACATCTGTTTTTACACTGTGTGAACCTGCGTATTCACGGCTGTACGCATGTGGGCTAGAGTGACTTTCAATGACAGCTCTTGGCCATATAAAAATCTTGATATGCAGTTCTTCAGATTAGGAACTTTTCCCACCTCTGTATTATGTGTGCGTGGTGCTGCTGATAGTCAATTTTTTTCCTAGAACTTATAATTGTTCTCAGGTTCAAAGGACGTGATCTTCACATACATTTCTGTGTATAGTTCTCATCAGACATGTCTTTGAAGTCCACTAGATTACTCACATGTGTAGCCACTTCCATATGTAAGTGCAAGGGCATAGCTGTTATAGGGACAGGCGGTGCAGCCACACAGGGGCCTACGAGCCTGGGGGGCCATGTTCCCTGGTGCAGATGCATTCCCCGACATCGATAGGCAGGTCAGGGGGGCCATTCCATCTTCTGTCCCAGGGCTTGTTGCAACCTATCTACACCCCTGTGTAAGTGCTTTAAAAACTGGGGGTTAGGGCTATCGAGATATAAGAAGAAGAAACACACAACTGCTGGTTATGTATAGATATAACATATTTTACAAAACGATAATTAGCCAATTCAAGCGAAGATAAAATGAAAGGTAAGTGTCTAGCAAGCAATTTAGCAATGCTGAGTAGCACAAATAACCCTGACTGAATCCCAGTGAAACAAGCAATTATCTGTCAAGAGAAATCTTTCTCATTGCTGTTGTGACATTGGAACAGAACACAAATCTTATCGGACAACCACCAATGATGACAGACAACATGATCCTCCCATCAGTGCTAACAATTAGAACTGGCACAAGTCTCATTCACTTCAGAGGAGCTCGAAACCATGGTAAGTGCTGGTGCTCTCTGCCCAAAGATTACACCCCAAATCTAAAATTTGACACTTTCTTTAATACAGAGGAAAGGGAAATTGAATTAACAAGGGCTACCTGTTTCATAAAGATGATCATTTTCTTCTCATTCGCGGTCTGCTCTTTGAGTGGCCATTCTGGTACTTAGGATATCTGAAGGTGTTCTTGTGAAGAATGATTTTGAAAAAGGAAGCTATTTGCTTTCTGATGGCAATGTGAAATCACGCCTTCATCTTGACTGATGAAGCAATTCTTGTAAACCATCTGTCTATAAGTTAGTATGTAAATGATATAGTACACAGTGGGGGTGTGGGGGAAAGCATAGTAGAGTCAATTCTTTGGGCAACGCTCCTCTCAGAACCACATGGCAATTGCATCTACAATACTTTACTTTCTCTGAATGCTTTATGAAGAGGAATCCTATGCAAGAATGGTCAAGCCCAGATCCTCTACAGTTTAAAATATTTAGAATTATGCTCTGCATGACCACTCAAGCATTATAGAAGAAGAAACAGATAAAGTATCTAGCTAGACAGACATAGCACTGAAAGAGTTTGGGATTTTTATTCTACTCCACGATTAGTTTTCTACATCCAGATACACGGTGGGCCTGTGAGAGTTTTGACTTAGTAGAGGCTTTATGATTGGGCAATATAAAAACTGTATAAATCGCCTGATAGTAGGTGGATACTCCATAAGCATTCACTGGTGCCTTCAACTGGACTGAAAAAAACTGCTTTAGTTAGATAGCTTAGCCATAAGTCTCCTTTTGTGCAAGAACTACGTATGTATTCATTTTATTTATCCCGTAGGCTAAGGGTTGCTTACAATAGAAAAAATATAAAATTCAATAAAACAAAACAAAAAAATCCCAATATAACAATTTTCCACCCCAATCCTCCAAACTCTATCCCCACCAGCTAAAAACTCAGCCAAATAAAAAGGTTTTACATAATAATAATAATAATAATAATAATAATAATAATAATCATAATTAATTATTATTATTATTATTAATTATTATTATTTATATAGCACCAGCAGTGTACCCGGCACTGTACAATCAATACTTATAGACAGGTCCCTACCCCAAGGGGTTTACAATTTAAGAGAGACAAGGAAGGGAGAGACAAGGGAGAGGTGAACATCAGGAGAGACAAGAATTTTATTTATATTTATTTTTATTTTATGGATTTTTATCCCGCCCCATCCTGCAATGCAGCTCAGGGCGGCTAACAACAATAAAACAGTTAAAACAGTTAAAATACAAATATAAAATATACCAATAAAACAGGGCAGAGTCCAATAATAAATAAATACCTCGGTGGGGGGTTAAAAATTACCCCCCCCACCCTCCCTCCCAAAGGCCTGGGCAAACAGCCAGGTCTTACAGTTCCGCCGAAATGTCAAAAGGCTTGGGGCCAGGCGAGCTTCCTCCGGAAGGGAGTTCCACAGCCGCGGCCCTACCACCGAGAATGCCCGCTCTATCGTGGCCCCCCGCTTAACACGGGGGACCTCCAGGAAGGCACCCCCGGCAGACCGCAGGAGCCGTTCCGGGGCGCGAAGGGCGAGGCGGTCCCTAAGGTAAGAGGGGCCAAGGCCGTATAGGGCGTGCATGTCATTTTCGTTATTACAATAAGGGTGTGCATGTCATTTTCGTTATTACAATAACGATAATGAAAACTGTCATTTTCATTTTTGTTATTGCAATAATGAAAACGATAACCAAAAATTATGACAATGATAACAAAAACAACAATCGAGAATACCAAAAACGACAACTGAGAATACCAAAAATGATAACGATATCAATAATACCAGTACTGATATTGATACTGCTAGTGATACCGATTTCAATATAAAAAAGATACCAAAAATGATACCTAAAACGATAACAAGAAACAAAAATGACAATGTCGTTATCATTGTCATTATCAGTGCTATGGCAGTTGGGTTTTGGAGGGAAAACGTAGAGAGGGGAAGAGGGAGCAGACATCTCAGAGCCCTAAACAGGGTTGAACTCTTGAACTGTGCCTGTGTTGGGAGGGGCGAGCAGCTCAGCAGTATCTGATGGATGTATCCCTGGCCAATGAGCAGCGCAAACAGACCCCAGCAGTCTCATGGGACTCTGTGATTGCTCAATGCCTGCTGCCTCCTACAACCAATCAAAGGGGCTCTGGGGGAGGGCACTGCAACCCTTTATAATGGGAGGGCAAGGTTTTTCCTCTCCGTTGTGTGAGAGCTCTGCTTGTCAGGTTGCGTTTACAGAACTGTGGTGCTTGCACATTAAAAATCCTCCCTAGCCCTCATTGTATTATTTATTTATTTATTTGGTATTTCCGCCAATACCTTTCCTTCCTCATACCTTACATTTTACCTTCTCACTTTCCCTGTCTTCTCGCCCCTGTACATTATATATAGATAGGTAGCATAGATTAGATATAGATATATATTATACACATAGATTAGATTAGAATAGTTATATAAATAATTCATTAGATTATAGTTTTCCTTTCCCCTTTCCCTGTCTCCCTTAGATTTAGATAAATATTGGTTGTGCACAGAAATCAATAACGATACCGATATCAAAAATAAAATCTTTGTTTGAAATGGTATCAATATCAATAACAATATCAATAATGATATTGAATATCGATACCAATAACAAAAATGATACCAATACTGTACATATAACGAAAACGATACCAAAAATGACAATGATAACGAAAACAAAAATGACATTGTCGTTAATAACGATAACAAAAATGACATTTTCGAATAAAGAAAATGACATTTTTGAATAATGAAAATGAAAAACGAAAACGACATGGGGGCCTGGTGCACACCTCTAACAAGGATACATTCATGAGGTTGAGAGGTTGCAGGTGCATGTGCTTAACTTAGTTACAGGGAACTAACTATGTTAGTAACGCTACAGATAAAAGATTGGGGGTGGGGGGACAATTTCATTCACAACAAGTTAGGGAAAGCCTGATGGAAGAGGTAGGTTTTCAGGAGATATCTGAAAGTAGGGAGGGAGCACAATAAATGTATCCAGGGGACGGATGTTCCAGGCATGTGGGACAGTGAGAGAGAAGGGGCAAAGACATTTAGAGGAGCAGGGGAGTTGCACACAGGCAATTGCGGGGGCAGAGGAAGAGTGACGCTCCTGGGCAGGAATGTGGCAGGATACAAGAGCCAAGAGATATGTGGGAGCAAGGCTGTGAAGAGCCTTGAAATTGAAAACCAGGAGCTTGTGCTGGTCTTCACTTTCAGAAAAAGGGAGCCAGTGTAGTGCTGAGAGGAGGGGCCGAATGTGGTCAAAGCGATGGACAAGGTAGATGACTTTGGTAGTAGAGAGTTGAATGGAGATGCAGGGGTTGAGATGAGAGCAGAAGAGACCAGTAAGGAGGAAGTTGCAGTAGTCAAGGTGAGAGATGACTAGAGCATGGACTAGGGTTTTTGCAGTGGAAACAGTAAGGCAGGGCCAGATTTTAGCAATATTATACAGGGCAGAACAACAGGATTTGGTAACAGCCTGGATCTGAGGCATAAAGCATGGGAAGGAGTCAAAGATGAATCTCAGGCTATGCACATAAGGGACAGGCTGAATGGTGACAGTGACACTCTCATTGGAAATTGAGAGGTAAGTCAGAGGGAGCTGTTTGGAGGGAAAGATAAGGAGTTCAGTCTTGGCCATATTAAGTTTGATTTGGTGGTGAGACATCCAAGCAGAATGCCAGAGATACAGTCAGCAATAAGAGACTTGATGGAGGGGGAGAGCACGGGAGTGGAGGGATAAGAGTTGAGTGTCATCAGCATACAGGTGATACTGGACGTCGTGAGATTCATTGAGTTTACCCACAGAAAATGTGTATATCACCTTCTGAAAATCTTCAGGCTTGGGCTTTGACAAACCTCCAGGGGATGGGAGTTCCAAAGGTGTGAGGCAGTCACCAGGAAAGCATCTCTATATACCCAAGTTATCTGGACCTGCTGTAATGTTCATATTTGCAAGAGGGCACTCCCAGT
Source organism: Sphenodon punctatus (assembly GCA_003113815.1). Taxonomy (NCBI): domain Eukaryota; kingdom Metazoa; phylum Chordata; class Lepidosauria; order Sphenodontia; family Sphenodontidae; genus Sphenodon; species Sphenodon punctatus. The sequence goes on along the minus strand of QEPC01005594.1, from coordinate 2,334,694 downwards.
TGACCTGAGGGAATTTGATGGAACATGTGGGAAGACAATCTCCTAGAACGGGAGGGCCCGAGCCATTAAGGGCTTTATTGGTCAAAATAAGCACCTTGAATTGTGCCGGGAACATTATTAGCAGCCAGTGTAGACTTTGGAGCACTAGTGTTCTCCAAAGAGATGATAGGGGAAAATACAGTTCAGGGTATAATTTTTATGAGTCTTTTCTTCCCTGTGAACCCAGGAGTCATAGTATTTCTCCTGAATGCTGACATTTTTTAGAATATGCTCTACTTGGATGGCCTCTTATCACAGTGCCTATTAGGTTTATACAGTGAGGGTGTGCACAGAGGCGTTCTTGTTGGCCTAGTATTATGGAACTACCTTCCCTAGAGGATTGTCAAAGCCCAAGATTGAGCATTTTCTGGTGGCAATATAAGACTTCTTTTTTTGCCAAGCATTCAACTAAATTAGTTCACCCTCACAACAACCCTGTGAAATACATTGGCGTTATTTCCATTTTACAAAAGGGAATTGAAAGCAAGCAATAGTGACTTGTTCAAGGCCACCCATTGAGTTCACAGCTAAGATGGGATTTGAACAGTTGTCTTCGACCTCTAAGCTTAATAGCATAAGCACTAAACTACACTGGCTTTCTATTTGTAGTTATCTAGTGCAAGGGAGAAGAATCAGGGTGCATGCACACGACCATGCACCCTATGATGGGCAAGTGGAGCCACCACACTTTGGGCCAGTGCGGAAAGCTGGTCACATGGTGTGCTCCCTACAGCCATCACCAGCTCCTCCATGCCCTGGGGTGGGCCAAGGAGCCAGCCACATGGGGCTGGATGCTCCAACTCCTACTGCGCTGCAGGAGTGAGCTTGCTGCCACGAGGCATCTGTTAGGCGGGGGAGGAGTGCATGCACCTCTCCATGCCCCCAACAGCTGATTATGGGGGTTGGGAGCCTGGAAGAAGCATGCACACTCCCCTCTCCCCACCCTAACAAACAGCTGATTGTGGTGGGGAGATGGGCATGCATGTGCTCCTCTGGGTCCTCTTTCCCCTGATGTCCATCGGGCTGCATTCCCATCTGTGGTGGCGGCAGAGGGAGGGATGAGGGAAGAAGTGGCAGTGAAGAGGAGCCGGCTGACAGGAAAAGAGCCGGTGCGAATGGGGATCTGCCACAGCTTCTCTTGCGCGTGCAGGGTGCAAAATCCTGCCACCACTGCCGCTGCAGATGGGAATGTAGCCTCAGCTTTGTCAGGATGTGGAGAGGGGCATACTCACACTTCTCTGGGCCCCTTCTCCTCCTGATCAGCTGTTGGGTGAGTGGGAGGAGTGCATGCCTTCTTCCCAGGCCCTCTTCCCCTGCAACCAGCTGTTAGGCAGCAGGGAAGAGGGTGCACACTTTTTCCAGGCTCCACTGCGATCAGCTGTTAGCTCCCACACAGGAGGTGGGTCCTTTAGCCCGCTTTGGACAGCCTTATCTCACTTTGGGAAACGTTACTATACGCTGTGTCCCCAGTTTTTTTCTGAAGATACATCAAGTAGTAGCAGTAGTAGCTGGCTGCCTGCCTTGCTATGGGGCGGGATGAACATCTGGTGGCCACTGAGTGTAGGAGTCACTGCATCACGTGTTAATGTTGCCCAAAGTGGGATAACATCTTGTGTGGCTGCACCCTCAATGTTCAAAGTGTTAATTAAGATTAATGTTATCAAAACTGGGGCAAAGAGTTTGGCTCTTAAATCAACATTAAAGAGCCTAAAGAGAAGTAATAGGTTTTCCTGCTCCCCCACCCCACGGCTTCTCATTGATAGTGTCAGATCTGATTATTTCCCCACATAACCTGCAGCAAGATCAGGGGAGCCCAGCTTTTTTCCTTTCACGCTTCTTGTTTGTGACTATAACTTTTCTTTTTTTTCACTTTTTTCAAAAAAAATATTTTTAAAAAAGTCAACAGCAAAACAATCTTCCCAACCACTTAAATTCAGTAGCTTTAATTTCAGCTAGTGAAATTAAAACCATTCATTTGGAAACACCATCATGTTTAATGATCTTCCAGCATTGTGCAAACAAATGTACATTATCTGCAATAAAGGCATTTTAAAACACTGATTTCAGCATGAGGGAATCTTGTTGCTATGAATCACTTGTAATTAGGTCTGAAATGAGTATCCAAAATGAATAGCAAATTTGGTATATTCAAATCCGTTTTAAGAAAGCCGACACAAAGCTGCATTTACTTTCTGCTTCTTTTTTGGGTTTTAATAATCCTTTTCATTTTTTTTGTATTCAGCATTTTGGTTATTTTTGTACTTCATTTATTGCAGTATGACTGTTTGGCATGTTTGTTTGTTTGTTTTTAAAGAAGTGGGAATGGTCCAAAATGAAGAAGTTGCATACAATTTAAAAAACAAACAAACAAACCACTGAATAGTACCGCCAGATCATCCTGAAATAACTGAAATATTGAACACAAAGAAACCAAAAAACAAATGTATAAATTTCACAATGGTAACAAAGTTGAATTTGAATATTCATTTGTGGGAACAAATACGCAAATTAAGTTTGCAAATATTAAATGTCTCATTCATTTCAGCACTATTTGTAATCTGTGGCATAAGAAACAGCTACACCTGGGGGCCTAACTTAGCCCAGGAGTCAACATGATGACCTTTACTAAATCATTTCTCTTTACAGTCTCCAAGACTTTCAGAAGACCCAAACAAAGCTCGGTGATACCAGCAGGCATTCTTTCATTGACTTCAGGGGTTGGGTTGAATTTGGCTCCAGTTTTGCTGGCTGTGAGCAGCTTGATAGCATGCCGATAGAGAAAAGTATTGGTGCTGTTTCTTCAGTTTGCAGCTATTTGATGGAAGGTCTCAGAGCTGGATCGAGAAATCCTGGATTATTTTTTCCTTGCAAAGAGAACACAGCTCCACTCTGGATATCAGATGAAATAAGGAGCTCATCCCAACTGAGAAAAAGTCATTTGAGCAATAGACTACACTTTAGAACAATTGGATAATGCAGACAATGCCACCCCAAATCCCAACTGCAGCTGGATTCCAGCTTCACTTTGCTATTCCTTACTCTTATTAGGTTTTAGTAATTAGAAGTAAAGACACAGCATACTCAGCTGCTCTAAGGTAGCACTTGTGCAGGAGTGCACTATTTACAAGTTTTGTATCTACACAAATCTTTAACCGTTACAGTGGCCAACAGTAGGGATGGGCGAACGTGGTTCGGACGTTCAGAGTTCGGCCCAAACTTGGTCTGTTCAGACGTCCAAACTGAACGTCCAATCCGAACGTTCAAACTTCGGTTGAGTTTGGGGGTGGGAAAAACGTGACTGGAAGGGGGAGGCAGCTGAGGAGCAGACTTCCTGGCACCAGGGGTGGTTTCAGGGTCAAATGATACCGATACTGAAAAAAATCTTTGAATTCGGTATCGGTATTGGTATCGATAGTGCTATTTTCGAGTGTTCGGTCAAGTTCGGCCGAACCGAACTCCGCCGAACCAAACAACCAAACCTGAACTCGGGTTTCGAACCGAACGACCGAACATCCAAACCGCGTTCTGTTGGCTCATCTCTAGCCATCAGTGTAAAACACTGCAAGCTTCAATAAGGATGCAGTGAAATGATGCAGCCCCACAATACCATCTGTTTTTTGGGGCTGCACCAACTGCCTGTGGAGCAACTGGGAGAAAGTTGCAGGTGTTATTTATTCATTTATTTAAATTTATAGTCTGCTCTATTCAGAGGACTCAGGGTAATATAGTAAAACCAATCAAAATAAATAAGAACCTCATGTGTGTTACAGCACCATGAGATTGGCTCTCTGCCATGCAGTGCTTCAACATGTTCACACCAACAAACACACCAACGTAGCCTGAAAATAATATCTTGATCTTATACATTGTTATTATTTATATATTATACCATAAACAGAGACTCCAGTCAAGATAGAAGCTCATTGTTTCTCCTCTGATGTGCCTACAAGTTAAGACAAAAAGCTGAAGGGTCAGAGGGGAAACAAGTTAGCTTGCTTGTCCCAAGATCATACAACTGGCCATTAGCAGAACTCAAGTCTCCTGTCTCTCAGTCAGGTACCCTATCCACTAGGCAATAGTCTCATTTTCTTTCCACAGAAAAGGAACTCTAGACTTAGATGAATAGTTCCTTCTTCTTTCTGCTTCTTAGTTGGGCTGTGCATGGGGTCGTGTATTTGTGGTTTTAGTATTTGCATTTATTTGCCTTTGTATCTTTACTTGTTTTAACCCCTCTTTCCCATGAAACCCATACTCAACTGCAAAGATGGGGAGGGAGTCCCAGAAACATTTCAAATACCCAACAAGTAGGGATGTGCATTCCAGTTTCAGTAAGACACAAACGCACACAAAGCCCTTTTTTGGATTCTGTATTTGAAACACATATGCTAGGGCTATGCAGCTAGGTTCCGAGTGAACACAATTTTTCCAGAAAAATGTTGCATGTAAGGTCTCAAAATGAACCCCAGAAACAGCAGCACATCTCCACCTTGGAGTTGGGCTGCTCTCAGACTCCTTTCCTTATAGGCATGCCAAAATGGCAGAGCCTCACTGCACTTCTGCACCGAAATAACCCATATGCGGGTCATGGGGAAAATGCAGTGAACATGGGTCAAGATACAAAGACAAATAAGTGCAAATACTAAAACCACAAATGCAGAGCCCTGCTAACAAGGTTCAGAGTTGACACCCAGGCATAAAATGTTTTATATCATATTAATTTATTCCACCATCCCTTAATCTGGAGACATCCCAATGAAAAAGTGTTTTAAAGAATAATTTACCACACTTTACTGCACATTAGTCACTTTAATTATCAGGTATTCCACTTTTAATTTTGAAAAGCTGCTAGATGTTTTCCAGAGCAAGGTCAATCAGTGACAGTTCCTTATAATGGACAGAGGGGCATACGCGCCCTCCTGCCGGTCTGCCCCCGGTTCCTTCGATTTCATTTCAGCCGCCGCTGTGGGGACCACTTTCAAAATCTAATTGTTGCGCATGTGCCAAGTCACAGGCTATAGTCCTGAGCCTATCCTTGCAGCACGGCCATGTTTTAAACATGGATAGGCTCAGGGCATCAGCCTCAGCGCATGCGACTGAAGTACTCGTGTGCGGCCTGGCCTCCCTCAGGGCACAAAGAGAGCATGCTCAGGGCGCCATCTCCTCTGAGCATGGCTCTCTTTGAAATTTTAAGGGCAGGGCCAGGAGGAGGGGCTTGTGTACCCAGATCGAGTTCCATAGTGGAACTTGGCCCCCAAATATGTATTTTGGGTGGAAATGCATTCTGGCCCTTGGCCACATTGCCGCTGGCCCTTGTAGTGTAGTGAGGAGGGATGGGGGAGCAGGAGCTGAGTGGGAGGGGCCGGGAGTGGGTAGATGGAGTCAGGAGAGTTAGAGACTATGCTGACTCACTGAGCTTGCCCTGTGGGATGGGCAGGGCTGGGACAGGCAGAGAGGCAGACACTCAGTAACTTGGGAGGAGCCCAGGGAGACCTGCATGTGCTTTAGTCTGTGCAGACTCTCTGGCATTTTGGACTTTTTTTTTGCAAGGGAGTGATCAGGACTGAGCTGTGCTTTGATCCTTTCGAAACCTGGTAAGATTTGAAACCTTAAAAGCTTTATTTTGTTTCCCCTACACTGGGCATGCATTGCAGGCAGGACAATTGTTCCCTGCATTTTAAAATGGCCCCACCCCCTTTGCAGTGCCAGTTTGGCTTTTCTGCAAGAAGGCCACCTTGCCACATGTTGGTTCACAAAAGGCTAGTCTTTGCATGAATGTTCCCCGCCTGGTTGCAGCAGATGCCTTTTACATTGCAAGAGAACTGTAGCATGTTTTGGGGCCGGAGGACAAGTGGAACTCAATGTTGCTGCTTTTGTGGTGTGCTAAAGACTTCACATAATATTGTTGGCTTAAGATGATTTGCTTTGCTTGTTCTGTGTTTGCATGTGAACTGCTGGCTCTGCCTACCATTGGTTAGGCTCCACCTACCATTGACCTGGTCCCTCCCACTTCTGGCCCCACCTTGTGCCCCACCAGCCTTGGAACCCACCAGCCACCACTGAGGTGAATGCAGCTTCATAATTTGAGAACACCACTCTTTAAGTAAAGATTTATTTTGAAAGACAAGACAAGGAGTAATTGAAGGCAGCATGCAGCCCCCAAAATTTGTCTTGTGCAATGGCGGTGATATTCTTATCACAGTGGGATGTGACATGTCTATAGCATTGTTACTGCCATTCAGAGACTGCTAGCCATACCTTCAATGCCCCTAAGCACTTTAAGTAGGCGATATTTCCAGACATTTTTTAACATGGCTCTTGTAGATATTAGAATTAGATGCAATCCAGATTTAGTCTTCCCTGCAGTTTCCCTTTAATAATATAAAACTAAACATAAAGCAAGAGTTTACTCCGGAAATTTTATTTCAGGTACACCTAATTACAGTTCCATTAACTATAATAGGTGTTGAGATTAAAGTCCTGGAATGACCCAATGTATATATCAGTTCTATTTTTAAGGAAGGACAGAACAGGTGAACTGTCAGGGATGCTTTACATACACATCTCTTGTCTTAGACATGGGAATGGACTCAAAAACTCTGTGTAACTCCTTCCATCCCTTATGTTGTATGATTCTATCGTATTTTGTTTTTAGCTTCCCACTGTAAGGAGTAGGGTAATGCAATACCATCCATATCAGGGTTTGTCTCTCTGGGGTCATCATGACCCAAGCCTAGTTGACTTGCCAGAATGTGTCAAAAGGTTGTGAACCGATTTTGAAAATGCTGCACTGCATGCTCACTGGATTGTGACAGGCCATCAAGACTTCCAAATGTGTCCTGTACGCAAAATGTCAAGGTCCACCAATCTATATCTCCCTGCTTCCAGCACTGTATCTACAGCTTCTCACACGCAGCTGGGAATACAGGCAATGACTTCCCAGTCTACTAGACTAATTAGGGATAGTTTTCAACCTCAATAAAGCTTCCAAAACCCTTCTAAGACCTATGCTGCCTTTAACCCTTCCTTCTCACCAGACACAGATTTACAGAGACCATGTGTCTTTCACCTTGAACTCATATTCCTCTTCTGCTCACTAACTGGTTTATTCTCAAGGGCTCCCTTTCCCTTTCATCCTTTAACCCTGAATTTGGCAAGGCCCAGGAAATGCTGTACAGTAAATATCCTTTTGTCCAGATTCTCCACGCTGGATGATTGTGCCGAGCTCCCCTAGAGACCTTCCTCTGAAGCCTTCCATTGCTCCGTCTCCGGGGTCTAAAGATTGTCAGAGTTATAAATCATCTGCATTTTACAGTCTCGGAGACATCAGCGAAGCAATTTCGAAGAGACAGGAGGGGGGTCTCTCTTCATTTTTCAAAACCTTGCAGTGGAAAATATTTATAAATGGGTTTCCCTTCTACCACATATTGGAAAAGGCCTTTCTAGAAACATGAATTGCATTCCGATTAGCGCAAGATCTGTCATTAACTGGTGTTGGGAATGAGTGATTTTTCAATACAGCTGCTATGGCTATTATTTTTAATTACACTCCTACTGGTGTAAATTGATTGTGGTTTATAACCACAATAATTTTAAAATAGAAGGAGAGACATGGAGGAGGGAGGGGAGGCCTGGAAATACAAAAACAGTGATTTTGGGAGGAAATAAAATAATGCACAGCCAAGGAAAGAGCTTGGCACAGAGAGTGAAACAAAACAGAAGAAAGCAAACACACTAAATTAAAAACTAAATTATGCATGATGCATGGTCAAGGAAGATGTTCTACCTGTGGAGCTCTGCTGGCTTGTGGACTAAAGCCATTCCCCACCTGGGAAGCAGGGACTGTGTCACCAATGTGGCTGTGCTATAGGCAGATATTTGGGAGACGAAAGCAGAAGTAGAGGGTTACAATATCTATTTCTTGGCAGGGATTCTTAGATCGTAGTAGAAATGTATATAATTTTGTATTCACTAATATAGTTGTCATATCTGGATAGACCTCTGAATAAGCAAATTACATTTGTCCACCAAAAGGAAATGTGTATAGATATATAGATATATAATATTCTCATTTCGGTTACTTTTGTAGTATTGTTTAGCGCAGGGGTGGCCAACCTAGGCTCAGACCCAGGGACCAAATGCAATCCACAGCTAGTTTTTATTTAACCCCTTTCCAGTTTTTGGATCTGGTCCCTGGATCCAGTTCCTGCCGCCAAGCACTGAAAGACTGAACTGAGGGTAAAGGAGCAGAGATGAGGCAAGCAGACAAGAAGAGGGCACCGATCCAGATGTGTCCCCTCCTCTTCCTGAGCACGTCCCTTAAGCATCCCTGCTCCAACTTCTATATGGCCCAGTTTTCTTGTTGTACTCATTTCCAAAATGACCCCTGGGAGGGAAAAGGTACCCCACCCTGATTGAGCAAAATACCTAAGTGGCTGAAGCTCTCCAAATGAATAACCCCAAATGGTCAGATTTTGTATAGGACACAAATAATTATTTCACCTCTAGTTTTGTTCTTATTAGGTCTTAAACAAATATACTTTTTCAGATTCACAAATGCAATTTGGATATTCATTTCCGCCCAAAATTGCCACATTTGTGTTCAACGCTGTTGTGAAAATTTAGCTCTTCAGTAATTCCATACTTCTGCATTCAGTTCTTAGTCAGTACATTACTTTGACACTTTGAAAATGGGCACTTGCTTCACTTTCCTGCTTTGTTTTCTTTGTTAATTAGTATTTTGCTATTCTGTGCTTTTGTGACTCTCTCTTGTGTTATATTATATGGGCAGACCAATCAAATGCAAATCCATACTCACAATTTCAATTGGGGTCTGAATGGGGAGTTGACTGCCAGATTCCTTAGTCAAAGAGGGGTCAGACAAGGCTGTATTCTAGCGCTACTCTTGTTTAATCTGTTCACAAACAATATTATATTGGTAATATGCTTAAAGATGAATTTCATTCTCTGTCTTTGTTATCATCCACGATATCTATCTTGATGTATGCAGATGATACTGCAATTTTGTCTAGAACCCCAATGGGTCTCCAAAGGGTGATTAACTGATTTCTGAATTTCATCAATAATGCACTCTAAATGGTTTAAAGATAAATATAGACAAGACAAAAATCATAGTATTGGTATTGGGAACTAAAAGGAGAAGGTCTGCTTGGTGACTAGGAAAGACTAAACTTGAAGTGGTGAAGGTATAAAAATATCTAGGCATTTTTGTTTCCTCCACTTTATCTTGGAATCAATATTTACAATTGGTCAAAAATAGAGCACAATATTTGGCTGGAGACGTTAAAAAATTTCATAATCTGTTGGGGGACGTTCAGTGTTGGCCCCTATTAAGGCATATGAAGCAAGTGTAAACATGCAACTGATCTATGGAGCTGAGGTCTGAGGGTTTGTAGCATTAGTGGAAATAGATGTCCCCCACTCAAAACCTTTGCGCTCACTACTTGGTCTTCCCCCCTCATTTCCAGTAACCTTCCGGAGATTGGAAGTGGGGCTAGATGCTATCTATACTAGGATAAACCATTCTTTTATCGGGATATTGGTTGAAAGTATTGAGATACTTACCTTCCCATCTCCCTAACATGTGCTTTATCGAAGATTCTAGCTTTTCATCAGAGAGGCAATCACCATGGCTATCCTTTGTTTCTAATTCCCTCTTAATAAGGGGATGTGATGACTATTTACGTGGTGATCAGCGGCTTTATTCACAAGTAGACATCATATCATTTTATTGTTCATATAACTTATGGATTATGGCGGAAGCACTGTATTATGCTATTGTTTTATATAATTTATGGCATAAACTAATATTCTTTAATAAATTGAATTGACTCAAAATTTCAAAAAGCCTGAAGGCATGATGTACTGAATAATGAAGTGACTGAAGTACCAAATATGGATGTGAATGAAGCACCAAACCAAGGCCACTTTTACATGGATGCCACCCACCCACGAACACCTGGAAACACCCATCGGACAGGTGGGAGACCATCCGTGTAAAAGTCCACGAATGGGTGGGCGCACGTTCACGACCCACCTGACAACACCCACGGAGCAGCCGGAAGGGAGCCGGCACCCTCCATGGGTGGAGATGGTTGGAGGTGGGTGTTCAACACCAGAGCATCTGTGAAAACGCGAAAACACCCACGCGGATGGGACCGGCGAGACCACTGTGTGCTGGCGCAAGGCATCATGCACGTGCCCCCCACGCAGACACGCCCACCAGGGGTGATGCCGGATGTCTGGTTGAGATCCCGTAAAGGAGGGCGGAACCATGACACACGTGTGCAGGCTCCCATGATGGCCTCCAGGAAAGCAACTGACAAGACCAAGGGAGCCAACGCTGCCCCACACGCGGGACAGGGATGGGTGAGCATGGGGATCCAGGAGTGCCCGGGGTGCATGTGCCCTGAACAGCCGGTGCAGGGGGGATGCCTGCCAAGGAGGTACGGGGGGGTTCCCTGCCAGGCAGTGAAGGGAGGGTGCTCCGGACAGGAGGTACGGAGGGGGGTTCCCCAACAGGTGGTGTGGGGGGAGGGGACGCATCAAGACTAACCACAGTGCACGCCTCCCGGCACAGGGCTGAGGACACACAGTGACCCTGGCACCGACAGTGAGGTGAGAGAGAAGGAACCCCCTTAACCTGGGATGGGAGGGCTACACCGCAGTCCCGGCACGGTGGCCAAGGCAACACAGGGCAGACTGCATCCCCATAACCCGTTTCCCTATCCCGCTAGAACAGCACCCTGACAACAGAGCACTGCACCACTGGGCTGAAGGCAGAGGAGGGCCCCCTGGACAGCCCAGAAGGGCAGCTCAGGGGGGAAGAGGCCCCATGGACGTGTGGAGGGGGACAGCAGGACTGTGACTAACCCCAATGCAGGAGACGACCATCTCCACAGCTACCACAGTCACAGGGCGGGCCCCATGCCGCCAAGCCAGAGGGCCCTCCACATGCAGGTCCCAAAAAGGGGGAGCCCTGGTCCAGGTGGGAGATCAAGGACTTCATCCATGTGTAGGGGTCCGAAAGGGTCCAGCACGACCTGGTGTGCAGCTACAAGACCAGACAGGTCTATGAAGACATCGCCCAGGAGATTCAGCAGCAGGGGTACAATAGGGATGTCAGCCAGTGCATGCAGCAGGCAAAGGACTTGAGGTCCAGATATAAACATATCAAGGATAACAATCTCAAGTCCGGCTGTGCCATGTGCACAGCCAAGTTCCAGGAGGAGCTGGATAAATTCCTCTGCACGGACGGGGACATCATGGCCTCCCACACACATGGCAGCACCTTTGCCAGGGGCAAACGGAGGGCCAACACACAAACCCCCCCCAATGGACCCCACCAAGCGGGGGGGGGAAGCTGCCCCCGGCAAGGTCAGGCAGGAAGTGGGAGGGCAGAACCCCATCTCACAGGAGGAGGAGGTGCCCCGGGGATCTGATCATTGTTCCACCACCCTCCGCGCGTGCCCGCAAAACCCACAGGCTGCCTGGCCACAAGGAAGGGGGGCGCACATGGAGCAAGCGGAGACCCAGGACGACCCCCAGGAGGTGGAGGAACAGGATCCAGGTTCGGTCGGCCCAGCGGGCCCAGGGGGTGGGGGGAGGAGGAGGCCTGGACAGAGTCGCACCAACTGGGGCTGGGGCCTGGGTGCTGGTAAACAATAACGGCTCCCCTTTCCCATTGCAGCCCAAGGTCACCTGGAGGTACATGAGGTGGAAGTCATGGAGGAGGAGGTGGATGAGGCAGGGCCAGCAGCAGCCCGCTACCTGGTGAGGCGCCATTCCAGGGCAGGGCACACCGTCCAAAGGGCACAGGGGGGCATGGTGTGGAGGTGGTGCAGGGTGGGGAGGGGAGCCCCTGGTGGTGTCCGCCTCCACCTACCAGTGCCCTACAGGGGTCTGGGTGAAGGGGGCAGGTGGGAGGGGCGGTTGGCCCCACAGCAGCTCCCACGTAACACAGGACAGACATGGGCTCCACCGGCAGGGAGGCGTGGCCGGGGGGTGATCCCACAAGAGGGCAGGGCAGGGGGGCCCACAGTGGAGGGAAGAACGGAGCATCCACAATAGGGGGGCCGCCCCCCAAGACACCTGGGTAACCATGGAAGGGGGCAGTGGTGCACACTGGCCGGCAGCACTAACATGGCATGCAACCTCTCATTCACAGAACAGCGACTCGCTTGTGCGAGGGATGCAGCTGCCGGCAGCATGGAGAGGAACCTGGAAATGTGGGCGAGGAACTGGTGGCAGAGGGAGGATCTTGGCAGGGAGCTGCTGGATGAATCACGATGGTTAGCCGAAGTGCACTCACAGGAGCTCGCACTCACCAGGGAACTCATCAGAGGGGAAGGGAAAAGGGACCGGGAGATCCTGGTGGCCATGATCCTGCACCAAGCACCTCTGGGACAGGTTCCAGGCTGCCACCCTCCAACATGAGCAGCAGCATGCCTGTGACAGGTTGGAGGGTCAGGCTGAATGGCTCATGGACCTCTTGGGGGAGGCGATGGAGGCCCTGCGGCAGGACCCCTAGCGGGACAGGCCATGCCATGCCGCAGATGGAGGGTTGGCAGCTGACCAACACCATGGTGCCCACCCACCGGTGCAGGTGCCCCCCCTGCACTTCAGCCACCCGTGGTTCCTCCAGCAGCATCCCTTCCCAGGCTTGGCCCATGGGGTCCCCCTCCCCCACATAGGGCACATCAACCCACCAGTGGACTCGCCCTTCCAGTCCACACCCCTCCCAGTGCCCCCCCAGCTGCAAGCCCAACCCCTCCACTGGGAAGCGATGCCCCCACCCCAGGACCCAGCACCCCAGGACAACCAACCGTCCATGGCTGCAGGCCCACCTTCTCCAGTAAGGCTGCGGCACCCCAGGCCCCTGGGAGGTGGGGGTGGGACCCCGAGGGGGCCGGATGGGGAAGAGGGGGAACAACAACAAGCATGGTCCCAGAAGGGACAAAATAGTACAACCCTAACCGGGCACACTCTCTACTCGAGACATGGAGCAACTGTCATTGACCACAGAATGTGTGTAGCAGCACATCAATGTAGTACCGAACCGCACATGGTTCATACTACCACCGTTGGGTTCGTACAAGCGCGCGGTTCGGTTGGGGTTGCTCCACGGTGAATGCTCAGCTCCTGTGGGGATTAGGGGCCCCCCAGGGCACACACAGGACATCCACCGGGCTGGGCCCTGGTGTGGGAACGGTATCAGTGCACTTGCAGAATGCTCACCCCATGCTTGTTTCACCTCGCAGGGACCTGCAGTGGAGGCTGGTGTGGCACAGCCCATGAAAGACAGGAAGTCCAGGCCATCCAGTCAGTGATCGCTACGATCAGCTGCAGTGAGTGCTCACCGGCCTGTGAGCCCTGGTGGTGCAACCAAGAGGGGGTGCGGGCGCCCCAGACATTGAACCTCCTCCCATCCCAATATACATAACCCCCCAAATAAACCGGTTTAAGCGTAACCTCCATTTCGCGTTTTCTGAACCGGTACAGGTGGCCGGGGGGGCAGCAGGGGGGGGGGGCCAGCAGGGTGAGGGTACTGTCCAGTCCCAGCCGAGTCTTTGGCGCTGAGGGGCATCCCAGCGAGGCCGCAGCCAGTTTGGGTGCCTGGAACAGGTGCACACCCACCATGCACAGGAGGGTCGGCAAGTGGCAGCATGCAGGACAGGACAGTGAGGAGTCCTAGCACCCCGCGGCTGACAGCGAGGGGAGGGCTCATGCACCTGGCCAACCCACAGGACCCGTTCCCTGGACCCCCAGCCCGTACAAAGCACAGAGACACGGTTGCAGTTAAAGGGTACTACCCAGGTTTATTGATGGGATGCACAGCTTTATGGACTGGGGTGTGGGTCGGGCATGGCCCTGTCCTTGACTGCATGGGCAACAATGTGGCGGCAGAGGGCATCCCTGTTCTCTTCGAAGATGCGGTGGAATGCCCCACCCTGGACATATTGGTACAGGGCCAGCCCTCTGTATGAGAGGTGGGTTGTCCAGGGCAGCACCTCCGATCTCGCACACATTGTGCAGGATGCGGATAAGGATGGAGATGTGGTCCAGGTCGAATTGGCTCCTATTCATCAAGACTTGCCAGCGCATCTTCAGGAGCCTGAAGGTCCGCTCTACCATGCTGCATGCTGACGACAGGCGCTCATTGAACAGGCGGTGGTCAGGGTTGTGCGCCAATTGATAGGCCCTCATGAGCCACAGGCTGAGCGGGTAGGAGGGGTCCCCTATCACAACGGGGGCCATGGGCACACCCTCTATCATGTGGTAGATGTTGGGGGCGATCTCCCCGTCAAACATGCGTGCGTAGTATACGGGCATCATGGCTCTGCCCAGACTGGCCCATGTACACATCAATGAACAGGCCCCTGTGATCCACGATGGCCTGCAGATTGATGGAGAAGGCCTGCTTCCTATTCATGTAGTCAATCTTTGCATGGGGGGGCATGTATTATGGGGGTGTGGGTGCTGTCGATGGCCTCAATGCAATGGGGGAACCCCAGCTCCTCAAAGCCATGTATCACCTCCTCGGGATCGCAGAGCTGGATGACCCGCTCGAGGAGGAGCTCCACGATCAGGTCACACACATCATGGAGGGCCCTGTTCACGGTGGCCGTCCCCACCCCAAACTGCTCCACCATGCTCCTGAAGGAATCAGGGGTGGGCAGCTGCCACACCGCCATGGCCACTCACATCCCTGGCGGCAGTGGGAAGCGCATGTTGGTGTCCACCCTCTGTAGATGAGGGTTCAGGAGCTCCCCTAACCGGGTCAGGAGCGAGCAGGTCATACGGAAGTGGTCCGTCCACTCCTCATCCGTCCAGGTGGCCAGCATGTTCTGCGACCATTCATTTGTGCAGGAACGCGTCCAGTGCCGTCGCAGGGTTGGTAGGGTCACGTGGCGGCCGTAAACTTTGAGGGACTACCGGGTCAGGACGAGCTGGCTGAGCTGGGACACCGCTGTGCCTGACAGGGCATGGCACCGAACAGCTGTCCGCTGCACCCATCGCACGGTCGCCGCCCTCCTCAGGGTCGCTGCCCTCCTACACCGTGCCCCCTGGAGGATGGAGCCTTGCCCTGGTAGGAGGAGCAGGGCCATCTGCTGGAGCACCATGCGCAGCAGCAGGAAGGACACGCCCAGGATCCTCAGCAGCACGTCCCTGGGCTGTGGGGGCTCGTCCTCCGGTAGCATGGTTGTGCGGCTCCCCACTCCCAGGAACTCCCCGATGGCAAGTGCCCTGGCCTGTAAGCGCCCCTCTGTGTGGCCCGTGCCCCGGGCCACCACTCCCCTTGTATCCCTGGTCCACCTCTGTATCCTCAGAGCTTTGTGGTATCATTCTCTGCTCAACCCCATGCACCTGCCTCTACACACCACATCCAACCACCTGTATCGGGTCGCTTATGTACTGTGTAGGTCCATGTTTGCCGGCCACTGATTGGTGCTGGGCAAGGGCTGTGCTGGCGGCACCACTGGGTGTCCAGCCCGGCTGATCATCCCCCAGGTTGTGTCGGCCGCCTGGCCGCGGGGAGGATGGGACCATGCGCACCCCAGGTTTCTGCTGCATCCGCACCTGTTCGACATCCATTCCTGCCATGTGCTGCCTTTGCGCGCTGCAACTGTGCTCAGTGGGGATACCGTGCCTAGCTCGGTTGCTTGGCCTGGCACTCTACCCAGCCCTGGCCACACTCATCTGTCATCACCTGTGCTGGATCCCATCAGTCCAGTGTGTGTGTTGCGGAGTCCCGGCCCCAGCAGGCCGGCCTATCTCAGTCATGCAAGGTTGCGCGTGGTCGAGGGAAGCCTCTCACCCCGTGCTTGTCCCAGTCACTGCAGCCCTCCATCTCTTGCCTGTTGCTTTACCGGAGCAGACCCCACTGCTGCCATGGCTGGTTGTTGTGCAGGGCCCTCGGCCAGGGATGGGAATGGGGAGGGGTGGTCACCCTGTGCGGACATGCTGTTGGGGGCCCTCTGGCTGAGCCCTGACATTCAGCTGTTGGTGGGTGACCCCCCTGTTGGTGGCATGTGGCTTTCGGCTCCTGTTGCAGTACATGTGGATGATGGGACATCAGGTTGAGGCCCCAACATGCGGGGGCATGCCCTTGAGCTTGGCTTCACCCTCCTGCGCCAACCGCCTTGGGGGCACCCACCTGCCATTGTTGTGCCATGGACCGCTGAGGAGCTAATGACCGCTCGCCTGCTGATGGCACGACTCGGGTATGGCCTTGTCTTGCAGTCCAAGGGTCCCCCTGTTGCTGCCCTGTACACCAGCACCCTCCTGCATGCCCGCGGCATCCCGCATGCGCCCTCGGATGTGGGGACCTCCTGTGGGACTTAGGCTTGCTGTCCCCTGATGTTGGTGGACCACTCCTGACCGGGGACCCTACTGCTGTGAAGCTCACCGCCCTTCGATCAGTGAGGGACCTTCCAGCTGTGTGGGATGCAGCCGCCACTGCGGATCAGCTCCTTCCCCGCTTCCTAGTGGATGCTCATATGCACTCCCGGGGCTTCCGATGGGGCCTGTTCACCTGGGAGGGTCTCGTGCAGGGGACTCCGTCCCTGGAGCACTCACCGGACCTTCCATGAGCTGTGCTGCCCTGCCACCCGCTCCCTGCCACCTTGCTGCCCGTGAATGTGCATTGCCCCCCCCCGTGCTGCCACTCCACCTCTGTGCTGTCATCTGCTTCCCTGCCGCTGGCCTCATCATTCGCCAGACCTCATCACCTCCTCCGGGTGACTGCGGCCCCCTCCCACTGGGACTTCCCTTGTGCCCTCGACCGCTGGCTGCAGGTTTACCTGTGCCCTGCTGTTGTGGTACTTTTGCCCTGCCTCTCATTGCTTGGGGGACCCTGTTCCCCCATCACTAATAAAGTGCTGTCCCGTGATGATCGGTCCTCCCTTGCTTGTCTGCCTGCATTGCCACCTGGGTGACCCCTCCCCTTGATGCCCCCACTGCCCCCTTCTGTGTGGTTATGTGCTGGGGGAATGCTTGGTGTGTACTGGTAGGCACCGGGCCTGTGGGGTGGGAAAGGGTAGTGTGGTGTTTGTTCCCCTGGTGGCTTCCCCACCAGGCGCTTATGCCTGGCTGTGTGCTAGCGGTGGTATTGGCGGTGGGTGGTCGGGTGCCCACCCTCTGGGCTCCCCTATCCATTGGTGTGGCCCCGGCCCGGCCCTGCCCTGCCCTCCGCACCCCTCTGCTGTCGCCCCGTTGGTGCTGTCCGTATGCGGTTGTGGCGATGGATGGGTAGCAGCAACAGGGGCGCTGGGCGGCTGAGCATGAGTAGGGGGTGTGAAGGCCCCAGCTTTTGCCCCTCCGATCCCTCTGGTGCAGGGGTGTGGGGTGCCCTTCCTGGTGCTTGCTGTCGGGGTGTGGGGTGTGCTCCTGGTACTGCTGCTGGCCCCGGCCCTCCCATGACCCGTTGGTGCAGCCGTTCCCCATCACCCTGTCCCTTCTGTCCTGCAGCTACCGTTGTCATACTGCTGGCAATCTTGTGCCTTGGGGGAATGGTCCTGCAGCTGGAGCGGGTGGCATGGGACCTGCGGGTGGCTGTCTCTTCGATGCCATACGTTAGTGTGCTGCTGACTTGCTGGGCCCTGTCCCTGTGTACCTCCATGGGGGGTACTTTCATTGGGGCCCGGGGTCTGCTCTTATGGCTGTCCCATCTCCCTCTGTTCCATTCAGTGCAAGCCATGATCGCAGAGCGCACCCGGGAGCAGGGGGAGGTGTTGGAGCTCCTCCTGCACGTCCTGGACTGGCTGCACCAGCGCAACTGCGTGCAGGCTGGGTGCTGTCGCCGGGCGTGGGGGTGCTGTCGCCGGGCGTGGGGGCGCTGTCGCCGGGCGTGGGGGCGCTGTCGCCGGGCGTGGGGGCGCTGTCGCCGGGCGTGGGGGCGCTGTCGCCGGGCGTGGGGGCGCTGTCGCCGGGCGTGGGGGCGCTGTCGCCGGGCGTGGGGGCGCTGTCGCCGGGCGTGGGGGCGCTGTCGCCGGGCGTGGGGGCGCTGTCGCCGGGCGTGGGGGCGCTGTCGCCGGGCGTGGGGGCGCTGTCGCCGGGCGTGGGGGCGCTGTCGCCGGGCGTGGGGGCGCTGTCGCCGGGCGTGGGGGCGCTGTCGCCGGGCGTGGGGGCGCTGTCGCCGGGCGTGGGGGCGCTGTCGCCGGGCGTGGGGGCGCTGTCGCCGGGCGTGGGGGCGCTGTCGCCGGGCGTGGGGGCGCTGTCGCCGGGCGTGGGGGCGCTGTCGCCGGGCGTGGGGGCGCTGTCGCCGGGCGTGGGGGCGCTCGTCCTATTGACCAGGTGTTGTCCCGAGCCTGCCAGTGCTGCCCCCCCTTCTGTTGCCTAGTCCCCCTCCTCTGCCCTGGTGATGTCCCCTCCCCTGTTTCTGGTTCCTATTTTTATTAAAGGTCTTTGTGTTCCTTCCCCGAGTGTGGGTGTTGTGCTTTGCGTTGACCTCTCCCCTTGTCCAGGCGCCTCTGGGAGGTGTTGTGGGGTTGCCTGGGTGGTGTGGGTGCTTTTCCTCCCCTTTCCTCCCATGGGCCGTGTTCCCATCTCTGTGTGCTTCTGTTGCCTGCTGTATGTTTGGTACTCTGCTGGGGTGGGGTGGGGTGGGGCATGGCGCCGGGCTGTCCGGGCTCTGTGCCGGTGCTGGGCGGAGACAGCTCCTTTGTAGCAGCTGTCATTCCTGCTCCCTCCTTCCCCACCCACAGGGTCTGGCAGCTTGGGGGCAGGGCCATGTTGCGCAACTTTGTTTGTCCTGCATCTGCCATGTTCTGCCGTCGCTGTGCCGGGCGGGGCTTCCCCGGCGTTCCCGGTCCCGGCTGTCCGTGTACTTCCATGCGTGTTTGCTGGGTGCTTTCCTGGATAGGTGTTTGGCTGCTGAGTGTTTGCCAGCCCCTTCCCTTCCCGCAACCCCCCGCGGTGCTGTCCGTGTAACAGTCTCCCTGCTTGGCGCCACCGGGTGTTCGCTGGGTGTGCTCTCCCATCCATCTCCACCCATCAGCGCTGCTGTTCCATCCATGTAGAAATGGCCCAAAAAGAATCTCAACAAATAGTTTCAAATCCAACTCTGATATTTTTTTCACACAAACAAATTTGAATCAATCAGACTCAACAAATTATTTATTCATTTGAAAATTTGTTTCAGCTCCAGCTTTGTCTTTCAGAGCAAACTGTCTGTGTGAACAAAAGTAGGCTGAAGGGTAACCAGAATACTCAACCTGCCAGAGAGACCCCCTTTCTAGGATGCACAATGGGGAGCCTCCTCACTCAGAATATGTGTGAACATTTGCAAAGTGAGATAGGAGTAATTACCTTAGAGGTAACTTAATCATGAGATAATTTTAGAGTAATTAGCCTAGGGGTAAGCTAATGATGAGATAACAGCCTTGGTCACATTTTATATTGAGGGTCTGTTTATGTGTATCTCATAAAGACTTAATAAATTAAACATGTTATTGCACATTACATACATGCAAGGACCCTTAGTACACTGCATCGTCCTGCATATGTTATAAGCTCAATAGAAACTGGTCTAGAAGCTTAGAAGCAGCCTCTTGACCAGCTGCACTACGACAGATGATCAAATGTTTAAGACATTTATTTTGCACTTATTAACCCTTTAGCATAAGAACATAAGAAGTGCCATACTGGGTTAGACCATCCTGTCCCCGACAGTGGCTAATCTCTTTCTCTTGGGAGAAGTACCCCACAGGTCACAATGGGCAATCCATTCCCTGTTGTTCCAGCCCCCAACAGCAATACGTTACGTTTCCCAAACCTTCTTGGTTAATAGCCGTTAATGGACCTATCATCAAAGAACTTATCCAATTCCCTTTTAAAAGTAGCTGGTCAGGACCACTTTCTCTGGCAGTAAGTCCCACAAGTTAATTGTGCACTCAGTAAAAAAAAACCCACTCTTATTTGTTTTAAATCTTCTACCAGTTAATTTCATGGAGTGTCCCCTTGTTCTAGTACTCTCAGAGAGGGTAAAATAACCACTCCCTATTTAATAATAAATAATAATAATAATAATAATAATAATTTATTAGCTGCTCCAGCTTTTACTATGGCCCTCATTTACAAAACCAACTTTACAAGACAGACTCACATAAAAGAAAAACAGTCTAAACAATAAAATATTGGTAACAGTTAATCAAACTTACTATACGGTACATCAAACCAATTTTACCTTCCAATAATATAATTCATATCTAATCATCTAATATCTTATAAAGTTATACATTTACTAAATCGTGGCCAAGCGTGGTGATGCGCGAGTTTTATGAACTGTTTCAAATGCCTTAGGCAACAATATACAAATAGCATATCAAGCAACTATTACTAATACCAAGACAGGAATTCGAACTTAGGTTGTATTTAGTATGACTATTAGCCCTAAGCTTTGATTTAATTTCCATCCTTCTTTTCAATGCTAACCAGAGGAACGTTGCTATTGCAATCATATCCTCTGTACCTGATAAGGTAAGCAAATATTTGCAGCAGTTGTGTGAAGCAAAATCCACACCTTCTTTTAACAGGGGGGCTATCCAGGTAAACTCAAGGTGTGATAATAGGGGCATCTCAGAAGAAGGTGCTCAGCTGTTTCAATCTCACCCAGACTACAAGTACAACGTTGGAG
Source organism: Sphenodon punctatus (assembly GCA_003113815.1). Taxonomy (NCBI): domain Eukaryota; kingdom Metazoa; phylum Chordata; class Lepidosauria; order Sphenodontia; family Sphenodontidae; genus Sphenodon; species Sphenodon punctatus. The sequence goes on along the minus strand of QEPC01005594.1, from coordinate 2,314,002 downwards.
GTCGTAATCAAGAGAAGCATAACGGCCCTCGACGACCGCAGTTTGGATAAGATGAAATCGCAAAAGCGTATAGCATCTATGCAAGTTTACATTTGTAATCCTATCCAAGTATGGCTTGAAAGATACGGAAGTTTTAAAGTTGAGCCAACCAAGGTGCCACTCTCCATTGGGAAATCACAGCCAGATCTCCCTATTTACATGTTCCGCATCCCTCATGATTTTATAAACTTCTATTGTATCCCCTCTCAGTTATCTCTTCTCCAAGCTGAAAAGCCCTAACTTGTAATGTAATGTAATTTTATTTTGGGCACTAGCTTCCACTCTGTCCCAAACAAAAAAACAGACAAGACGTACAAATACAAATATAGCACTACAACCAACAGATGCAATTACAATGCCCAATAATAACAAAACAGACATAGTACCTCACAAAGACAAAATTAAAACAATAATAATAGGGTCAATTTTAAAAATCCCAAAACCCCCAATACAAATCAAAAACAGGAGATTGTTAGAACATCCCCCCCCAAAGTCAAAAGCATAGAGCGCCAAAACAACCTGGGAGGAAATAGCTCCCTCATTTAAGAGGAATTGGTCATCCCCTCCCTAGGTAACCTCCCTATGCTGTAAGCGTTCCCTGATTTTGGTCCTCTTTTTTGATGCCAAAAGAGTGTAAGCCACAAGAGCCCCCATAGCCTCCTTATCGGGAAATGAGAGAAGAAACTCATAGCAATTCTCTGAGGAAAAGGAGAGGCCATCCACTAACAGAGGAAGAATCCAAACCTCCCTCAAATTAGTATAGTAAGGACACCGAAGTAAAAAATAATCAACGGATTCAATTTCCCCCATTAGGCAAGAGCAGGCTCTTGACGCACGAGGAGAGCGCTTATGCCTACCTTCAACCATAGCAGTTTGAACCTGGTGGAAATGCAAAAGCGTACACTGTCTTCGGATAGTTGAATTCTCCAAGAGATCCAAATATGGTTCAAACCAGGGAGAGGTTTTGAGGCACTTCAGAGTAGGGGCAACTTTCCAAGAACCCAATACTGCCATATCCTCCTGTTGGTCAGTGTCCTGGATTCGAGTAAGTACCTCCATTTTAATGCCCATAAGGGTTCTCCCCCGAAAATAATCGAAGGAGAACTCCAGCTCACGAATAACCCGGCCCAGATAGAGAAGCCAAGGATAAGACCGTATGCCCTCATGTAGCAGTTCCTCCCTAAGACATTGAAGAGAGAAGGCAGACTCCGGCTGAGCCAAAAGGCATAGGCAATATCTAACGTAGGCTTTCTTGTGTAGGGCCTTTATTGAGAGGGTACCAGTTTCCAAGCGCAAAACTGCTCCCAGGATGCTGGGACCAACGCCCAGCAATCTTCGTAAAAAAAAAAAATCTGAACCCTTTCAAGGGCCAGCATATTTGGGAAGGGCACTAACTCCACCCCATATAATAAGGCCGAAGGGATTTTAGCTTTATATACCTTTAGACGTAGGGATAAGGGAAGCCCCTTTGAGAGTCTACTAGCCCACATCAGCACCCTCATGTCTCTGGTTGCCTTGCAAGCCCTAGCCTGGAGATGGAGGTTCCAAGTGCCTCAACTACTGAAGGTAACACCCAAATAGCTAAAAGAGGAAACTGAGCTAATGTCCCCCACCTCCAGCTTCCAAGTAGCAGGAAACCCTTTTCCCCCAGAACCATGATCTTGGTCTTACTGGTATTCATCTCAAGCCCATTTGTTAGGCAATAGTCATTGAATTTCCCCAAGGCTCTTTTGATCCCAACCTCAGTCTGGGACAAAAAATACTAAGTCATCCGCAAATTGTATGAGGTATTAGTGCCAATCTTTGGAGGATGGAACTCGTCAGCCTTAATGCTGTTTGGCATATCTGCCAAATATAAATTAAAGAGAGCGGGGGGCCAGGACGTAGCCCTGGCACACCCCTCTCTTAATGGAAATGGATGCACTAATGCCCAACCCCTGGTTCACCTGGGCCTCGTTGTTGGTATACAAATGGAAAATAGCAGCTAACAACTTACTATCAACCCCCAGCAGCCGCAATTTAGTTCATAGTCTGGCTCTAGGATGGAATCAAAGGCCTTGGTCAGGTCCACGAAGGCTAAATATAATTTGGCTTTCTTTACTTTTAGATATTTATGACTCACGTGATGCAACATAAAGCAGCAGTCCAGTGTGGACCTGGCCTTGCGAAAACCAAATTGTTCCTGGGGATTTTTTCCTCATCATCTGCCCACTTGGCAAGATGTTCCCGCAATGCCTTCGCATAAAGTTTGCCGATAACAGAAAGCAAGCTAATCGGTCTATAGCAGACGGGATCCTGGACTTTCCCCTTTTTGAAAATATGAACTATGAAGCTGCTCATCCAGGAGGCCGGGATCCTATCTCCTTCCACTACAGCAGAGAATAGTTTAGCCAGGAGCCGTGCCCACCATATTGGACTTGCCTGCAAAACGTCTGAGGTTATGAGATCCGGGCCAGGGGCCCTATTGCCTTTTAAAAGCCTAATCTGTGCCACAATTCTATCCTCAGAACAGCCTCCTAGGTGCCACTGTGAAGTGGAGACATCTAGAGACACTTCTGGCAAGTCATCAGTCCCTATTGCTCGATCAGAGTACAAGTCCTTAAAAAAGGACTCCCATGCTGGAGTAGGGGGTCCCAGCCCCACAGTTGGCCTTCTTGGCCTAGCTATCCCATTCAGGGCTGTCCAAAATCCATTCAGATTGCCAGTGGAAAGATCCACAGCCATCTTTGCCCATTTCTCACAATAGAAGGTGGACCATTTCACCTTTAAAAGCTTGAAGAATAAGGCCCTGAGTGTCTTGTATTGCCCCCCCCCCCCCAAACCAGGAGCCAATTCCCTGTCCCACCCTCTCCTCAGCTGAACCACCTTCTTTTTGAGCTCGCGGCACTCCGAATCGAACCACTTACAGACTGGCGTGAGGAGTTTAGGGCCTCCCTTGGGCTTAATAGTAAGCTGGTCTTGTACTATGGCAAGGATTTGGTCATAAGTTGAAACAAAACTTTCTGCCTCACAAGAGTTCTGCATCGTTTTACCAAGACCAACAAGGACGTCTAGCCTAGCAATTCTATACATTTCATGAATCAGCTCTGGAAAAGAGAATCTCTTCAAAACTCGCAGAGGTTCTTGTGTAACATCAATAGCGGCGATAGTACTCGGAGAAGTCTCACACGCTATATAAGTAACTAATACTACGTAGTCACTCTCTGGCCTAATAATCTGGTTGACCTGCCCAAACTTCGCTTGGTGACAAGCCTCTACCAGGATTAGATCAATAATAATATTGCCCTGAGGGCCCAGAAAAGTAAATCCTCCAGGGGGATCGTCACACAACCCCTCCTGCAACACCCTGAGGCCAAAGGTCTGAATCAAGGTATTAAGATGGTGCTTGGGCTGGGCACCTACCTGCACCCCACCTGATCTAGCTCCTAGATCTATAATTATCCCCCCTACCTCCTGGTCTAATCCCTCAAACCAATGCAAATTCCAGTCCCCCACAAGAACCAGCCTAGCTTATGGGAACAACTCTTCCAACCTCAGTATTGCCTCTTCCAGTGCCGGTCACACCTCTTGTTGGTAATACCATGAGGAAACTGGGGGAATGTAAACATTAAAAATTAAATATTGGTCGTGGGGGGGATTTGCCAAACTGTAAGATCCCCATCTGGAATTCTGGTCTATATGGATTCCAGTAAGGTAAAACTGTGCCATATAGTACCCTTCTTCAAACCCCCATGTAAGAAGATGTCAAACCCCTGGAGACTAAAGTCCTCTTCCCCCCTTACCCATGTCTCCTGCAAGCATGCAAGGTCAAAGCTAGCAAGAAACTCAAGGCATTCAAGGTCGATCGCACAAGACCTAATGCTGGAAGTATTCCATGTCATAAGGCAAAATTGAAATTGATGGGAGCCTGCCCTAAGTGATAACAAAGGGGGATCTACCTGTGCGTCAGCCTTTAGCCCTATTTGGGGCAACTCGGCTATGGAGGCGGATGCAACCTAATGGTCAGGCGGATGCAACCTCCTCTATTACCTGGGGGTCAATATCGTTGACAGCTACATTACTCCTATAACCCAGAAGCGACTTTTGAGCTTCACACCCTTGCAGGGTTGGTGCTGATGTAAGAGTCCCCTCCCCTCCCCCTCCCAGGGCGTTAATAAGCAACAACGGGTTTTGTTCCTTGGGCCCCAGAATCTGCGCTGCTGTAACTACTGCCACATGCTGCCGAACTTGATGTAAAATACCTGTAGTGACTAATTTAGGCATTTCAGAATCTAATATGGGGCCCTGTATATAGCCTTTGATATAGGCTAGCCTAGACACAAAATTATCCTGGTCAGTCACAGGAAGTTGCCTAAACATATCCCAGTCATCTGGGGCTGCACCTCCCAAAAGGACATCCCCTACCCTCTGGGTTAGCCTATCCTCCAATGACTCAAGCTTTGGGGGAGATAATTTCAGGGGATCTCTTTGGTCCGACCCTCCAGGGGTCCTGTTACCAACATGCGCAGGAGTTGAGCTCTGTGGATGTGGGAGTACCAATTCAGCTGACAGTAAATCTCCCACCTGGGATTGAATCTCCATAGACTGGGCCAGTGGATGGGGAATGGGGCCCAAATCCACTAGGGTAACATCACTGCTTGCCGTGCCAGAGTCTCCCACTCCCTGTACTCCCAGCCGCTCAGCAGGTCCCCTAATGTAAGATCACTATGGGGACCCTGTACAACTGGTCCCAGGGGAATCATATTTGGCAAGGAAAAAGGGCCACCCTTGCCAAGAACAACAGGCCCTACTTGCACCCCCTCGCGATAGAACCAAACCCTGTCAATCGAAATACCCCTCCTCAATAAATATTTCCATGCCTTGAAAATATCCAAGACCCATTTGTGAGAGAGGAAGGATACCTGCAGTCTATCAATTTGGTTATGTTTTGGGAGCCAAGTAACCGTATCTATCAAAGCAGCAGTTACAATTCTCCCAAGAGTTTTCACAGGTGTAGAGCAACATGCCCCAAATCATTCCACTGGTGAGAATCCCCATTAAAATCCCTCCCGATGTAAAGATAAATTGCATTTGTATTAACAGTTAGTTTCCATCGACTTGTAGCCTGTAGGCAGGTATAAAAAGTTCTCCTCATAGGTCCCCCCATTACCAGGGACTTAGACTTGGTTTCGGGTGGCCTAGGCACAGAAAAGTCACCAGCGCTGCAGCGCACACAAGTCTATTCGTCAAATCGCCCAACTGCTTTTGACCAAGGCCAGTGAGCTACTCAATTCTTTAATGCCCCCCAAAAGTGCCTCAACAGTTTTTGCAATGAGGCATGATTGGTATAGCAAATAGTTCTTGACCGTCGGATCCTGGCTTACCTGCTCAGAAACATCAGACCCAGGGAGAGCCTCCCCAGACTGAGTAGGAGGGAGCTGGCCCCAAACCCAAGCGTCCTCCTCCAGTTTAGAAAGAGAGGCAAAATGATTAGGCATCTCAAAACCTCCACCCAAACCAGGCTGCCCATAGTTCCTGGTAATTTTTGCGGGGAGATCTTCATCTGAAGAGCAAGGCGAAAACTCATGGCCCCGCTTCCTCTCCATACTGGACTAGAACCGAGCGGAGCAGGACAAGGGGAATGCCCGGCTTCCTGGCCTATGCCTAAGACCGCGCGCACAAGGTTAGGGAAGGTTATTGAACAAGTGGTGGATCATCAGCTTCAGGTGCATCTGGATGCTATCGGATTCCTGGACCCTCACAGTCTGGTTTCCATCCTAGGCATGGCACAGAGACTGCACTTGTGGCCTTGGTTGATGACCTTTGCCTGGAGTTGGACCAGGGGAATTCTACCCTGTTGATTTTATTAGATCTTTCAGTGGCTTTTGATACCATTGACCATGAGGTGTTGTTGACTCTCCTGCAGGACTTGGCTGGAGTGAGCAGGACTTCTCTTGAGTGGTTTCATTCTTTCTTGACCAGGAGGGCTCAGAGGTGGTGTTGGACGATTGTTCATAATTTCCTCGGGATCTCCCTTGTGGGGTTTCGCAAGGTTCCATTCTGTCCCCACTCTTTTTCTATGCATATATGCAGCAGCTGGACGAAGTCATTCAGAGTTAAGGGATGAGGTGCCATCAGTCTGCTGATGACACCCAGCTCTACATCTCTTTTTCATCTGACCCATGTCCTGCAGTCTCGATGCTTGTCCGTTGCCTGGCTGTGGTGGGGGACTGGATGAGGGTGAGTCAACTGAGGCTGAATCCTGACAAGACTGAGGTGATGATGGTTGGATGGTCTGGTGCCCTGGAGGGAATTGAGACTCCTCTTATTGATGGGGTCTGGCCCTGCTCTGGTTGGTTGCGTTCACAATCTTGGAGTGCTTCTGGATCCCTTGCTGTGCCTGGATTGTCGGGTCGTTGCGGTAGCCAGGAGTGCTTTTCACCTACTCCATCTGGTAAGGAGGCTGTGGCCTTTTCTTTCGGACTCAGATCTGTCCACTGTCATCCATAATTTCATCACCTCGAGGCTAGACTACTGCAATGCACTCTACATGGGGCTGCCCTTGGTGATGTTCCGGAGGCTGCAGCTGGTGCAGAATACAGTGGCTCACCTCATTATTTATTTATGATTATTTATTTATTAATAAAATTTGTATGCCTCCCCCTCCTGCTAAAACATTCTCGGGGCAGCTAACAACATGTTAAAAACAAATTAAAACAGATACATTTAAAATTCCACAATAAAAACAATTCACCCCCTAACCCGGAAAGAGGGGAGGTCGGTGGCCAAACGGACCTCTGGCAGGAGGGAGTTCCACAGTTGCGGCACGGCCACAGAGAACGCCCCCCTCAAGGTCGACACCCAAGAAACCCGGGGGACCTTAAGAAGGACGCCCCTGGCCGACCACAGGGGTCGATCCAGGACCCGGAGGATGAGGTGGTCTCGCAGGTAGGTGGGGCCCGGGCTGTTTAGGGCTTTACATTTCCAGACCCGACCTGTCCACCCTCATCCATGCCTTCATCACCTCGAGGCTGGACTACTGCAACGTGCTCTACATGGAGCTTCCCTTGATGCTGGTTCAGTGCCGCTGGGGCAGAATGTGGCGGCTCGTCTCCTGACAGGGACAAGCCGACAAGAGCATATCACTCCCATGCTCTGCACGCTGCACTGGCTGCCTATAGCGTACTGAGCCAGATTCAAGTTGTTGGTTTTGGCCTATAAAACCCTACACGGTCTTGGCCCATCATACCTCCGGGACCGCCTCACCTTCCGCACCCCAGAGCGACCACTTCGGTCTGCCAGGGGCACCTTCTTGGAGGTCCCCCATGTAAAGCAGGGGGCCACAATGGAGAAGACGTTCTTGGTGGCCGGGCCGCATTTATGAAACTCCCTCCCGGAGGAAGTCCATCTGGCCCCAAGTTTGCTGGCCTTCCGCCAGGCCTGCAAAACATGGCTGTTCTCCCAGGCCTTCGGAGGAGGGGAAGGGGGTGGGGATGGTTTTTAGGATTTTAGATGTTTTAATTTTGTGAATTAGTGTTTTAATGTTATTTTAAATGGTGCTATTTTTTTGTATTGTAAGCTGCCCTGAGATACTGTGGGCATGAGAGGATGGCTAAGAAATATAAATAAATAAATAAATAAATGTCAGAACCAACACCTTGAATTGGGCCTCAAAGACTCATCAACCAGTGCAGAAAACGGAGCATCGGTGTAATGTGCTCATGTCGGCCTGTCCCTGTTAGGAGACGAGCCATCGCGTTCTGCACCAGCTGCAGTCTCCGAACCAGCAGCAAGGGTAGCCCCACGTAGAGTGCATTACAGTAGTCCAGTCTTGAGGTAATGAAAGCATGGATGATCGTGGCCAGATTAGAGTCTGACACATACGGCCGAAGCCGATGTACCAGATGTAACTGGCGAAATGCCCCCTTCACCACAGCTGCCACCTTATGGGGATGGGTTGCCATGAGCACATAACAACAGTGCCCCTTACACTGCACTGGTTGCCAATACTCTTCCAGACCCAATTCAAGGTGCTGGGGATGACCTTAAAAAGCCCTGGGCCCCATCTATCTGAGGAATCACCTGGCTCCTCGTGTCCCATTGTGACCTCTGCAGTCGGCTGGGGGCACCCTCCTGGAGACCTTGGTTTTTCACTGAGTCTCAACTATGAGGAGGGCATTCTCGGCTGCTGCACATGTGCTATGGAATTCCATCCCCCAGGAGGTCCGCTTGTGCTCAAGCCTAGCGGCCTTCTGGCGGAAGTGTAAGTCCATCTTGTTCTGTCAGACTTTAGGCAGTGGGGATTAAATTGGGGGGGGGGAGGAATGTGGTATTGGGGGGGTGTTGTGGTGGGTTGGGGGTTCTGTGGGGTATTGAAATATATTGTATTTTATTGATTATTTGTATGTGTTGTATAGGTTTTTTATGTGAGCTGCCCTGAACCTTTTAAGGGAAGGATAAAAATTTAACTAAATAAATAATAAAACAACATTCTGTTTGCTTTTGTAATATAACCTTATTATAAAGTGTCACCCCTATCTTAACATAGAATTGATCATGCAAACCCCACAAATCCAAATGTTCCTGATGCTGGAGGGGGTTGAATTTGGACAGACATGTTCATCTCTGCTCTGGAGATGATGTAGTATATAGAAAAAAAAAAAAAAAAAAAGGAAGAAAAGGAAGATCAGGAATGCAGTCTTCCCAGTCATAGTTTCTACCACCATATGCTTGTTAATGTACATTTCTGGTGTTATTCACTATTCGCAATTCACTACTAGCCTGTGTATCTGGCAGTAACAATTTTTCTCCCACCACTAGCAGAAACCCTGATTCACAGCATCAGCTGGCATAGATTACTGTAGCTCCATTGAGCTTCAGCCATGCCAATTTACACCAGCTGGAAGTTTTGACCCATTATCTCTACATAAGAAAACATGAACCTGAGCAGAACAATAATCCTCAATAGCTTTAAAAAACAAACAAAAAAACTTAAAGCATTCAAACCACTGAATTCCCTTAGCAAAAAAACATGGCCCTTTGGACAAAGGAAGAACCAACAAAAAGTCAGGCAGGGAACAGATTGTAAAACAATTGGTTAAACTTTGAAAATGTTGTATTTTCTTTTCTCCTGACTGCACAAGTCATGGTGGAGGTAAGAATTCCCTTACGAGCTTCCCCATCTTTTTGTGTTCCAGTAAGCAGTGATTGAATCTGTCAGTTACTTCAGCACCAGGCATTTATCATCATTTATTATCTGTATTTATTGTAGGGCCAAGCAATGGACCAAACCCCTGAATCGGACACCTTGGGACACTAGGAAATCTGGATCTCATCTAGACTTTGTTACTTAGATCTACAACTAGTTTATTTTATATATTCACATTTCCCAAAGGCTCATGTCGACTTACAAAAAACAAAAAATACCATTTAAAAACAATTTAAAATACCTTCCCCCACAAAACCCAACCCACTCCCCATCTTCCAAATGCTAGCTGGCACAAGATAGGGTGATTTCAGACGTGACAGGGTGCCTATTGGCCCCGTCATGGAATCACCTTTTAATTCCCCGCCGGAATAAAAAAGTCACGTCCAACAGACATGCCGGCTGATTCTGGTGGGGAATCGGGGTGGGTGGGGAGGGGGCTGCGTGGCACAATGTGCGGCCACACAGCCCCACCCCCCCATGCTTCTCTAGCTGCCCGCCCTCCTGGAGACAGGTGGGTGCAGCGGCCAATCTGGCCACTGCGCCCGATTCAGACCCGGGGTCTGGGCCATGCCCCGGAATCAGCGGCAGTAACAGACGTTACCGTCTGCCGATTCCGGGCCATGGTTCAAATAACCACACTTTTCGAGATGGTGCCCGGACCATCCTCGAAAGCGTGGTTATTTTGCTCACCACCGGTGGTTCATCGTGGTGAACATCTGGTGGTGCGCAAACAGACGTTATGGGACCATCCACCACCACAGGGGATTCACTGTGGTTGAGTGTGGTATCGTAACGTCTGAAGATACCCATAGTCCAGTAAGTGTAACTGGAAAAGGTGTTTGATGGCAGGTATGAGAGAAAAATTTAATTAAGTCCCTTCCTAAAAAAATTAAAGAATGTAAGTAGGCTACCTGTGCAGTTCAGGGCACACTCTGTCACCCACTGAAGTCAATTGAAGAACTCCTATTTACTTTAATGGGTGGAAGAGTGTCATGCTAGTAATTTCACCCAATAAGCTCACTCTTCAAATAATCCTTCACTTTGTTTGATTTTACAAACAATTTCTCTATATATATGTCAGTGGCAATATACATTTCCATGGCTTCCTAAATCTTAAGACACATATCAAATGATAATGATATGACAGAAGTTCATAAAATCATGAGTGGTGTGGAAGGAATAAATAGGGAGTTATTTGTCCTCTCAAATATTACTAGAACTAGGGGACACGCCATGAAACTGACTGGCAGCAGATTTAAAACAAATAATATATATAACTTAACACACGATTAACTTGTGGAATTTGTTGCCAGAGGTGGTGGTTATTAATGGCTAATAGCCAAGTAGGTCCGGGGATGTAACCTCTTACTGTCAGGAGTGGAGAGTGAATAGCAGGGAATGGATCACTCCATTATGACCTGTGGGTACTTCACCAAAGCAACCGAGATTGGCCACTGTCAGAGACAGGATGTTGGGTTCGATGGACTATTGGTCTGATCCAGTATGGTACTTATTTTCTTATCAAAGATCTGTGCTGGCTTAGCGCTTTGAGGATTGAGAGTGGTTAGTGCAATCTTCCTGGTAGACAGCATTAGCACTTGTGCTTAGCTTGAGCGCAAGTATCATTGGGTAAAAACAGATGAGACAGCGCCCTGTGCTTTCATGCTTTGGCCTGCAATCCACCGACAGATCTGTTGAGGGCCCACCAGATGTTGGCCTGGGATTGCCCTGAACCATGTTGGAGGCTAGCACAGGCTCTGACTCCCAGATTAGCTCCAAAACAGTCTGGGCTAGCCTGTGTCCAACTGGGGCAAAGCAGACCACAGCAGGCTATCATGTGAGGTGTGGCCCACTGAGACCTGGCCTGGATTGGGCCCGCCATGGCCAGCCACCATGGCGGGGAACAGGCTGCTGGGCACAGTGCAGAGTGGTCACACATTCCTCCATCTCCCTGCCCTCCCTAATGGCCTGGCCACGGGAACATGTGGTGAGCAACCCAACCCAGTCCAGGCTGTGTCCACCATGGATTCCCATCCTGACCTGGGCCAGGTTGCCACGGCACAGTTACTTCGGTTTCCACCCATTAACTTTAGTGGAACTCACACCTTTGCCAAGTAGTAGTTCCAGTGCTATATACTTGGAAGGAGGATGGTGCTTCCAGGCTGCAATTTTGAAACCACTTAATCTGGAATACTCCCACAGCAGTCATTGACATGTTACGTCACTGAGTGCAAAGTGAGTAGGACTACTCTGGGGTAAGTGGCTTCACGATTGCAACTGTAGTTAAACAGGTAGCCATGTGTTTTCTTGATCCACCCTTAGTGTATAATAAACTCCACCTCAGGATCACTGCCGGATAAACACCTTGAAGATTAAACAAATTCAATGGAACTCTTCTAGAGTAAGTGCTTTGAGGATCACAACCCTTCTTTAAAAGAGGTGGAAAAACAAATAATTTCTATTTTAGTTTTTCATCTTTTTATTGTTGTTTGCATTCACCAGTTGACAAGTTCCTTTAAAAAAAAAAAAAAAAAAAAAAAAAAAAAAAAAGGAAAGAATGACCTAGTTTGGTTTAGCTTTGTTTTTTTAACAAGACTGGGAAATATAAGAGCTAAATGTTCTTTCAATGAAATTTTGGTGAGAGTTTAAAAACAAAAATTCATTACAATTTTCTTTTTTTAAAAATGGTTAAATAAAAATGTTGAAAACCAATATTCTCATTTTGAGCTCCTTGGTACTACAGCTTTATAATTAGTACTGTTCTATAAAATTAGAAGGTCAGAACCATGATTCCTTATACATATGAGAAATTCTTATAAAGTCAGCAGGTCATCCTACACAAATTCAGAATTGGTCTCCTGAACAGTAACCCAAACATCATGCTGTATAATTAGAATGCGCAAATATGTTAAAAGCACTTCAATCCAAACTGACTTCAGAAAAAAACAATCCCTAGTCATTTCCTAAAGAGGGAACAGTTTAGGCATCAAATGCTAATGAATGCAATGAAAACAGAAGGGAACACAAAGGCACGTGGTTCAAAGTGATACATAAAACAAAAACTGCAGAACGTCTAAATATGGTTACACAGCAGCTATTAATTGGCAATTGCTTTGTTAGGAGCGAAGCATGTGAACAAGGCTAGGCCCCAGAGGTACTAATGGCAGTGGAAACAGTTGCCATGGAGACGACAAAGGAAAGACGACCAAAGGAATTACTAATACATAGGAGTATAAGTGTGTCTGACATTGAATAATGCAGGTTGATTCCCTGACAATCCTCACACTATTTCTGAACCTGAAGAAATACAAGAACACTTACCCACATACAGTTTTGTTTGCATTGCTGAGATATTTTGTTACATTCATTTAGGTGCATAAAAAATCTTAATAATTTCTCCTCTTCTGTTACTGTGCTAACGATTACCAACACTACCGATATTAGGAGGCAGCATTTAGTCCATTGTGAACCAGAGGCCATTGCAGGGCAATGTAACGGGTTGTGGGAGGGAGAAATCAATAACACTTGATCATTAGAAAACTAAAGCCACAGACAATTGCTGTTCTCATTAAAGCATATAACATGCCATCTTACACATTTGCTTCCTGTATTGAGGGGCGGGACACATCCTCCATCGTGTAAATCTGCATTGCTTCACTGGAGAAAAAAACCCTGATGCCACTGAAGTTAATAGCAAAATTCCCAATGACTTTAATAAGTGAGTATTGCAACCAGTTCAATGTTATCATTATTTTGGACTCGGTCAAATCACACGATTTTCATTGCAATGATGGTTATAAATGAAACCACTTTGGTCCGAAATATGCATGCTGGGTGCTATATAAAACTACCATTTCTACAGTTGGTGCTGGCACTGTTTTCACCCAGCGTGCATTAGAAGTCCCATCGTCATTCTGAAATAGACAGGGTCCTCTAAATCTCATGGAGTCGGAAGAGCCTTCCTATTCCATATGTGCAGTGACATTATTAGTCCAGTGTGTCTGTCTCAATCTTTTATTTTGCTGCTGTTGTTAATGGAAGTGGTTGCAGCACATTTGGAAATGTAAGTTTTCCTGGGAGTGCAAATAATTAGCAAACAGGAGGGCAGCTGACAAAGTCCCTGTCCTCATATCCAACAGTAGAATGTCATCAGTCAAGGATCCTTTCCAAGGGCCTTATCTTGCAGTCATTGGCTACAATGGGAATTTGACTTGAGTAAAAACTTCATCATTGGGCACAAAGAACCTAACAGAAGCTTCACTTCTCTAATGGTAACCACAGTAGGAGTATTTGTGTTGGGGATGAAACGAATATTTGTTGTGAATTCTAAATTTTATGAATACAGTGTATTTGTATCCATTTAAACAAAAGGAATCAGGCTTAACCTTCTGCTTCATTTGCGGTTCTGAATATTTGTTTATGTTTTGGTCACTATTTCAGTATTCAGTACTCAGTTCACTTTGGCAGAAAGTAGGTAATTTTTCACCAGTGATCTATGTACTGAACTATTTTAATTTAATTAATTTAGATTTTTACCCCACCGTATCTTCTGACACTCAGGTCGGCTTACATCATAGAAAAATATAACACAAATAAAAACCATAAAAACAAATACACCACCCCGGATCCACCACTGTTCATTAAATGCCTGGCCAAATAAATAGAACTTAGGCATGGTGCCACTGGGTGGGGGTGGGGGGATGGGTGTGCACTGGCAGCAGGTGGAGGTGGGTGTGCTCCCTTTCCCACAGGCGCACACCCATATCCACCCACCTCCACCCATGGAGCCTCCTCCATTTTGTCTGATGGGTCCGTGGGTGGGTGATGGGTGCGCACTGGGAGCACACACCCACCTCCACCCACCGCCTGGGGTGTTTCCACAGGCAGAAACCCATCCCCTTCACCCACCACCACAGTGTATGTACAGATGCTCCCACCACCACACCCCCACCTGCTGTTTGGGGGGGGGGGTTCCATGCAAAAACGACCTAAGTCAAGAGCCTAGCAGAGTAGCCAAAACTGACTCCAGTTTTCTAAGACTGGAATTTTCAAACCACTTACTCTGAGGTAGTCCCATAAAGAGGCCTGCAGGAGTTGGAGATACTAGCCTGTGTGAGGCATAAGGCCCATCATAACCAGATTCTTCCATAGTTCTCCCCAAGCCTGGGCGTTATGTGGCCAGGGTAGCCCACTCCCGGTTGAGCACAAAGACATTGGGACATTCTGTAAGAAGTGGAGCTATATCAAAAGTGGGCAGGGCTAGGATAATATTCTACCCCTTTCTGACATGTCATCCACCTCCCTGCAAGACTGACGTGGCATCATGAAGCTCTGTAAGGGGTGGGGGCCCATTTGAAAATGGGCTGGGCAAAGACCGTCTCCTGTCCCTCTCTGAGGTAGGGCTGCCCCAGCTAGATGACCAGCCCAGGCCCAGTGGCTTTGGGTAGCCAGCCTGCCCAACCTGACAGAACTGGTCAAGGCCCATTTGGCTCAGCCTGAGCTCCAGACTTCTAGTCCTGTTTACCTTGGTAGAACTACTCTGGAGTCACTGGTTGGAGAACAGCAGCCCTTGGTGAAATAGTTCCTTCTCTTCCTCAAGAGAGAGTTACATTTTTTTTTAAAAAAAGCATATTTTTCTGGGTCCCCTTGTCATGTTGCAGTGGGCAAGTCTGTTCCACAAGTGCTTGTCAAGGTTTTTTACTGTTCCACAAATGGTGCTAAATGTGGAAGTGCATGACAGACTGGAGCTATATGGGAACACTGTGGCATTGACAAGGGAACATAAAAGAGCTAATGTGTTTTTCCCTCCCACTTCATCTCTACTGCCTGCGATTTTATGAACATCTCTGCAGAAAATGTTAATGGTCTGTTGCATATAATGCCTCTTTTATGTGTCAGCTAATGAACAAGTACAGTCTCTCACCGGGCTCTGTCTGTGTATCAAAGCACATAAGGGAACACATTTAAAGAAATGGCCTCAAATATATTTTCTCCCCCCTCTGTGGACCACAGCAATTCTGAAGGGACCAATTCCATTTTGGGGCACATAGTCTGGGTTCTAAAATCACTTCTTTGCCCAGAAACTTGTGAAGCAATAGCCAGATGCAAATTAAGAAGCACAACAGTCTGTTTCTTGAAGCATATGACTGGCACACCATCCTCTGCAGGTTTTCCAGGTCACAATCTTGAAATGACATAGGAGCTTGTAAGTAGTTTGAGGCTCAGGAGACAGCTTTTTGGACTGATTTCCTGTGAAAAAGGGCTTATTCAGTCACGCTGCGTGTGTTATCTTTGCAACTTATGATCTTGGAGGCCAATTTAAATGAAATTTGGTAGAGGGGTAGAAAGCCCAAGAGTAAGACTGCTTTTACATGTGTGCATGACACCGCACCATAAAATCATGTGCCACGTCAAAAATCCTACAAGTGTGGTTTAGATGGGATGTTATGTGCATGATTAGCTGACCGCGCATGCTTTAGCGCCAAGGTATTTAGTCTGTGCGCTAAAGCATGTGTGAGCAGCTAATCATGCATGTGACATCACGTCTAAACCCCGCCCATAGGATTTTTGACATGGTGCATAATTTTACGGCATCATGCCGCGCACACGTGTAAAAGCAGTTTAATCAGGGACCCAAAATTTCATAACAATAGGTGCATGTGGAAGAGAAATATGGCTCCTTTAGTACCTGAAAAATCCTACTGACTTACAATGGGCATTGTTCCCTTTGGAAAACAGGCTTAATTAGTTTGGGTTCTAGCTGCATGAAACTACTAGCTATTGTGTAAATACAGCGCTTAAGACTTTGAGAACAGGGACTGCATCAATTTTTGAAAGCCAGGTTCCTTAAGGGCTACTAGTTGGGTTAGTCAGGGGTACAAGACCCTTGACTGTCGAAAGCTTGGGGAGGACAGCAGGAAATGGATTACCCTATTGTAACCTGCTGCATATTCTCCCAAGCCTGGCCACTGTCGGAGATAGATTGCTGGGCTGGATGGACCATTGGTCTGACTCAGTAAATGGCACCTTCTTGTGAGGAAAGTGGCTGAACTGACAGGTGTCTATGCTGAATGTTGTATTCCTGCCTCCTCCATCAACTCAAACATGACACTTTGGCAGGGGATATTATTATTGTTCAATGAGTCAATCAGAACCTGGAAGACAGAAACTCTCTTGTTGTGCCAGGCTCTGCAGTTGATGCATACATTCCTATATTTCCCTTCTCAGCTAGGATTTATGTTTACCAAGGCTCACCGCTGCTGCATCCATTGCTA
Organism: Sphenodon punctatus; assembly: GCA_003113815.1. Lineage (NCBI taxonomy): Eukaryota > Metazoa > Chordata > Lepidosauria > Sphenodontia > Sphenodontidae > Sphenodon > Sphenodon punctatus. The sequence continues at coordinate 2,297,502 of QEPC01005594.1, read as the reverse complement.
CATACAGAGCCAGCCCACTCACTAGACAAATAAGCTGTTTGTCCAGGGTGGTGGTCTTCTGGACAAGCACTGCTGCCAAAGTATCACCATTCAACAGTGGGCGATTTTAGACGTGACGGGGCGCTAGTCGCCCCGGCACGGAATCACCACGGGGATTCCCCGCCGGGATCACACCGGCACATCCAACAGACTGATCCCGGCTGATCCTGGTGGGGAATCGGGGAGGGGTCGGGCCCACGTGGCATGGCGCAACGTGCGGCCGCACGGCCCCGCCCCCCCACGCTCCCTCGCCACCTGCCCTCCGGGGAGACGGGCGGGCGCCACAGCCAATGCGGCCGCAGCGCCCACCCGAATTGACCACACCCCGGAATCCCGCCGTGGATTCTGGGCCGTGGTAGCCGTCCAGACAGGACGGGCCCCTTCATCATGACAGGGAATCGCATTCACCATGTGATCGGGGCTGGCCCCGCCAGTTCTGCAGATCGTGTGGTGAATGTGATTCCCTGTTGTGATTGACGGGGGTGAACAACTGGGGGGGAACTTCCGTTTCCCCCTTCAGACATGACGAGACCTTTCACGCCTGGTGGGAATCCACCGTGGTTGAGTGTGATCTCGTCATCTCTGAAAATACCCAGTTTCTCCTGAGCAATTAGTTGTAGTGCTGCTACTGCCCTGTATCTATGAACCACTCCACTAGGCTTTCAGGCTGCTGCTATGGGAGCCCAGAACTATAGCTCCCTCTGTCAGAGCACCCTATACTCTCCCAGTGAGGGCACTGTGGAGAGGGGCATGCATCTGCCTTGCTGGACATGTCAAGCACCACCCATTAGACTGAGGAGGGCTGGGGGCTCTGACCTTATGGTGCTGGCTCATAGTGCTTAAACAAATATCTGCCAGTGTCCGGAATATATTCCCCCCCCCCCCACCCTTCCCTGCAATCTCGTTTTAGGCTGCTTTTAGACGAGCACGGTGGGCTTGTGCCTGAAAATCATGCGCCTTTGAAAAAGAGTGAGGGCAGCATTTAGACGTGCAGGGACATGCATGATCATGCTTGCACCTTTTTTAAAGCCACCAATTAAAGACCTCAATGATAGAGGTCTTTAACTGGCAGCTTTAAAAAAAAGGCACAAGCATGATAATGCATATCCCCGCACAGCTAAACCCTACCCACGCTCTTTTTCAAAGGCCTGTGATTTTCAGGCGTGAGCCTGCCATGCTCATCTAAAAGAGGCCTTAGAGTAACATAACATTTAACACCAAATTTGGTTATGTGGTACTATCTGGCACTCTGCAGTACCTAGTTACAGAATAACCACTAAACTAACCAGAATACCAGATTTTAACTGCAGTTATTTTTTTTCCTATCTGCTTCAGCACTACTGACATGCAGGCACAGTCGCAGACACAACCCGCCACTCCCCCACCTCCTCTTGTCCCCATACCCCTGCTGTACCCCACACAACAGTAGTCTGTCTCCAAAAAGAAAAAAGAAAAAACACCCAAGCAGCCTCTCAGAGAAATGGCCAGGAAGAGGTCTTTGAACAGACAATTAGTTGGTAGCATGAGGAGGAAGGTGGGAAATAGTGGCAAAATGTATACTGCAGGGGCTGCCAAAGTAGCTAGGACTGTTCCTGGCCGTATTTATGCAGGCATGGTTTTTACAGCATCAAGCTGAGTGTCTGCAGGGTAGACCATATTCCATAAATACAATTTCTAAGAAGATAAACATACTGTTTAACCTTTACATAGTCCTCTGGGGTACAAGTGTGCCCCAGAGTGAAAAATGCATGTTAAAATATGCTAATTAGTGGCTCTACAAGTTTGAATAATTAGGACATTATCACTGGCACCTCTGCGCACAACATACTCAGGTTTCAGTGAGATACCTCATACCGTCTGTCTTCTATGTCCAAAAAAGTGCCGGGCCACAAATGTACCTCAGCTCACCATGGCTTTTTGCTACTGGGGTACACATGCCCCAGCCAATGCATTTCAGTTGGGCTACATTTGTACCCCAGCTCAAAATCATCCAAACTGAACACTTTTCAAGGCCAGTTCACACTGACAGTGGACCTGGAAGTCAAAGCCACTCCTCACTGCAAGATGAAATGAAATTAACCCCTTCTATGCTGCTTGCACTGTCAGGACACTTCTCTATGGCCCTTTTGCAGAAGGATGCTCTAATGGTGACCAACTGGCAGTTACATTTGCTAACACATGTTTCAGGGAACCAATCGAGCACACCTGCAGCCCCGCAACATGTATAAAAAAATGTAACTGACCGTTGGTCACTGAAAAGGGCCCTTGTCTGGCACTGTGGATTGCAGAAAAAAAATGAAACTGAACACCTCTGAAGTTGTCCCCTACAGACTATCAGATGAATTACAATTGAACATCTCTCAAGGTGCAGCAGAATAATAGCCACATTCAATATTACAAACCAAGTACGTGCACTTGAGACCTCGCATCTTCATGAATGTTAGACCCCTTGTCTCTCCCTCTGTTCCCCTTCCTAAGTCTCTCCCCCAGCTCCTGTCTCTCAGATTGTAAGCCCCAGGGGCAGGGACCGTGTCTATTTTATTACTTTGTAAAGTGCCAAGTACACTGCTGGCGCTATATAAATGTTTGTTAATAATAATAATAATAATAAAAATAAAAAGTGGTGTCGATAACCTGAACCATCTGGCTAATACATACAGCTGTAAGAGAAGAACAAACCAGTGGCCAATGACTCTCTTTTTATAACATGCTTGATGTGGCTACCATTGCCAGTTTTATTTTGTGGGTGTCGCACAACCCAAACTGGAACTTAAAGGATGCAATTAATCGATGTTCATATCAAGCACAGAATTGCAGATACACAGCCTCTCACAAATCAGACAAAACAGGCATTGGCCATGTTGGGCTACAAACTTGCACATGTGAAACCACACAAGGCTGGGCCCTCATTTGGCCACTGCCACCTTTGCCCAAGAACCGTAGAGAGGAAAAGCCAGAGTAAATGCAAGGAATGTGGCGAGTTTGTTTGTAAAAGCCACCACACCACTTTGTTGAGGTGTGAGAAATGCATTTAGGGCCAATGTCTGTAGAATGGTTTGATTTATAAATCAATCAGTTTTTACATTGAGTTTTTACAGTTTTGTATGTTTTCTAAGTTGTATGTTAATTGATTTTAAAAGGGTTAATATCTTTTTTTCCTGTCTTTAATAGTTTTGATATTTTGCTAGATACATAGGTAATGTTTAATAAATAAATATTCTACATTTTGAATAAAAAATTATGCTTGCAAACAAGAAATTGACTTTGGCGGGTTATTGGTTATGCACTTGTGGTTCAAATATTCCCCATAAAAGAGATTGTCGTGTGTGTGTGTGTGTGTGTGTGTGTGTACACACGCATGTGCACACAGGGCATTGACTGTGAGGAAAAGTGATAAAAAATAAACGTTTTGGGCACATTTTTGTGCCACAGGTGAAAAACTGCTTGGGGTACAAATGTACCCAAGGAGATGTTATGTGTGATTTTTTTGATGAGAAAAGACAAGGGATATGAAACTCTTTTCTGTTCTAAAGACTGAATTTACATTCCAGTAACGAGGTACATCAGACAAAGCTTATTGGCTGGCTTAATAATTCATGCAGTCCATAAAATGCTTATTAATAAAAGGACCTATGTGCTTTACCTTACATTAGGTTCTGAGGTAGAGAATGCAGAGACTCTGTCAAAGTATTAGATTATTCAAAGCAGAAAGTGAGTTTTAGAAGAGGGTTAATAATTAATGAACCAACTTGTTTAAGGGTTTATTAAAATGAGTTACTCAATTCAGTTTCAGTCAGAGAGAGGCCAACAGAGTATTGTACTGTAATGAGATTGCCTAGCTTCAAGGGTCAATTAATTCTCTTGCTTTTTATCCAAGTCTAAACAAAGGTAATAAAATTGCTCATTATGGAATAATGCATTTAAAATGGCTTTTTCATTTAAAACTGACCTTTAAAAGCATGTCTGATAATTAAGACTCAAAACCATCACGTAACAGGCACACTCCTATTTGCATGAATCATATGATTTTACTTAAGCTTATGCTCAGCGTTAAGCACATTTTGCTGAACTGAAGCCTTCATCAGCACTGACTTTACATCTTGATTCCTGGCTTGATTCCTTTCCAGGAAATAGACGCAAGCTTGTACAAGTATCCAAATAATTTAATTATAAAAAATCATCATCTCATAATTAAACTGACTTTTCATTCCAATGGAAGTTTTAGAAGTACAAATAATCCAGCAGTTCATTTTTTTTATCATTGAAAAACAATAGAGTAAGATGCTGAAGGAAGCCAAACTATAATGCAAGTTACTGCTAAAACATAGTATGAAGAGAACACTTTGGAGCCCCAATGTGCTCTGAAACACACAATAACTGAACCACTTATGCCACATGTATCCCCTTAGTAAGCAAGCTTTTGCCAAAGAATACTTTTATTAGGGGTATACAAATCATTGTAGCAAGGACCAGGCCAGCCTGAACTCAGACTTTTTAACCTCTGTCCTATCTCCTCTTCCACTACCTTGCTAAGGTACTTAGCACGCTTGAGGCATACACAAGTACATATACCTTGCTCCTCAAGCTCTCTCCCCTTCACCCCCATGGACTCAGATTTTCTGAAGCCCTAGAAAATCCGGGGAGCTCACATGCCTCCCCAGAAGTTGCCTATGTGAGTATGCAGTTACAGCCACAGCCAGCACGAGTACATCAGCAGAATCCTGCAGCCAGCAACTGAGAACCACCAAGCACTCAGGCTGCTTTAGACGGAGCAGTCAGGGAAGCACGTTCTGCAACACGCCACTAGGAGAAGCTGCGCTGGTTGTGTTTACTCGCACCGGAAGTGGCCGCCTGCCATAGGAATCGGCGGTGCACACGGCTTCCTGTGGCCTCTTTAAAGATGCATTCTGGAAACCCTGGAATGTGACCTCTTAAAAGACACATTCTGGAAACCCAATGAGTCTTAAAAGAGGCTGCGGGAGGCCATGTGCACTGCTGATTCCTATGGTGGGAGGGCGGCCATTTCTGGTGCATGTAAATGCACCCCGTGCAACTTCTCCTAGCGGCGTGTTGAAGAACGTGCTTCCCTGGCCGCTCATCTAAAAGCAGCCTCAGAGCTCTTAGATGCCATTCCATGCAGGCCCGTAGGAAGGACATCAGTATGGGATGAGCAGGTGGAGACTGCATGGGAAACTAACCTTCTCCACAGCCCAACATGACCCTATTTTATTCAGGATGGGCCTGCACACCTGCGTGCTCCCCTGATGTGTGTTCTCCTAGGAACAGGGGACATATTAGGAAGGTGCACGCAGGTTGGTACAGGTCTCCTCTCTCTCCCCCTAAGAAAAGCCAAGCAGGGAAATTCTTCTCTCATCTGAGCAGCATGAGGGCCAGGGAAGAGCAGCAAGAAAGGAGCAGCAACCAACCAGAAGAGCAACAGCCTGGTGGTAGGGTGAGTCAGCCCAGGGCCCAAGAGGTAAGGTAGCCCATCAGGTCACATTCAGGTACCAGTTGGTGCCCAAATGTGACTGGGGCAAGTCAGGCACCCCAAATTTGACAGGGTGCCCAACTGGCCAAGTACCCAGTTGCAGCTCTATTCTAGAGTGACAGGGACACCTTGGTTCTGCCCATAGAATGCCACCCCCATGGCCGCCTTTTCTTGTGAGCAGGCCCATTCTGAATAAAATAGGGGTTGTATTTGGCTGTGGAGAAGGTTAGTCTGCCACATCTCTGCTGTAATGAAACATCAACCTTTCGTTCCAGTACTATCAGTCTGTCAGCTCAGGAGTATTAGATTTACTCCAAACTGGAGAGACAGGAGTGAACGCTACACTAGTCTTAAAATACCTTCAGTCACTTTTCTTTACAATAGCTAGACCACAGTGTGTGGGAGTAGCTGTCAGAAAGTTGGATTCCAAAAGTACAAGTGATATGTCCTCATTGACAGCTTTTTACCCCGAGTGTCAGCCAGGAAAAAAAATAAAATAAATAATAACCCTTTTTTCCCCTCCAGCTGTATTCAACTAGCACAGCCACGCAGTCCTGAGCACCTTTCTAGGTAACTTTTGTAAGGGGATGTGTGTGTAATTAAAGTGTAGCTCTATGCTACATCAGAACTGTGGAAATCTGATAGGACAGTGAGCTCATTTGCAGACATGCAATAGAAAGACATCTACAGTGTCCAAATGAGTATACAGGTCTGGATTTTCAGAAGAGCTCAGTTCCTATTCAGACATCAATCTAAGGGCTTGTTGAAATGGTTTACTTACTCTTGACCAGCCATCTCCCTTCACCTTTGTTCACACAAACAAGAGAAACCAGGTGATTATTAATTATTATTATTATTAATAAGCATTTATATAGTGGAAGCAGTGGATCTGGTGCTTTACCATTGTTATTAGAGACAGGTCCCTGCCCAGTGGGCTTACAAACTAAGATGGACACGAGTGAAGGGACCACAGGGGGACACACACATTCCCATTTATTACAGATGGGGAATGGAGGCCGAGAAGTTGTGACTTGCTCAAGGTCACCCAGTGAGTTCATGGCTAGGGTAGGATTCGAACCCTGGCTTCCCTCCCAGGTCCATGTCCTCCACTCCTTTGATCTCCATTTGGGAACTTGCAGGGAACGTCCAGCAGGGAGTGCTGAAATAAGAAGCAGTCAGTGAAGCAGAGACCCAGTGTAAGAAAGAAAAACGAAGACAAGGTGCTGATCTTTGCTGGGTCAGCAGAGGACTACATAAGCAAGTGAAATTCCACTCTCAGGGGTTTTTTTTTAAACAAGCAGGACTGTGGGATGGGGCTCATGGATGCCAAGTGTCCCTGCTGCAGAGCACCCACTTGGGTGGAGTGCATGGGGAGGCATTTGAATGGGCGGCTCCCAGCAAGGCTACCGTTGCATCCACTTCACACTCCCCCTGCTACGGACCGGGGGGGGGGAGAAAATACGCCGGACTAGTCTTTGAAATGGACATGTCCTGGACGTGAATGTTGGGGAACCAGGCTGCCCAGCACTCACAGCTGTGTCCCCTGCTGACAGGTCTTATAAGCAGGGGACCTGTCTGCTGACGTGGGTGACTGCCCCAGTTCATACAGGAAGGGGATGCGTGGGCACCCACTGCCATGCACTTTGGGACTTGCCCCACTCCGGATTGCTCAGTAGGGCATTGTGATTGGCCATGTGAGTGGGTGCTGAGTGGCTCACGGAAGCACGCATCCTCCTGCACCACCTTCAGACAGGCGGTCAGATGAATTGCTCCTGGGTGGCCATGCATGGTAGCATCTCATTTAAAACCACTCAAAGATACACATGAGCACGATCCCTGGAATAGGAGCTTCCCTCTACTTGAGCCTTACTTGTTTGGAGGTAAATGCCTCCCTCTGCCACTTTATCCACATTTGGAGAAAATGTGTAGCTATAATAAGTGCAGGTAATGCAGCTCTGCTGGTGCCATCAGTCCCCATAGGGGCACACCTAAGGGGAATGTGTGCATAGGAGAATGAGTGATTAGCACCCAGCAAGGGCTGGAAGTTAAAGCAATTAGAAGGTACTTACCTCCAAACATATTTTTGTGAACAAGCTCTGAGAACCCAGATGCTGCTGGTGGACTAATGCACCTCGGAGAAGGTGCTCCTAAAGAATATGGTTTTTTAAAGAGATGAATTACGTTTTTTAAGAGATGAATTTCAAATGAGTATGTTTTTTGGAAAACAGAATCATGAACCGCAAAAGCAGCTAAATTAGCAGAACAAATTATTTGCTACAAATTATGTACTCAATTCCAGAAAACAGAAACTTTGCTTGCTCCAGGGCAGCAAACACACGTTTCTTGCTTTGAGATAGCAAACCCATCTGGCTTCTTTTGCTAAGGAAGACAAGCCACCCAGACCACTAAATTCTTTTCTTGGCAATGTGAAGAACATAAACATTCTCCCTCACCCCTACACACGCACGCACGCACGCAATAAGGCAAAATTAACAGAGAGAGAGAGAGAAAGAGAAAACAGAGAGAAACCAATTGCTCTCTTGTTAAAATACCGATTCAGAAACTTTTTACCGGAAAGCAACATTTTAGCTCATTTCGAGACTTAAATTTCATAACTCCAGACACCCACAAAACATATCAAATGTCAATGTGCTCAAAACCCTATCTACAAATGGTATGATTCCACTTGGGGTCACAGACCACTGTTTGGGAACCTCTATGTCAGACTCAGTGTGGTTTTTACTTTGGAGAAGGGAAGGATAAGCAGTCAGTAGCTCTCTGTCTAGTAGAGCAAGACAGTCAACAGATCCAGGCTCTTGGCCTCCAATTGTGCAGCCTCTCTAGTCAACATGCAGGAGTTCAACCAGATGGGAACCTGAACACCCTTCCTCCTTCAGTCCTCACCTCCAACCTGAGAATATGCATACCCTGTCCTGGCCTTTCCCAGGCTCTGTTTTGCTTAAGTACTAGTGCTGAAATGAGTATCTGCGGCAAATGACATTGTAGCAGGGAGCAGCCTGAGGGGGCTGCTGTCCCTTTAAGAGTACAATGGAGAGTGGGCAGACACTGGTCCTTTAAGGCTTGGAAACTGAAGGCCTAACCACACCCACTCTGGGCATATAAGAGAAGCCCAAGCTGGAGGGAAAGCAGTCTGTGTCTGGCTGTGGTCAGGGACACATCTCCCCTGGAACCTGTCTCAACAGGAACCTTATCCATGGTCCTGAGTGCTGGTGACTAAGCCCAAGGATAACTGACAGTGGTCAGGAGCACCTGGCTGCTGGGAGAGGCCCAATGAGTGGGGCTGCACTAAGGCCTGATTGAAGGATATTAGACCGAGTGAGCCAGCCACAGAAATGTTACCTGGCTGAGCTGGGGCTAGGTAGAGCCAGTGTTGCCGAAGAGCTGTTTTCCAGCATTAATTAGAGAGCTAGCCTGTGATGTGAGACTATGTATATAATAAAGACACTATAAAGTGAATTCCTGAAAGACAGTGACTTGGGGGCGGGGAGTTACCAATTCTATGGGGACTTACGCCCCAGGAACCATGCCCTGTTATAGTCCTATCCAGAAATTTCCTCCAGTTCTAACTGTATGCGTCAAAATGGAGAATAACCACTATTTGAGTTCATCTTTGTCAGATTTCTGGGTTTTTTTTGGGGGTGTGTGTGTCAGTTTTTTGGTTAATTTTTTTCAGCTGAAAGAGTAGGTGAACAACTGAGTAACTGCTTCAGTTGTGGATATTATTTGGATGGTTATCCAACAATGCAAACAGTATTTGTGAATACAAAAGACACTATTCATTTCAGCATTAGCTATCTGCTGCGGGAGAAGGGACAAGCAGTGTGACGCAAGAGCAGAAGGCAATGCTATGCAGTCAGTGCTGGTTTTCACCTCCCCCCTCACATACCCTGTACTTACACCATGGTGTGCACCCACCCCCTCCAGGAGGTTACCGCACATGAGTAGATGGAGAGAAATAATATTGTATATTCTGGGGAAGCTATAGTGGCATGACCAAGAGGGAAGTGTCAGGGCCAAACCCTTTTTGTGTCTCTTGATTGCATCTGCATGGTGTGGGAAGGTGGCCCAAGCGCCCGAGGATGTGGCAGCAGAGGCATACCCAAAAAAAACCAGGAAACTTTTCTGTACTTCAGGCTTCTTTATTCACAAATGTTAGCAGAAAACACAATCCATACCTTTGTTCCTCAGACCAGCTTGCTCTCCCAGTCAGTACCCTGGAGAGCTCCCAGTGTACAGAGAGCTAGGGCTAAAACAAGAGCAACTGTTCCCATTAAGCAGGAAAATACAGACCTTTTGGGAGTGCTTGTGAGTCAGCCTCTGATTACATGCTTCCACGAATGTAGATATTGGTGCTGCTGAATTTTCATCATTTCCCATCAATTTTGTTTCTTTCTGGCATTTTTCATCATTTTTGGGGGTAATATTGTTTCACTTTTATTGCAATTTCCAGTACTTAGCTGGCACTTTTGCATCTCCACAGCCACCAGGGTGTATGCGGGGTGCACATGGGGCTTGGGATCAGCCCCGTAGCAATGCACTTGCCCATTTACTGAATGCTCACTCCCTTCCACCACATGGCTACTATCCACCAGATATGCAGTCCCCACTCACAGCAGGATCCAGGAGAATGTATAGATGTTTGCAACCCACTCCTCATGTCCCCATGTGGACAGCACGTTCTTCCACCAGTCTGTGCTTTTCTCCTTCACCCAGACAAGCTTCTTGGTGGGTACAGTCCTGCACATGGCGTCAGTGACTTCATCTCTTTGTTGCTTTAGACAGTGTCAACCATGGCCTCCTCCTAGATTAGCTATGGTCCCTTGGTTTCCAGGACTCTGTTATCGACGGATTCGCCTCGTATCTCTCAAACCGCTCCTTCAATGTTTCTCTTGCTCATACCACCTCTACGTTGCTTCCCCTCTCTGTGGGAGATCCCCAAGGCTCTTTCCTGGGTCCTCTTCTTCTTTTACACACTGTCTGGGTAAACTCATTGAATTTCACGGCTTCCAGTATCACCTGTGTGCTGATGACATATGACTCTCTCTCCACTCCTGTGCTTTCCTCCTCCATCTAGTCTCATATCACGGACTCTCTCTTGGACATGTCTGCTTGGGTGTCTCACCAACAATTCAAACTTAGTATGGCCAAGATCGAACACCTCATCTTCCACCCCAAAACATTCCCTTCCTACTTCCCTCTCAGTTTCCATTGAGGGTTGTCACCATCTAGCCTGTCCCTTGGGCATGTAGCCTGGGATTCATCTTTGACTCCCCCCACTACCTTATGCCTCAGATCCAGGCTCTTACCAAATCCTGTCACTTTGCTCTGTGTAATATTGCTAAAATCAGGCCCTGCCTTACTCTTTCCATTGCAAAAGCCCTACTCCACACTCATCTCTCGCCTTGACTACCATAACTTCTTCCTTACTGGTCTCCCCTGCTCTGAACTTGCCCCTCTTATCTCTGTTCAGTGCTCTGCTGCCAAAGTCATCCACCTTGCCCATTGTTGTGATCATTTTCAGCCCCTCTCCAGCCTACACTTGTTCCCTCTATGGGAATGCATTCAGCAGAAGCTCCTGGTTTTCACCTCCAAGGCTCTCTATGACCTTGATCCCCCATCTCTCTCTGCTCTTGTATCCCACCACATTCCTACCCAGGAGCTTTGCTCCTTCTATGCCCCCACCTTCACCTGCTTGTGACTTCCCAGCTCCTCTAAACAACTTTGCCCTTTCTCTCTTGCTGCCCCCCAGACAGGTACCTCTCTGCAAGCATCAGATGCCCTTCCACAGCTCTGATTCTCCCCAGTGTGGTCTGTTGGCACCAGACGTAACCATGTGCATAGCACTGAAGCAGAACCCACTTCTGTGGTGTGGTGCACTTCGCTTTGCTATCCCAGCCAGAGATCAAGAGGGAGCCCTTCTATGCCTTGAGATTACATGACTTCATGCCAATGACATCAGTAGGCTTGGATATGTTGCATCACTTGCACGTTCTTCTCAGGAACAGAAAGGAAGTCCTGTCCTGGAGCATGATAATGAGCATGAGGAGGTTCTTTTCAGCACCTGTGAACTCTGCAGGCCATGTGGCAAATATCTGATTAGCTTCAAGAGCTGAGCTGAGGCATAGCCAGGATTGGCTGTGTGCCGCACTCAAGCTGCTATTGATCATGTGGGGATAGGGGAATGGCTGCCTACTGAGCATGAGCTCTTGGTAGCTGCTATTGGTCATGTGGCATTACCGCCTGGTAATTGGGCAAAAAACCTTTCACTAGGGATGGGCGAACTCGACCAGTTCGGTTGACCGAACCGAATTTGATTTTCGAACCGAACCAAATTTCTGAACTCGGCTCTGTTCGCCCATCCCTAAAAGATAATATTCCATTTAGTTCAATGGGGGTTGAATTTCCGAACTTTGTTCGGAAGTTCGGACCGAACTCGAATAGTTCAGTCGACTGAACTGAATTTCTGAACCGAATTTCCAAACTCGGTTCTGTTCGCCCATCCCTACTTTTCACCAATCTTTATTTAATTTATTTATTTCAAAACTTTTACTACCCACCCCTCCTGCCACAGGCAGCTCAGGGTGGCTTGCAATTCATAAGACAACTAAAAGGAGGAAAAGAAAATAAGCCCATACCCCCCCAAAAACCTCCACCTCCTCACCCATCTCCCCTGCCAAATGCCTGGTGGAACAGTGAGATCTTACAACTTCTCTGAAAAGAGGGGAGATCTGGGGCCAACCGGGCCTCCACTGGAAGGGAGTTCCACAGCCGTGGTGCAGCCACTGAGAATGCCCTCCCCTGTGTAGCCCCCCGGAAGACTCGGGGGACTTGAACAGGGTGCCCCCAGATGACTGCAGGGGTCAGTCCAGCACTTGGGGAGTGAGGCGATCCTGCAGATAGGTAGGGCCTAGGCTGCTTATGGCTTTATAGGCCAAAACCAACACTTTGAATCGGGCTCAAAAACCACCGGCAGCCAGTGCAGAGAGCAGAGCACTGGTGTAATACGCTCCCGGCACCCAGTCCTACCAGAAGATGGGCTGCCACATTCTATACCAGCTACAGTTTCTGAGTCATCACCATGGGTAGCCCCACGTAGATCGCGTTACAATAGTCCAGTCTGGAGGTGATGAAAGCATGGATGATGGTGGCCAGGTCAGAGCTTGAGACAAATGGATGAAACCGTAGCACCAGATGTAATTTGCAAAAGGCACTCCTCACCACAGCCTCCACCTGGGCTTCCAGGAAAAGCTGCATGTCAAGGAGCACCCCCAGACTCCATACCTGGGGTACCAATGGAGGGCAGACCCCACCAATAACGGGGGCCACCATCTCCATCGCCTTACCCACCAACATCACCTCGGTCTTGTTGGTAGTCATCATCCAGTTCCCCACAGTCATCAAACACTGAGTAAGCACCGAGACTGCAGGGCCTGGGTCTGTTGAAAAAGAGAGACACAGCTGGGTATCATCAGCATATTGATGACACTGCATGCCGAACCTCCTGATCACATCACAGTAGGGGTGGGACACTGGGGAGAATACCGGATGTACCGGTATCGGATCTCCCAAGTACTGGATTTACTGGTATCGGCATACTGGATTTTTAACATTGGCTGTGGTACCATTTTTTAAACATTGTGGCTATTGACTTCCATGGCCACAATGTAAAAAATCCAGTACCGTGGACAATGTTAAAAAGCCGGTATGCCAGTACAGGTAAATATCGGATTTATTGGGTTAAGCCGATACACCCAAATACCGGCAATATCGGGAGAACCAGAATTCCCACCCCTACATCACAGAGTGGCTGCATGTATACATTGAACAGGAGAGGGGACAAAATGGAACCCTGTGGGACTCCACACGAGAGGTCTTGGTATGATGAAAAAGACTGCCCAGGAACCACTCGCTGCATTCTACCAGTCAGGAAAGAGTGGAACCATTCAAGAACAGTCCCGCCCACCCCTGCAGAGTTCTGCAGTCATGTCACCAACATCCTGTGATAGGGATGTGCGAACAGAACGCGGTTCGGATGTTCAGTTTGAAACCCGCGTTCAGGTTCAGGTGTTTGGTTCGGCGGAGTTCGGTTTGGCCGAACTTGGCCGAACATTCGAAAATAGCGCTATCGATACCGATACCGAATTCAAAGATTTTTTTCGGTATCAGTATCATTTGGCCCTGAAACCACCCCTGGTCTCCACCTCTGGTGCCAGGAAGTCTGCTCCTCAGCTGCCTCCCTCTTCCAGTCACGTTTTCCCCACCCGAAGTCATGTTTTCCCCACCCCTGAACTCATCCAAACTCACCCGAACATGACCGAACTGTTCAGCCATTTTTGAGTTCGGTCCGAACTCTGAACATCTGAACCATGTTCGCCCATCCCTATCCCATGATCAACTGTATCAAATGCAGCTGAAAGATCTAACAGAACTAACAGGGTTGAATGACCTTGATCCATTTCCCGGTGCAGATCATCCACCAAAGCTACAAGTGAAGTCTCGGTGCCATACCCCGGATGAAATCCCAACTGAGAGGGGTCCAGATAACCGATGCAGTCAAGATGTCCCTGCAGCTGCTGAGCCACTACCCGTTCAATAACCTTCCCTAAAAAGGGAAGGTTACAGACAGGCCGATAGCTGGCAAGGGAGCCAATGTAAAGCGATGGTTTCTTGAGCAGAGGCCAAACCACTGCCGCTTTGAGACAGCCTGGCACTCTGCCCTCCCGAAGGGAGGCACTGACCACCCCAGCCAGCAACAGCCCCATTGTCTCCCGGCAAGATTTAATTAGCCAGGATGGGCAAGGATCTAATTCACAAAATGTGACCCTAAAAGCCCCAAGAACACCAACCGCATTGACGGGTGTTACCAGCTGAAATTGATCCCACAAAACCGGACAAGACGGGACTTCCATAACCTTCATTCCCCATATGTATTCATTGTGACATCGAAGTCATGGTGAATCAGAGTGATTTTATCCACAAAATAATCCACAAACATGTCACAGCAAGCAGTAGATGACTCCACTCCAAGGCAGAGGGAGGCCGGACTGACCCTGCACCACCAGGAAAAGCTCTGTTGGACAGGTTTTAATGGATGCTATGAAGGTAGCAAAACACTCCTTTTTTGCTGCCCGCATAGCTACGGCATAGGCTCGTAAACTGGCTCTATGATGCAATCTGTCGGTTTCAGCACACAAACGATGCCACCATTGCTCCAACTGCCGCCCTTCTCGCTTTAGCACCTGCAGTTCCTTGGAAGCCTGTGGAGCTTTCACCTAGGCAGCGGACGCCTAGGAGCTGTCCGATCAATGGCCTCCGTCAGCAAGGTATTCCATAACAAGACGAGGTCATCAATGGAACAGTCATCAAGGTCAGAGGGAAACTCACCCAGAACCTTCCAGAACCGATCTGGTTCCATCAGCCTCCAAGGGTGAACCATTCGAATCAGTTCTGCACTTTTCCGTGGGTAGACATGCACCAGGACCGAGGCCTGCAGGAGGTAATGGTCTATCCATGACAAGGGTACAGCTAATAGTGGGGGAGTTAACGGAACACCCACCTCAAGGCTGGTGCAAAACACAAGTTCTAAGGTATGTCCCCCCGATGTGTCGGACCGATAACTCTCTGGGACAAGTCCATGGTTGCCATCACGGCCATGAACTCATACTCCGCTCCCATAAGGTCAGTGTCAGCATGAATGTTGAAGTCCTCCAAGACTACTGACTTTGGGGACCGCAACACCACCCCCGACACCACCTCCGCTAAAGCATGTAGGGATGCTGCTGCACAGGTAGGTGCATGGTACACAAGCAGCACTCCCAAACTGTCACCCGCCAAATCAAACACAAGGTGAAGATCCTCAATACCTGATATGGATTGCACCGGATACCTCCTCACAATCCAACCTTCCTTAAAAATCATGGCTACGCTGCCCCCCGTCCCTCCAAGCTCGACTGATGCTGCATGGAATACCCAACCAGAACAAGGTCTGTCAAAACGGGCTCTGACTCATTGTCCAGTCAGGTTTCTGTGATACATACGAGATCGGTGGAATGGTCCAGGATTACCTCCCAGATAGTTGTTGTCTTATTCACCACCCATCTTGCATTTAACAGCTCTGTGTGTGTGTGTGTGTGTGTGTGTGTGTGTGTGTGTGTGTGTGTGTGTGTGTGTGTGTGTGTGTGTGTGTGTGTGTNGTGTGTGTGTGTGTGTGTGTGTGTGTGTGTGTGTGTGTGTGTGTGTGTGTGTGTTCCTGCACGGTCAAGCCAGGTGGCATCAGTGCACAAGCCTACTCATCTACAATCAGCGTTCATAGGCCAGCTTGTTTGGTGCTTATGCTGAGTATTCAATCTCCTGGAGATCAGAGAATGGCTGAGAGGTTTCTTTGTTTGCTCCGTGGGACATCCCCTATTCCCTTCAACCCATTCCCCTCCTATCTGCCCTTCTCTTCTCCCCTTTCCTTGGCCCCATGCCCTGGAGCCTGACAGTAAGCTCTGCCCGGTCTGCTTCATAGCTCCCCTTTGTTCCTCTGGCCACATGATTCCCTCCCATTGTAGCCCCTCCTGGTTGCCCTTACTGGCCATCGCCCCCTTGCACCCTGTCCCCTGACAGGTAGCCTATGCACTCATAGGGTGACACATCACAGGCACACAATGGGGTTTTATGTATGCTCGGTGGTGTGCAGACAATACCCAACCATGTTGCAGTTGAGAGTTCAGCAGAATGGAGCAGTGGGAGTCCCAGATGAAGGGAGACTAGGATCTAAACGAGAGTGAAATTTTCCTTGACATTTCTCCACTGCCAGAAGTAGGGCAGTCACTAACAGAGGCTGGACCTTCCTTGCCATTCTTCCTCATCACTTCCCTGATGACAGCAAGAGAATACCAGAGGGGCCACTGGGAGTGTCTCAGTCAGGTCACTGACATGAATTTCTTCAGGGAAACAAGTGGCTCAGGGTACAGAGAATGTAAACTGATTGAAGGGCAGCTTGTTGCCCGATATGAGGTTTGGATACTCAAAGGGTGTTTTGGAACGAGATGCTACCATGCATGACCACCCATTAACCAGACATCCAACTGCTTGTTTGAAGGTGGTGTGTGTGGATGCGTGCTCCTGTGAGCCATGTAGCATCCAGCCATGGCCACTCATGGGACACTGCTGAAAAATCTGGAGTTTGCCATATGGGGCAAGCCAAAAAAAGTGTATGGGGACAGGCGCCCATACATCCCCTGCCTGTATGAACCAGGGCACCCACCCATGCCAGCAGACAGGTTTCCAGCTGGCCATCTCCCTGTTCCTATCTACAGCCCTGCGGGGAAGCTCTCTGGGCAGGTCTTAAAGGACATGTGTGCAAAATACATCATGTTGGATCAAATCCCCCACCCCCAAAAAACACAGGAGAGAAGAGCCAATGCTATGGAGGAAACCAGTTCAGACAACACCTTCCTGCATGCCCGCCCCCACCCGTATGCACCTCTGTTGTTCCCCATGACTGCCAACAGCTGCAGCGGCTGTACTGGCTCCCCACCAGGAAGGGGTTGTTGGCTGCTACAGCTTCATGTTTCCATTGTGTCCATGGCTGTGTGTCATAACAGAGGGCAAGCAGTTGGGCAGGGGTGTTGCTGGGAGGAGGAGTGGGGCAGGGACAGCTGCCTGTACGACTTGTTTGCAGGGCAAGTCCCTGGTGGCAGGGTGGTGTGGAGAGTGCCTGGTGGCTACCCTCTGAGCTGCCCATTAGCCGCCCCACTCACTCCACATGTGGGGGACTCACTGCCGTACCACTAAGCGGCCACAGACTCCTCCTCAAGCTTTACTTATTTAAAAAACACCAGAAATGCAAAAAGCCCTCACAAGTGAGGATGTTTTCTACCCACACTGTATGGTGATGCAGAAGATGCTAGATAGTGTCACGGTTGGGCCTTGAACCCATGGCGGCTGGAGTGCTCTCTAGCGCTCTGCGCCACCTGGTGGGCCTGGGAATGTGTTGGTTTTCCCCCCTTTCTGTCTCCCCCTGTGTGGTTGCTTCTTGTGTGGCTGCCCTTCCTCAGCTGTAGCTGCTTGCCCTAGCCCTGCCTCCCAGTTTCCTGATTAGCCACAGGAAGTATGTAAGCCTTGGTGTGGCCACAGGAAGCTGGTGGAGCAATGCCTCTTCCCGGCTTGAACCCTGCTGTGTATATGGTGAAGTAGAGTCAAGTTCTCTGCTCAGTAGCAGAGATTCCCCTGTGATTGTGTGTATGTGGTGTGCCCCCTTACCTCGTTTCCCATTTAGCCTGTGTACCCAATCCCTTTGTGGTGTGGGTTCTTCCTTCCTCTCTCTGACCGCAGTGATGAGTTAGACCCTCTCTGAAGCTGGGTTTCCTGGCCACAAGAAGAGAGCAGACTCTTGGGTTCCAAGCTATTCTGAGAGGTCATCTTTCCTACAAGCTCTCTCTTCCTTACAGGGGTCCTCTCTCTTCCTTACCGCAGGGGAGTGGGGTTTCTCTCATCCATATTCCCCCGATACCCTGTCCCCTCTCTGATAGACTTCGTTCCCACAAGTTCCCTTCCCTTACCGGGGCTCTTCCTGTTCCTTGTCCTCATGGGGGTGGGGTTTCCCCCATCCGTACTCCCCTGGGAACCCATCCCCTTCTGACAGACAGGGGGTATAAGAGCAGCATGTTTAACTGGGGTTTTTATGCAGACCAAGAGGGATTTCCAACACCAAGGAGGAGGAGATCCCAATAAAACTGTGCTGCTTCCCACCAGTACCTTGCTGTGAGCTACGAATGCAAGACACTGGACTAAGATGGATTGCTTTCAATTTCAATGTTTAGTTTCATTTTCATTTTTCATTATAGGGGCACAATAAAGTATGTAATATGCTTGGTAAACTCTGCACTATGTGCCTAGCAGAAGGTTAGCTACAATCACCAGGTGATTTCATGTTTGAGTGTGGGTAAGAATCTGCAAGTGGGCAGGGATAGCAGGGGCTGGAATGCCTCCCAGAGCACTATCTCCCCATTGCTGCCAATGGGGAAAGAGACAGTGAACATGGGTCCCTGGGTAAAATTTACTTTTCATGACATCAGGGTGACATCCAGACAATACCTCAGTTTCTTTATGGCAGCCTCTGGTGAAGGTTTCTTAGTATGCCTGCCCACGAGGGACACATGCTTATTCCCACTGTAAAGTTTGGATACAGATGATTTTTTTCTAGGCTCTATACAAAGAGTGGAAAATAGGCTTTCCCATCTCAGGTCGTTTTTAGACGAGCGGGTCGCCGTTGCACGACCTGCTTGCGCAATATTTCAAAATCCCACGATGCGGGATTACACGAGACGTCCGTTGGGGATCATGCACATGTAAGGTTGGCAAATAATGCGCGACAACCATGAATTAAATACCTTGATTGTGAGGTATTTAATTTGCGGTTGGCAAATAATGCGTGACCGCCCTTCATGCGCATGATCCCCGACAGCCGTCTCATGTAATCGTGCATTGCGGGATTTTGAAATATCGCGTGAGCAGGTTGCGCAACAGCGACCCGCTCGTCTAAAGGTGGCCTGGATGTGGAGGCCTCACTCTAAACCATACTATCCATGGGGTGCAAAAGGCTAGTACCAGAGCTAAGCAGGTTGAGGATTATGCTGCCCCTAAACAGGACCTTTAAATACTTCCGGAAACGTGTGCCTTGCAATCCCTATATCTTGAGATTTCATTATTTATAAACCTAAAATAGCTGACAGGTTATTTTCTTTCCCAAGAAAAGCATTGCCTCAAGAAAACACAGTGGAGAGAAGCAGATGGCCAGATGCAAGAGAATGCCAAGTGGGAGATAGGCTTCCTAAGACTGTGTGTAAATGGTTATTGACTCTGGAAAATAGAAATCCACAAAGTACTAGCAGAAAGAGAAAAGCAGGGGTGTTTTGACTGGCAGACAGGCACATCTGGACTCTACTTAGGTAGCTTAAGGATGGCACACATATAGCCATCAATAGTTCATGAGAGGGTAGCAGTAGTTTTGCACTCTAAGGGCGGCAGTAATGGGAAGACTGCTGTTCTGGAGAGGGCAATTTCAGCACCACCAGCTGAGAATAAAATGATGGCAGAGTGAGAGATTCTTAGTTCAGATGAAACAATTTTGAAGCCAAGACTTGCCTAGGGAAGAAAGAGCTTAGCTAGACGAGCAGAAAACAATTTAAGACGTCTGTTGGGACTGCTGTCAGCCATGATAGCATCATTATGGAGGAGGAGGAGGAAGAATGCAAGGTAGAAGAGAAAACAATTCAAGATTAAATTGAAAAGGATTTCCACACACACCCCAATGTGCAATATTTCTTTGTGTTGAATAGTATAAACACACCATTTTCAATATAACCCTTGCCACACTGTACCTACTACAGAACACCACTCCCAACTCCTATCAGCTATATCGAACCAACAATTATTACAGTTACTAGCTTGCAGCAACCAGCCAAGTTATTTGCCATCCTCCTCTCTCCCCACCCCCAAACATGTAATAATTTGTTGTCTAGACATGACAAAGTAAATAAGATGTTTTGAGAAGAATAATCTGGATACCACACAGACTCTTCTCTAGAGAGGGGTGTGTGCTCTGTTTCCAAAGTAAACTGTTTCCAAAAAGAAAAGAAAACTAGTTTGTGTGCAGAGGGGGGGAGGGGAGGAGAAATGGATTGCATGGCAAAGTGACAGGATAAAATGAATAACAAAAATAGTAAGATGTGTAGAAATGTGTCCACAGTTCCCTTTTAGACTGCTCTTTGAGCTACAAAACAAAAAACAACTGTGAGGGCCTCTTTTCCTCTCAGCTGTCTATTATTCACATTATTTTGTACTAATAGAGAAATAGATTGGAGGTGCATAGGAGTGTGCTCAGGATGGTGAAAGGAAGGGGAGGGTCTGGATCACAAATCCATATCCTTTCCTCATCTCCACCCCCTCCCCCTTCTTCCAGTGCTTTTGTGTAGGGACTGAATCCACAGGAATTGGAAAGGCACTCAATAAAAAAAACCAGCCATGCTAGCAGAGTGAGGCCTGCCGAGTGCAAGTCTCCCAGAATTAGAGCCCAATTACTGCAGTCTCTTTGGGGTCTTCGCTCTCTTAAGTGCTTGGTTTACAATAGTCTCTACCATATAGTCCCTGGCAACTCTGTTCCCTTCACAGTGGCCCTTACTAGCTCCCTGTTGGTACAGAGACAACCCACTTGCTTTGCCCCCTGCAAAACTCAGTCTTTGATCAAGCCACCCCCTCTAGGCTGGATGGCCACTCTCACCAGGCTTGGAGCTCAGCCCTTCTGCTTTCTCCCCAGCCCCCTGGGGAGAGTTTACTCACAGCTCCTACTCCTTTCCTGTCTCCCACAAAGCTCTCTAAAGTCTCTCAGCCAGGCTCCCCAGCTCTGGCTCCGCCTAAAATCCTGACAGCCAAAAGCCCCTTGGTTGTTACCTTTACGCAGTGGGAGAGCTTCCTGCTAGTCTCCTTCCCCACCGAGCTCCTCTCAGGTTTGGCTGGCTGGTGTCAGGCCCTCACACAGCTGGCTCCCAATTAGGCTCAGTCATGCATCAATTCCATCATCTGCAGCTGTGCTTGCACAGCCCCTGTGCTGGCGCTAGCTGTCTTTGTAAGGTGTGAAGGCTCCCAAGCCCCTCCCGCACTTTGTCGATAACATACAAGGGCACCAGATAGGGTTGCCACCTATGCACATTTTTAAGGAACACATGAAAAATACATGTTGCAGGGCCTGCATTGGCACCTTAGGCACCAATGCAGGCCTTGCAACATGAATTTTTCATTAGCGTCCTCTTTTAAAGGGGAGGTACGGCCACCATAACCCTAGCATCAGAAGACATGGAAAGTACCTCTCATTAGCAGCTGGTAGGAGGCAATGCATGGCAGGATTCAATGTTGGGGAGGGAGATTTAGCGACATGTTTGAAGCGTGATTAAGGCTGATAAAGCACAACAGTTCTCCCACACAGATAATTAAAGAGCCAGGAGAAAAGGCTTGTTTGCATGTGGACTAAGAGTAGAGGGTTATGCTGGAATTTGACTCTTCTTCCACATTGCCAGATGCACCAAAATCTGGTCCACAGGGTTTTCCATAAGGAAAGAACACAGAGAACCAAGCCAGAACTTTCCCACTGAAACCAAGATTGCTAGAATAATAATTTTGTCTGGCAACAGCTGAGGAATGATTCAGTATCCAGTAGGCTGTTGGACTGCATTGCTTAGACTGCAGCGAAAGCATAATGCAGGGGTGGGGAACGTGAGGCCTGGCGGCTAAATGCAGTCCATAGGTAGTCTTCATGCGACCCCTTTCCAATGCCTGGATCTGACTCTTCGATTCAATTCCAACCCCCCTCACCCCCCAAGCACTGAAAACGTGAGCGCAGGGTAAGGGAGCAGAGATGAGGGCATGCACACAAGGATAGGGGACAGATCCATGGCAGAGATCTAGGATTCGAACCCTCTTCTTCCTGAGTGCACTCCTTAATTGCCCTCCATCCCCAACTTTTATGCAGCACTAGGAGCTTGTATTAATTTTCAAAGTGACTCCTGGGAGGGAGAAGATTCCCCAACCTTGGCATAATAGAATTCAATGGCTTGAATTCCACTGAGACCTTCTAGTTACAGGCCACTGAATTTCCTCCCATTAGTGCTTAACCCCAGTTATTAGTCTATATTTGGGTAGCAAATATCTTTTAGCAAGACATCTGATCTTGATGTGAAAATTGCAAGCAAGACTGTTCTCACAATTTGGCAGGCTGTTCCAATGGTGAATTACCCTTATTGCTAAATGTTTTCTAACTATGGACCCCGCTGCCGCCTTGTGCGCAGCGGGGACAGATTTGTGCCCGCCCCATCAGGGGAATAACGGCACACGTGCGGGGGCGGGAAGCCGCCCGAGACTGCTCCGGCAGGGCGATCCCTTGCATGCTGCAGAGAGCCCGTTGCAGCATGCAAAGGGAAAGAGGCGCGAAAATGCGCCGCGCTGATTGGCTCAGGGGAGCCACGTGATTGGGGAGGCGCGCGAGCCGCGGCATTCGGCCGCAAGCAGCGCCAGAAGCAGGACGCTCGTCGGGGGCTGCGAGAGGCTGGGAGGCCTTTAGGGAGCGGCGCGGAGCTGTGCGGGCGGCCGGGGATCAGCTAGCAAGGGAGTACCGGGCGTTGCGAGCCAAAGGGGGGGATTGAAAAAAAGCGGAGGGTTTTTTCGGCCGGGGGCACAGGGGGATCGGGTGGAAGGGGGAGAGGACTCTCATCACCCCCCCCCTTTTTTCTTTGTGCAAGGCCGGTTGGTACTGTGGGCGAGCACCGGGTGGGGTGCAGGGGACCCCCCCCCCATCCTTCACCTCCGGTGTTTCCAAGGCGAATCAGCTGTGGGGCTGGGGACGCGATATCCCTCCCCCCCCCATTCCATCTAAATCCCCCCCCACTTGGGGCATTGGTGCCAATCGTTGGGGTGTGTTAGAGTTAGGCCCTTGCCACCGCCCCTTTTCCCCCCCCCCTCTCCAGTACGCGAAGCCTTCTGGGTCTGACCTGGGAATGGGCAGAACCAAGAAGGGACAGGTGGCTGCAAGGCCTCAAGGAAAGAGGGGGCAAAAGAGGGGGGCAGCTGTTCAGCCCCCCCCCCTGGCAACAGATGGAGGAGAGATAGGAGAGGGGGCTCCTCCAGGGCCCGCATTTCCACCTGTGGCGGCGGGGCCTGGGGCGGGAGGAGGGCAGCCTGGGCACGTGCAACCAGGCGGGCCTCTCCCCAGTATGGGTGCAGCACCCCCAACAAGGGACTCAGTGTTAGTGCCAGGGGGGAGGGGCGGCGAGATGTTGGGGGCCCAAGGTGGGCAGCAGCCACCCGAGGCGTGGCTTCAGCAGGGGCACGGCCAGGCCTTTTTGCAGGCCATGGAAGCCAGAATGACGGGGTGGGACAGCATGATGACCCGGCTGGAGGCTTCAGGCATTCTGGACCCAGGCCGGGTCAGGGGTCTGTCTGGGGGAAGGCAGAGCCATAACTTACAGGAGGTGTCCTTGCAGTCCCACGACAGGGTGAGACATGAATTCGGAGGGCCAGCAGTCGAGGCACTGGCAGAAAAAGTGAATAGGATGGAGCAGCAGATGACACGGATTACTCAGCTGCTCGAGGAAGGCAGGGGCCCTCGCGCTGAGGCGGCCCTATCATCAAGGCGCATGGAGCTGCAGGATGTCGGGGCTGCGGCTGCAGCAAGTAGCAGTGTTGGTGAGTTTGTCCCGTCCCCTGTGTGTGCCCAGGGAGCCGAGCCACCTATGGATGGTGCGGGTATGCGGGAGCATCAAGGACCGGGCCTGATAGAAGGCGATAGCACCGGGGGTCCAGGCGGGAGTATGGCGGGACCCCCCGGGGCAACAATAGCAGGGATGGGGGTGACAGGCAGGGGACCAGCCGAAACCCCAGGGACGGCAATAGCTGGGCAGCCAGGGGCGAGTTGGTCTGGGGTATCTTCGGGGCAACTACCCATACAACAGGATCCCAACCGTCTCGTGTGGGTGGACAATGTGTGGCGTCCACACGGGTCGGTTAGCCAGGCATCAGACACCGGGGGACAGGCCCCGCAACCGGGGCCAACAATGGTGCAGACAGCACAACTGGCTAGCGTAGCTAGTCAAGGGTTAGCAGCAACCAGTGGGGTTGCACAGGAGGCTTCCCCGTTACAGGGGGGGTACGCCCGGGTATCGGCGCCTTTGGGGGTGCATCTCCTGCAATCAGTGAGGGAGAAGATTTGGAAGGGAGATTATATTGATCTCTTCGGGATCCTTTTTTGTGACCCAATTCCGGATCCGAATGCGCGGCCCGAGGCAAAGGAGTTGGAAAGGGCAAAGAGGCGCAGGATCGATAGAAACTGGGCCAACTGGGAATCTGCCTTCATCGTCTACGCCGGCGTGGTAATGCAGGCATTCCCAGAGAGGGCAGTCGCGCTGTGGAAATATTTCGACATAGTGCGGCGGGCATACCTTACGAAGGACGGTTTTGGTTGGCTGCGGTATGACGAATCATTTCGTCAGAACGCGGCAATCACACCCGGGGTGCGCTGGGACGTAAAGGACCACGACCTATGGTTAGAGTGTGTACAGGGGAAGGAAGTAGTGCGCGCCGACAGCGGCCATATCATCATTAAGGGCGATGGTCAGCCAGTGGATGGCTTTCGGGGGGAGCAAACGAAGAAGGGGCAGCAATCGCTCGCATGTTGGGATTTCAACGAAGGGAAGTGTTTTCGTTCCTTTTGCAGATTCCGGCATGCGTGTTTGCAATGCGGAGGGTCCCACCCCTCCACCAATTGTCAGCGTCGACGGGGGTCGAATCAAAGAGGGAAGCGGGGTTTCCAACCTGGGTTTGGAAAAGGAAACGGGGGGGCGCAGGCTGGCCCAGGGAAGGGCACCAACC
This sequence comes from Sphenodon punctatus, assembly GCA_003113815.1. Classification (NCBI taxonomy): domain Eukaryota; kingdom Metazoa; phylum Chordata; class Lepidosauria; order Sphenodontia; family Sphenodontidae; genus Sphenodon; species Sphenodon punctatus. The sequence goes on along the minus strand of QEPC01005594.1, from coordinate 2,272,550 downwards.
CCAGTTAGGTGGTGGGTATTAGAGCAATTGTTGCGGGATTATCCCGACCCTGAGTTAACGTGTTATATAGTTGAAGGTTTTAAATACGGTTTTGAGATTCCATTTGAGGGTGTGCGTGAGCACTGGATGGCGCAGAACCTGCGATCAGTTAAGGGCATGGAAAGGGTCGTCGAGAAAAAAATAAAAAAGGAATTGGCTGAGGGCCGGATTGCGGGCCCATTTGATTCATTGCCAGTGGATAACTTGAGGGTATCACCGTTAGGAATAGTGCCTAAAAAGGCCCCGGGGGAGTACAGGTTGATACATCACCTTTCGCACCCCCGGGGATCTTCGGTGAATGATTTCATTCCAGCGGAGCTTTGTACGGTCCACTACGCTTCTTTTGATCAAGCGGTAGAGTTGGTCCGTGAATCTGGAAAAGGGGCTCTGATGGCGAAGAGCGATGTGAAATCCGCCTTCCGGCTTTTGCCTGTGCACCCCAAGGATTTTGAATTGTTGGGGTTCGCATTCCAGGGCCAATTTTACTATGATAAAGCGATGCCTATGGGATGCTCTATCTCATGTGCCGTTTTTGAGAAATTCAGCTCTGCGCTGGAATGGATTGTCAAACGAAGGGCTGGGACTAGGTTAATTTCTCATTATCTCGACGATTACTTATTTATCGGGAGAGCGGGGTCAGCAGAGTGTGCTGAACTATTGACGACCTTCCGGCAGGTAGCGGAGTTAGTAGGGGTGCCATTGGCGGAAGAAAAGACTGAGGGTCCTGCCCCGGTCTTGACATATTTAGGGATAGAATTGGACTCGATCTCGCAGTGTTCCCGGTTGCCTGAGGACAAGTTGAGGGTACTTCGTAGTGACATCGCGGCCTGCATGGGGGCTAGCAAGGTGACGCTGCGGGCGTTGCAATCCCTATTAGGTAAGCTAAATTTCGCCTGTCGGGTGGTGGCGCCGGGCAGGGCGTTTTTGTCCCGCCTTTATAAAAAAACGGCCCGTGTTTCCTTGCCGCATCATCATATCAGGGTCACCAGGGAGATGAGGGAGGATTTAAAGGTGTGGGTAGAATTCCTCCGAGCCCACAACGGGGTCAGTATGTGGAGGGAGGTGCTTCGAGTAAACGCCGAGTTGCAGGTGCACTCTGATGCGGCGGGGTCAGCGGGTCTGGGAATTTATTTCCGCGGGAGGTGGTGTGCAGAACAGTGGCCAACCCGCTGGGGTACCGCGGGGATGTTAAAGGACCTAACATTCTTGGAACTATTTCCAATAGTGGTGGCGGTCTATTTATGGGTGGAGCAATTCAGGAATAGGAAGGTGCTATTTTGGTGTGACAATTTAGCTGTGGTGCACATCGTGAACAGTTTGTCATCAAAGTCAGAGAGGGTTATGCGCCTGGTGAGGTTTTTCGTTTTGTGGTGCTTGAGGCACAACATAGTTTTCTGCGCAAAGCATGTGCCAGGGGCAGAAAACGAGATTGCTGACGCCCTTTCTCGTTTCCAGATACAACGTTTTCGGGAACTCGCCCCTCAGGCCAGGGAGAAACAGGAATACGTTCCTCAGGAGCTCTGGAGCCTTGGATTATAGAGGTTATAGAAGCTGTAAAGGGGGCGGTCTCGCCGGCCACGTGGCAACAGTACGAACGGGCGTTGAGGGAGTTCAGTGTTTTTGCGAGGAGCAAAGGCTGGTCAATAGTTTTTCCAGTCCCTCTGCCTCAGGTGGTGCAGTTTGGACTGGCGCTTCGGAAGAAGGGCTTGGCGCCTGGCACGATTGCAGGGAAGTGGTCGGCCCTATCTTTCTTGTCAAAGATGGTAGGGAATTCAGAACTGCCGGGCTCCCCAGTCCTACGGGCTATGCTCGAGTCCTGGAAGCGGCAAGGCTGCGACAGGGTGGACACACGGGTGCCGATGTCCCCCAAGTTGTTGGCTGATATAGTGGGTGATCTCCGGGCGATTTGTACGGAAGAGTTCGAGGTAAAACTGTTTCAAGCGGCCTTTGTCATTGCCTTTTTCGGTGCATTGAGGGTGGGCGAGCTGGTGGCGGGCTCACGTACAGATCAGTCGGGTAGGGCCCTGCAATCGGGCGATGTGTCTATGGGAATAGATAGGGTGGAACTCTGTATTCGGGTTTCGAAGACTGATCAGAGGAAGAAGGGGGCCAAGGTGGTGCTCTCCAGATCACTCGAGCCACGGATCTGCCCGGTCCAGTGTTTAGGGGCATTCCTAGCAGTGAGACCTCAAATTGTGGGGCCGTTGTTGGTACACCGTTCAGGTGTGCCGCTTTCACGCTACCAGTTTGTGGCAGTCATGAGGCAATGCCTGGCGAGGTTGGGGGTATCGGGACGGTTCTGTTCCCATTCCTTCCGAATAGGGGCTGCATCCTCAGCGGCAGCCGCGGGACTGGCAGTAGAGGACATCAAGGCAGTAGGCCGATGGAAGTCAAGAGCGTACAAGTCATACGTACGCCCCCTACAAAGGAAATAGGGAAACACTACGAGCAGTAGTGACAATGGTTACCTTCTTTATGTTTCAGGTTGGCAACGTGGCCAAGACAGAAGGGTCGTCTGGATGGTAGGCCACAGTTTCGTTGTTTGGGCTAAAAGGAGGGCAGGGATCTTGGGGTTAGGGACCCAGTTGGGGTTGGCCCCTCATGCTGAGGTGGCATGGATGGGGAAGAGGGGCATGTTGTGGCCCCAGGTGCTGCCCATGTTCTTGGGCTGGACAGGGCGTTCCCCCCCTCGGGTTATATTGTTCCATGTGGGGGAGAATGATCTCACTAGGGGATCGGGTCTGGACTTATCGATAATGGTCCGGCAGGATTGGCTGCGAATTAGGGAAATGTTCCCGAGGACACTGTTGGTATTCACGGCGCTTCTACAAAGAATCAAGTGGCCGGGTGCGAACAGTGCGAGAGCGGTGGATCGATCACGCAAACGTGTTAACAATGAGATTAGAAAAGTGGTAGAAGAGTCTGGGGGAATATGGTTGGTCCACAGCGATATAACTTGGACCAGGCCCGAGTTGTACTGGGCTGATGGGGTGCACCTTTCAGATCAAGGTATGGATCTATATTTGAAAAAAATCCGGGAGGTTCTACTAAAAAGCCTGGCCTAAGTGGGTAATTGTTTGGGTGAGTGCGGGGGTCGTTCGGCAATAATTATTGCCGACCTTGGTGGCGGTGTTCAGTACCATGAAGGAAGAAAACCTTGGAAAGGACCAGAAAACGGCCTTGGTGGCTATGGGAACATCTGGTATGTGTAGGGTGGTAGGCCAACCAAAATTGGATCCGGGAAGCAGGTGAGGAAGGGGGGCTCCCCGCTGCTATCCCGGTAGAGGGAGACTGGCCTAAGGTACCACATGGTAGGATCTGAGCGGTCCCGATGTGGTGCCAGGTGTCAAGTCTTCCCTAGGTATGGCTAAGGTGGTCTAATGGTGAATGGATTGGACTGGTAACTCCAATCCGGGAACAACACATGGTACTGAACGCGGGGAGTGAGGGTCATTATGGCCAGGTCTAACAGTCAGGGTGTACCTCACTCCCCTTAGGACTCACCCAAATTAGTGGTCTCATCGATTGGCTCAGGGACAATTCTGACGAATTCTAATTGGCAATAAGAACGAAAGGGGGTAAGGGATCCACCGTTCTCATTGTTAGGGTGATTGGGTTATAATGGTTTTGTTCTTTAACAGGTTTATCGTTGGCTGGTCATTTAATAAACAGTTGCGGCCAGTTCACCCAAATCTATGTGTCTGTGTGTTTATTTGAAAAGTGCCTTATTTCCTGTGCGGGGACAATTACTGTTGGAATGGTTCCGGCTTAGCAAGAGATCCAGAAACAATCTCTGTTCCCATGCACTCCACTATTATTTGTGCTGGTGGTAAGTCTCCTTATATATCATTGGTAAAAATATGACAGCATCAGGCAGCCTAGAACCATCCTTTTCAGGACCCTATTAGAAATATCTCCAACTATGATTCCTTGCAGAATATATGTATTCCACGTTATTTATTGTAATATTCAAGAGCCGAGATTTTGGTTGCGTATTCAAACTTTATATAAACAACACTGAGCCAGCTGTGTGAAGCTTTTGATGATCACTCATAACTTATTTAAGCAGCTATCTTTCAATCGGCTCTGCATATAAATTTTAAGACACACACTTTACCAGGCATATTGAATTATGCACTACAAACCTTGTAGTAAGTCAGCAGTCATGAGCAATCTCTGCTGAAAAACTTGCTGAGATTAGATTTTTCTTGTTTTGCCCAAATACACCAATAGAAATTGTAGGCCTTTTAAAGAACTTACTAAAATCAATAAACTCTTCACATTTCATTAATTTTGTATTTCAAACTGCAAGCTATTTTTGTGACTCAAGGCTAGTATTGAGGGAACTGCTCAATACTATATATATATATATATATATATATATACACACACACACACACTTGCATGGTTCTGTGGATAAAAATAATAATAATTAGCTCCTCTTTGTTTGCTTGACATATGTTTTGCTATCTAAGACTATTCCAGGGAAGATGTTCCCAGACAGAAACGATAGCATCAGAAACAACCTTTAAGCAAACAGGATATTCACAGGAAGTGGATTTTGAACTTGCAAAATGAATACAATAAATCCTGTTCTAACACATTTCTTGCATGGAATCAGGGAACAGAAATATTTTCTATGACAGAGCATCCCAAACTGCATGGATTGGGATCCCAGTGGGGTCATGATCCCAACTGATATTTTATATATACACCTTCTGTGTCTTTGTTACCAATCTCAAGATTACATTAAGAATCAAGATGATGTAATGCAGTGGGAACCATAGTTCTGTGATGTATTTGTCCAATCAAAGTGAACCAAAAGCATCCTGGAAGAGGCTGCTTTCAGTGAATTACCCATCAACAGAAGTTACTCAAAAAATAATTTTGAACAAATGAATGTAAAGAAAAAAAATCATCTGTTTGTAAACAGGAAGAGAAATGACATTTTCAAAGATACTGTTCCCATGAAATGATCAGTTTACTCAAACGGAAATGTGCGTTTTTTAAGCTTCCTTGTCTTTTACGTGTGTGTCAGTGTTACTTTGTATTTTAATTTGCAAAAAGGGTAAGATTCCCACCCAGATTAGAAAAATGTCTCAAAATCATTTCCAGACAAGCAATTCTTTTTTAGTCATGTTTATAATCCCTGAAAAAGAATGTATAGAAGCAGCACTGGTATAGTCTTAATATGTCCTTCAGTTTGTCTACTTATGAATAGTCTTACAGATGAAAAAGCCTAATTGAAACAGTAATATCCACTTCAGTCACTATTGTCTGCTTCATTCTGAAGAATGTGATGGCTCTATAAGACACCAAACTGGTGTTTCAATAGGTGCTTTTATATGGACGTGGAGTCTAGCCACCCCCAGAGCTGCTCTGGGGGTACACCCCCCTGCACCCCTCCCCCTTCCAGCCCCACTTGGGTCCACAACAGACAGACCAGCAGTTTCCCTGGGACCATAGTCTGCCCAGGCAGTGAGCTCACACAGTCTGCTCCACTTTGAACATCTGGTGGGTGGATTTACAGAGACTGGCCAACCTGGGGGTGAAGGGGGCTGGCATGGGCAGAAGGGGAGCTGCTGTCCATCTGCTTACACGCAGTGAAGCGAAACAGCCGCGGTGCTGTTTTACACAAACCGGAAACGGAAGTTGTGCGCATGATTGGCAGCCACGCATTCTTTGCCGACCGCAATCGAACCAGCCTGATTTCTTGGGGGGGGGGGGGACATACGCGGCTGGAAAAGAATGCGCAGCCGCTGATCATGCGCACAACTTCCGCTTCCGGTTTGTGTAAAACAGCACCGCGGCTGTTTCGCCGCTCCCGCGCCTGATCCCAGCGCATGTCTAAAAACGGTCTAGGGCTCTCATTCTGTGTATGTTAAGGACTCAAAATTCCCTTTGATGTCCCTTGGAGTTTTGGGAAGATTCAGCATGGAGGATCATAGATAAGAACATAAGTGCCATACTGGGTCAAACCAATGGTCCATCGTGCCCAGCATCCTGTCTCAGACAGCGGCCAATCTCAGTTTCTTGAAGTACCCAACAGTTCACTGTGGGGCAATCCATTCCCTGCTGTTCACTCCCAGCTCCGGACAGCAAGAAATTACATTCCCCAAACTTACCTGGCTAATAGCTGCTAATGGACCTATCCTCCAGAAACTTGTCCAACCATTTCTTAAACCCAGCTATACTACTGGCCTTGACCACATCCTCTGGCAACAAATTCCACAGCTTAATTGTGTGCTGAGTGAAAAAACACTTCCTTTTATTTGTTTTAAATCTGCTACCTGTTAGTTTCATGGAGTGTAGCCTAGTCCTAGTACTATATGAGAGAGTAAATGACCATTCCCTATTAACATGTTCCACACCGCTCATGATTTTAAAAACTTCTATCATACCCCCTCTCAGATAGCTCTTCTCCAAGCTGAAGAGCCCCAACCTATCCAGCCTCTCTTCATAGGGGAGACATTCCATACCCCTTACCATTTTTGTTGCCGTTCTCTGTACCTTTTCTATTTCAACAATATCTTTTTTGAGATGGGGCGACCAGAAATGCACATAATATTCAAGGTTCGGTCACACCATAGATTTATATAGTAGCATTATGATATTTTCAGTTTTATTCTCTATCCCTTTATGAATAATTCCTAACATTCTATTTGCTTTTTTGACCGCTGCCACACACTGAGCTGAGGATTTCAATGCATTATCCACAGTTACTCCAAGGTCCTTTTCCTGAGTGATTACTCCTAATTTAGAACCCAGTATTATGTACATTAAGTTTGGATTATTTTTCCCTATGTGCATCACTTTGCACTTGTCCACATTAAATTTCATCTGTCATTTAGATGCCCAGTCTCACAAGATCCTCCTACAATTCTTCACAGTCCGCTCATATTTTAACTACCTTGAATAACTTGGTATCATCTACAAAATTGATCACCTCACTCCTTAGTCCCCTTCTGTGGCAATCACTATCCCAAGACAATGGATAATGAGCTTCTTATGGTCTAATATATATTTCAATATTTACATGAATAGTAAATTCTGCAGTCACAAATAGTGGGCTAAGACTGCAAAACCACAATTAACCCTGGCTTGTTACACAATACACCACATGATAGAAAAGTGAATGGAATACTAGAAATAACTGAGAAGTGAGAAAATAACAGAGAATATCATAATACCACTATATATTCATAATTCACCTGCACCTTGAATACTGCATTGCATGGACACTTATGTAAAATACAGGTTGCAGGGCTGCATTGGCTCCAACGCAACCCTGCAACCTGTATAAGTGTCCTCTAAAACAGGGATGGGGAACCTTTTCCCTCCCGGGGGCCAGTTTGAAAGCTTGCACAAGTTCCAAGGGCCACACAGAAGTTGGGGCAGGGCTGCTTAAGGGATGTACTGAAGGAAAGGAGGGTCCAAATCATGAATCTGTGCCATGGAACTATCCCCTATCCATGTATGCCTGACCTCATCTCTGCTCCCTTTCCTTGAGCTCAGTTTTTCAGTGATTGGAGGTAAGAACTGGATCCAAGTGCCAGATCCAGGAAGTAGAAAGGGGACACATAAAAACTTGCCATGGGCCGTATTTGGCCCCCGGGCCTGACGTTCCCCACCTCTGCTCTAAAAGTTGCATATCTGGCCATCCTACTAGGGATGGACGAACAGAACTGAGTTCAGAAATTCGGTTCGGTTCAGAAATTTGGTTCGGTCAACTGAAGTATTCGAGTTCGGTCTGAACTCCGAACTTCCGAACAAAGTTTGGAAATTCAAACCCCATTGAACTAAATGGATTATTATCTTTTAGGGATGGGTGAACAGAACTGAGTTCGGAAATTCGGTTCGGTTTGAAAATCGAGTTCGGTTCAGAAGTTTGGTTCGGTCGATCGAACTGGTCCAGTTTGGTCTGAACTCTGAACTTCCGAGCCGTGTTCGCCCATCCCTACATCCTACTTCTGCATGAGGAGAGTCTCAATGGGTCAGCTCAAAACTCCTTTGTTTAAAGAGATGACTCAGGTGGAATATGATGTAGGTTTGCATGACTGGTTTGGAGAAATATATAGAGTAAATATCTGCTTTTCCCCCCCCAAAACAGCAGCATTGGGGAACATCCTATGAAATTCAATGGCAGCAGATTTCAAACAAATAAAAAGGAAGTACTTTTCCATTGAATATACAGTTAACTTAGAGTACTCATTGCAAGGGATGTTTGTCACTTTAGATCAGTGGCTCCCAAAGGGCAGGCCACAAGGCCATGATAAGTGGTCCACAGAATCACATCAACAGTAAAATTTACAATTCACGGAAGTGGGGAATAAAAGAGCTGTAGCCTCTCTCCCCTCCACAACTCCCTCCACCTGCTGTCCTGTACCAAGCTGGATGAAGCTACAGTGGCTGTTTGTTACATGGACACTAACCTGTATTTAAAAACCTGGATTCTTAATCCTGGGTGGGTTCCTGTTCACACAGACATTTACAACTCAGAATAATCATAAATCCGTAGGGACCACAATGGGACATGGTAGGACAGGCAGTCTTTCAGACAGGTGCAACCAGACTGTTTAGGGCTTTAAAGATCAAAACCAGCACCTTGAATTGTGCCCAGAAAGCTATAGGTAGCAAGTGCAGACTTTGGAGAACCAGTGTAATGCGCTCCTGGTGCCTTGTGTCATTGTCTTAATGTCACCTGGTGTCTAGGGGTATTTTCAGATGTTACGCGATCACGCTCAACCACAGTGAACCATGGTCAATCCCGTGACGGGGCCAGAGCGCTCTGAACGTCTGTTCAGCAGCTGCCAGAAGTTCACTATAGTCAATACCCACATGGGGTCAAAATCAACCATGCTTCCGGAGCTCCCCGCCGGACTATCTCCGAAAGCATGGTCAAAGAGATTCCCGATGGGAACCAACAAAAAGTAACGTCTGGCCAGCAACCACCGGGGGGAATCAAGGGAAATGATTCCCAGCTGGGGACAAAGCACCAAGCATCGCTGCCAGGCAACGAGCAACAACACAGGCAGTGGAGGGAGATTTAAAGGGCACACAGCAGCAGGGGGACAGGGCAGGATGGAGTGAGGTGGAAGGGAGAGGCGAGCGGAGGGCAAGAGAGCAAGGGAGGAGGAGGAGGTGGCGGTAGAGGCACGGGCGGGGGAGGAGGCGGTCGTGCTGCACCTGGAGGTGGTGGAGGGACAGCAGCAGCAGCTGCCACTGGGATGGGCTGACCTGGCGCCTTCTGGGTGTTTTGACCACGGCCGGGAATCAGCATCATGTCTGTTGCACTGCCCCGGCCTGTGATCTGCCGGTTCAATTCCCTACCGTGGTCCCAGGCCTGTCACGTCTGTTCGGGGCTTTTTTTGACCACGGAGGGTGGTGGTTCGGTTCACCCCCACCGGGAATTCACTGTGGTGAATTGGGACCGCGTAACGTCTGAAATCAACCTAGGTTACAGATTCAGTAGGGAAGAGCAAAAGCAGCATGTAGACAGGAACTCAAAGGCTGAGACCAGACTGTTCAGTAATCAATATTGACTTGTTAATTTTACCTGCACAGAGCATAGTACACACAATTTACATTGGATGGGCTGGCGCGCAGGGGCAGTCCAAAGACCCAGGTTATATACCTTTTCTGCTACATATTCATCCGATTTACATTGACATTATTATTATTATTATTATTATTAAACATTTATAAAGCGCCAGTAGTAACCTGGCGCTGTACAGAACATACAATCAGATGCGGTCCCTGCCTGTGGCTTACAATCTAAAAGACAAGGAGGGGGAGACAAGGAGAGGGGACAGCGGGAGAGACATGGGAGAAGACAAACAAACATTCAGGCGGATGCGAAGTCTCAGGTGCGTGTACTTGGCTTGGTTACAAGGTGGTCGGTAGCAGCAGTCAGCAGAGGAGGGCTGACAGTAAGAGCAAGGGGAAAGACTAGAGGGCATTGGGAAAGGCAGCATGGAAAAGGTGGGTCTTGAGGAGGGATTTGAAGGAGCGGAGGGAGGAGGCGAGGCGGACGTCGGCAGGGAGGGAGTTCCAGGCATGCGGGGCAGCGAGGGAGAAGGGACGAAGGCGGTTGGGCGAGCAGGAGAAGCGAGGGAGAGCGAGGGAGGGGACAGCGGAAGAGCGGAGAGCGCGCGCAGGAGCGCGTAGGGCGATTAGGTCCGAGAGGTAAGGGGGAGCTTGGTCATGGAGCGATTTGAACGTGAAAACCAGGAGTTTGAACAGGATACGTTCAGGAAGGGGGAGCCAGTGAAGGGAGAGGAGGAGAGGCGTCACATGGTCGAAGCGACGGGCAGAGTGAATGACCTTGGCGGCAGAGTTTTGGATCGCCACAAGGGGGGACAGGTGGGAGCGAGGGAGGCCAGCAAGGAGGAGGTTGCAGTAGTCGAGGCGAGAGATAACCATGGCATGAACAAGGATTTTGGCCGAGGAGACAGATAGAAAGGGGCGAATGCGGGCAATGTTGAGGAGAGCGAATCGGCAGGATTTGGCCACAGAGTCAATGTAAGGTTTAAAGGAGAGGTGCGTGTCAAAAATGAAGCCCAAGCTGCGGGCACGGAGAACAGGACGGATGGTGACCCCATCAATGCAGACGGTCAGGTCAGAGGGAGAGGAGGGGGAGGGAGGAAAAATGAGGAGTTCAGTCTTGGCCATGTTCAGTTTGAGTTGGCGTCGGGACATCCAGGCGGAGATATCAGAGAGGCAGTCGACGAGGCGTGAGCGGACAGAGGAGGAGAGAGAGGGGGTAGAGAGATAGAGTTGGGTGTCATCAGCATAGAGATGGTATTGGAACCCGTGGGAGGCAATAATTTCACCAAGGGACCGGGTGTAGATAGAGAAGAGGAGAGGGCCAAGGACAGAACCTTGGGGAACCCCAACCGAGAGGGGAAGGGAGGGGGAGGTCGACTCGGGGAGGGAGACATTAAAGGAGCGGTCAGAGAGGTAGGAGGAGAACCAGTCAAAGACAGAGCCACGGAAGCCCAAAGAGTAAAGGGAGTCCAAGAGGAGCGAGTGGTCGACAGTGTCAAAGGCGGCAGAGAGGTCAAGGAGGACAAGAACGGAGTAGTGGCGCTTCGATTTAGCGACAAGTAGATCATTGGTGATCTTGGCCAGGGCAGTTTCAGTAGAGTGGAGGGGGCGGAAGCCGGACTGGAGAGGGTCGAGGGAGGAGTTGGCAGAGAGGAGGTTCAGGCAGCGGGAGTAGACGACACGTTCCAGGAGCTTCGAAGCAAAGGGAAGGAGGGAGACCGGCCGGTAACTAGAGGGATCGAAAGGGTCCAGGGTAGGCTTTTTGAGGATGGGGGAGACAGTGGCATGTTTGAAGGCAGAGGGGAAGGAGCCTGTGGAAAGGGAGAGATTGACAACATGCAGAAGGGGGGGAGCGACAGTGGGAGCAATAGAGGTCAGGAGGCGGGAGGGGATCGGGTCAAGGGGGCAGGTGGAGGGGTTGGATGAAGAGAGAAGAGCAGAGATTTCCTGGAGAGAGGCAGGAGGGAAGGATGCGAGGAGGGAGGGGGGCGGGGGAGGGGGCGGGAGGGGAGCGGGGGGCGGAGGGGGGCGGGAGGCAATATCCCGACGGATCTTGTCAATCTTGGAGGTGAAGAACGACGCAAGATCCCGAGCAGCAAGGGAAGAGGGCGGGGGAGGGCAGGGGGGTTTGAGAAGGGAGTCGAAAGTAGAGAAAAGGCGGCGAGGGTCGCGGGAGAAAGATTCGATCCTAGAGGCATAATAGCGCTGCCTAGCTAGGGAGATAGCCGAGGAGAGGGAGGAGAGGGAGAATTTGTAATGGAGGAAGTCAGGGAGGGAGCGGGATTTGCGCCAGAGGCGTTCGGCAGCCCGGGCGCAGGAGCGGAGGTAGCGGATGGCAGGGGTAAGCCAGGGGCGGGGGTCGAGGGGGCGGACGGGGCGAGCAGAGGGGGGGGCAAGAGAGTCAAGGGTCGAGGAGAGAGAAGCGTTGAGAGCAGAGACAGCAGAGTCAGGGGAGGAGGAGGCGAAAACGGGGGGGAGAAGGGGGGAAAGATGTGCGGCAAACTCCGAGGGAGTAAGGGCCTGCATATTGCGGAAGGGGCGCATAGAGGGGGAGGCGGAGGGGGGTCGGTGGGAAAGGCTGAAGGAGCCGAGGAAGTGATCAGAACTAGGGAAGGGGTCAAAGGAGAGGTCAGTTAGAGAACAGTTTCGAGTGAAGACGAGGTCGAGGGAATGGCCGTCAGTATGAGTGGGGGAGTCGGTCCAGAGTCGGAGATTAAAGGAGGAAGCGAGAGAGAGAAAGCGGGAAACAGAGGGGGCGGAGGGCGTGTCAACGTGAATGTTGAAATCACCAAGGATAAGAGTGGGGATATCATCGGAGAGGAAGAAGGTGAGCCAGGATTCAAAGTCCGGGAGGAAAGAGGAGAGGGAACCCGGGGGGCGGTAGATGACAGCAACCCGAAGGTGTAGAGGGGAGTATAAGCGCACAGAGTGGGCCTCAAAGGAAGGGAAGGAGGAGGAGGGGGGAGGGGAGAGGGTTTTGAATTGGCAGTGCTTAGCAAGGAGCAAGCCCACACCACCACCCAGGCCCTCAGGGCGGGGGCGGTGAGAGAACGACAGGCCCCCGGAGGATAGAGCAGCCGGGGTAACAGAGTTGGAGGGCGTGATCCAGGTTTCCGTAAGAGCCAGGAGTTGAAAGGGGCGAGAGAGGAAGAGATCGTGGATGAAGGGAGCTTTAGCCACGGACGAGCGGCAGTTCCAGAGGGAGCAGGAAAAAGGCAATTGGTGTTTGGGAAGGCAGGGGATGCGGATGAGGTTGGGGGATGGGGAACGGCCGGGTTTAGGCCTAGGGGGAATGGGTAAGGGGGGATGAGGGTGGGGAGGGGGGATGGGCGTGGGTGAGGATAAGGGGTAGGTTGGCTGGAGAAAGGCTGCTGGTGAAGGGAGAGGGAGAAGGAGGGGGTGCGTGAGAGAGGCTAGAAGGAGGGAGGTGAGAGAGGGCGAGGAGGTGAGGGAGGTATAGGGAGGCATCATAGGTATTACCTGTTCAGTATCGGGGGGAGTCCAGGCCTGCAGGTGTCGTGTGCGTGCTGTCAGGGGGGGGTGGCCCCTCGCTGTCCTCGCTCCGGCCGCACAATGGCCACAATGGCCACAAAACGGCCAGCGCCCTTTTGTTGCCGCCCTTCGGGCGCCGCCCAAGGGCTGCCGCCCGCTGGGCGCGGGCGTGCACCTTTGGCTTGTGGCTATGGGGTGGGGCCCTGCTCACCTGGAGGGGCTTTCTGGGCGCTGCAATTGAAGCATTTACTCTGAGAGAGATCCTGGTCCGGGGTTCAGTGTGGTGGGCCTTTGGGCCTGTCACGTCTGAAAATACCCTGAAACACAGTGACTTACACAAGGCCACCCAGTGAGTTCATGGCCAAACTGGGATTAGGCCCTTGGTCTCCCAGGTCTACAGTCAGCATCTTATCCACCTGACCACACTATCTCCTGCAGAAGTGGAAAACAACTGTTTGTCAGTTTTGTGGTGGCAATCTTTTAAATATTTGGATAATAGCCTCCCCTACCCCTGAACAAATTGTGCTCATGACACTACCTTATTGTGTTAGGTTAGGGGGCACTCTGCTCTCCAGATATACTCTAAGCCATACCCTCAGCTGATGTAAAATAGTTTAACTTGGTTGACCTCAACAGAGTTAGGTAAACTGACATAAGCTGAGAATCCAGCTCACAGAATTTACAACAAAGGTCATGGTTTTTGGTATTTTCTGAAAGCCTCAAGTGCTCAAATCCTGTACCACTTTCATTTTTAGTTTCCAGCCCTCATGATGGCAGACAAAAGCTTAACATGGGGTTATAGCCTATCATGCAGTCTGAGAAACCAAATTTCATGATTTTAAAGCCTGACTTGTGATTATTTTGAGTGATACAGTTTTTGGAGGAATTGATGTTGAAAATCTTGTATACCTTTTCTTTTGGGTGTCACATAAGAGTAAATGCTTCAATAATCTGTGGCCAAGGATTCCATGGCATGTTTGCAAGGGCAGAGATGTTACCCTTGGTGTCCTGGCTTGATTCCAACTTAGAGAACTGCATTTCCCTAGCTTAATTTCCTGTCATTCTAGTTTCTTTTTTGTATCCTCCTCCCCATGCTTGTGTAGCTGGTGTTATTAAAGCAGTTTCTGTGTCCTCTGACCAAGGTGGCTGGAACTCATTGATGGGCCAATCATTTCCTACATGTGTACATTCCAGAATTCTGTACATCACCATTGATAGTTCTGGAAGGTGCTGTGCAAATCAATAAGGACCAGGGCCAGATTCTCAAGGGGTCTGTATTGGCAGAGATCCACTGAAGTAAATGAAGCTACACCCATTTTAGCTGAAGGTCTGGCTCATATTACATTTTACATTTTGGCCATTTTTACATGGACCCCCCCACCCCCTGCTTGGTGTTCAGGTGGGTGGGCAGCGGGGGGGAGGGGAGTCCGTGTATACGGCCACCGGTGTGTGAGGGGATGGGTGTATGCCGGGTGTGCACCCGTGTAAACACCATGGGTGGTGGGTGTTTGTGCATGCACGCTCCCACCGCACACCCACCTCCACCCACGGAGCCCTCGGACAGAATGGAGGATGCTCCGTGGGTGGAGGTGGATGTGTGTCAGTGTAAACGGGCATACACACACCTACACCCACTGTGCCGAAACACCCACCCCTCACCCACCCCGGTCTGTGTAAAAACGACCTTTGTATTACCTAGTTTTGCTTAGAATGTATTCTGATGTACTCCCGCCTCCCCCACCCACCCCATTTGATTCTCAGGACTCATTCTCACAACACCCTTCCCTCTTGAAAACTCACCACTTGTTCTTAATCTGTGTTTCCCTTGCCCAGTAGCAATGTATTCACACAACTGCTGATTTCCCTGCATTTCACTGTCCCACCAGGAACACTTACCTCAGGTGGCAAAGAATAAGGGATCAACAAGGGGCATATGCTCCATTTCTTACAAGGAAACCTTCCCAGTGTAGTTCTGTTTCCAGACTCAGGGAGAGACTAATTCTATTGAAATCACCAGGAAGGCTCCCTTTGAATTGAAGAACCAGGATTTCAATCTGATTAAATGAAATCAGGGCTCTGCTTGAATGAATGGAGTTCATTATTTTGAATATGACACCGTTTTTTAGTCATTGATGTTGGCAATCTAGGATACTTTTTTTCTTTTGGGTGTCACAGATTCAATGCTAGTTATTCACCTGAGCTTTAAGCACACATTTGGTGGTTATATTTCTTTGTGCAAACACACATGCTTTAACCGAGTTTGGGATCTGAAAAATAATGGTCATGGACAACACACATTTGCAATTAGCAGATTGAAGCCACTGGTCCATGTAAAGGAGTGTACCGGTATCGTCCTGCTACTGGTGCAGGGACCGNGGAGGGGAGTCCGTGTATACGGCCACCGGTGTGTGAGGGGATGGGTGTATGCCGGGTGTGCACCCGTGTAAACACCATGGGTGGTGGGTGTTTGTGCATGCACGCTCCCACCGCACACCCACCTCCACCCACGGAGCCCTCGGACAGAATGGAGGATGCTCCGTGGGTGGAGGTGGATGTGTGTCAGTGTAAACGGGCATACACACACCTACACCCACTGTGCCGAAACACCCACCCCTCACCCACCCCGGTCTGTGTAAAAACGACCTTTGTATTACCTAGTTTTGCTTAGAATGTATTCTGATGTACTCCCGCCTCCCCCACCCACCCCATTTGATTCTCAGGACTCATTCTCACAACACCCTTCCCTCTTGAAAACTCACCACTTGTTCTTAATCTGTGTTTCCCTTGCCCAGTAGCAATGTATTCACACAACTGCTGATTTCCCTGCATTTCACTGTCCCACCAGGAACACTTACCTCAGGTGGCAAAGAATAAGGGATCAACAAGGGGCATATGCTCCATTTCTTACAAGGAAACCTTCCCAGTGTAGTTCTGTTTCCAGACTCAGGGAGAGACTAATTCTATTGAAATCACCAGGAAGGCTCCCTTTGAATTGAAGAACCAGGATTTCAATCTGATTAAATGAAATCAGGGCTCTGCTTGAATGAATGGAGTTCATTATTTTGAATATGACACCGTTTTTTAGTCATTGATGTTGGCAATCTAGGATACTTTTTTTCTTTTGGGTGTCACAGATTCAATGCTAGTTATTCACCTGAGCTTTAAGCACACATTTGGTGGTTATATTTCTTTGTGCAAACACACATGCTTTAACCGAGTTTGGGATCTGAAAAATAATGGTCATGGACAACACACATTTGCAATTAGCAGATTGAAGCCACTGGTCCATGTAAAGGAGTGTACCGGTATCGTCCTGCTACTGGTGCAGGGACCATAGAGATGTGGATTTTCATTAATAAGCTGTTCAGTTCCTGCCTGTCTCTAGGGTGTTTCTGGCAAGCGAGAGGACTGGGTGGGAGGCAGGTGGGGCAGGGTGGAAGAAATAGCCACAAACAGACAGGCGAAGGGACTTGCTGTGAGAGGGGTTCTTTCACAGCTGGATTTTCTTTGGAATGAAGCCTTGCCCACACAGTCCCAGCAGTTTCTATTTCCTTTGCCACCAAGGAGTGGGCTTCTCTTCCACAACCAGGTGTGTTGCACCAAGGGGCCTCATCTGAGAAACAGCTGCTGGGAGACTATCGGGTAGCCCCAAACACACAGCGACATGTGCCACATGAATGCAGCTACGTGCCCAGGATGCTGTTATTGAATCCAATATGCACTGGTTTTGCACATATGTACTGTTAACAACTGGTAATACCCAATGACAGACTCACATTAGTTTCAGCAGAGTCAGGATTTCATGCTGTATCATTAGATGCAACAGCAGGTCTATACCTTTAACCATTTCCAGGCATTCTTAACATCACAACACAGCAACTCACATGAGCTCACAATTTGCAAGAAATCCAGCAATGGGCAACAATAGGAGCACTTGATCACAGGAGAGACTGTTTCTAATCCCAAGCCTATGCCTCGAAACATGGGGTGCTCTGTCCCTTTTAAAATTTTGGATCTACCCTCTGTAGTGTAATTGTAGAAATTCTCAGTATCCAGAACCATAGCCCGACTGATAGACGGGGAAGTGTGTTTAGGATAGGGTTACCATACCTCCCCTTTATGAACAATATATGGGGCAGAGCTGTATTGGTTCAGCTGCAGCCCTGCAACGTGTATTTTCATAAGCGTCCTCTTTTAAAGGGAAGGTATGGTGACCCTAGTTTAGGACAGACAGTACCGTAGGGGGCATGTACCATATTATATGTGGATCCCATTACAATACTGCAGATGTTTCCAAACTGTGGGTTGGGACCCTGAATGGGGTCATGCTATCTGCATATGTGGCCATGATCCTGATTTATATTTTAGATGCTATGCATGTTTTAGTTGCTGTCTGGGCTCATGAGATTACACTGAAGTCTCAATGTGAAGTCACACAGGCAGAAAGCTTGGGAAGCACTGCAATAACACAACCGGTGTTTCATTGGGTATTTTCAGACGTTACGAGATCACAGTGNGGGGGGGAGTGACAGTGGGACATGTCTCCATCCTAATTGGATCCTTTCATCACATGTACCTAGTTGTTATGATTAATTACCATGGAAACCACCCAAGCCCCCGTTCTCAGTTTGAGTACATTTAGGGTTTTTTTCTTTATACCTTCTGCCCTCTGCAGATCATTCCATTCTTGTCCGTTCCTTACGGTATCATCCAGATAACATGGATTTATTGTCAACACCACTTTACTCTGAGGGTCGGCTCTCTGAGTTTACATTCTGGAGAGCCCCATGCCACTTCTGGCAGCCTTATTAAGATTACTTTGGTTCACCGTTTTCTACATACTACCCATAATGCTGTGCTCCTACCAGTGGATGTGTAACTGGGCCCCACTTTTTTAGTTAGTTTCAACATTTATATCCCACCTCTCCTGCCTAGGAAACTTGAGGCAGCTTACAAAAATGAAAATATTTAAATATATATATAAAATATAATACATAAAAGGGAAGCATAAAAAATAATAAAGTAAAAAACCCATCCTCCCCCCCACCCTCACCCACTCTTTACCCACATTTCTCACCAAAGGCCTTCACCGTGGGATAGGTGTTGTCAGGATCGATGCTCAAGAAGCTTGCCACTCAGGGGGTCAGGCTCAATTACAGTTTATTTATAATACCCCAGGTCAGGCACCAAGCTTCTGGCCACCCATGGTCCATATAGCAGAGCCTAGCCACAACCACAGACCCTGGCTAACTATCTCCACTCACATCCAAGCACTTTTTCCTGCCAGGCATCCAGGTCAGCCAGCCTCTCCAGGAAATGTTCCCTCCTTGCTGGTGATGAGCAGCCTCTACAGAAGATGTGTTCTCCTCAGCTGTCAGAAGTAGACTGCCTCTTCTTCCTGGACTGGCCTCCTTTTATACTCCAGGCCACACCCTAAACTTAGCCACTTCCTAAACTGAGCCACTTCCTGTGGTGCCCATCTTAGTTTTTATCTCTTGGCAGGTGCCATCTTGTGGCCTAGCCCTGCCACAGTATGCTACCCATAATGCTGTGCTCCTACCAGTGTATGCTATCTATAATGTTGTGCTCCTAATAGCTCCTATATGGTCCATCCCCGACACCTTGTCCCCAAAAGGAGCCAAGCTGCTGCATTCTACACAAGCTGCAGTTCCAAACAGTCATCAAGGACAGCCTCACATACAGATCGTTGCAGTAATCTAGACTTAAGGTGATGAAACCATGGATGACAGTGGCCAGATTCGAGTCAGAAAGAAAAGGCTGCAGCCTTCTCACCAGATGGACGTGGTGAAAACGCTCCTGGCCACTGCCGCTACCTGGTATTCTAGGCACAGCGAGGGATCCAAAAGCATCCCAAGACTGTGAACCTGACTGACCGGGGTGGGGGGCAGACCGCATCAGTAACAGGTGTCCCAATCCCCTCCAAGTCTCATGACCAGCCAGCCAACATATTGAGGACTGATAGAGGGCTTTTGACCCCAAAATCTTGTGAATTATGTTAGAAGATCTGATCCTTATCCAGACGACTAAATGGGAGTTAAACAAAATTCTTTTAAAAAGCCACACCCAATCATCCATGCTGTGCTCTTAAAAAGTCTGATCATAAACCAGTGGTTCTCAAACTGAGGGTAGGGACCCTAAGTGGGGCTGTATCATATGCGGATGGGGCCCCAATTCTGATTCTCATTGACATATGTTGCATGTCTTTGCCACTGTCTGGGGGGCGGGGGGAGGGTCACAGAATTAATTTGAAGTCTCAAAATGGGGTCACATGGGCAGAGTTTGGGAACCTCTGGACTAAGAACTTTCAATAATTTGGTCTTAGGTTGGATTTGGGGTGAGGGAGGGAACTTTTCACTTCCGAAGTGATTTGACAATGGAGTCCTGAAGTACTGGCTTCGTTCTCAATATTATCTCTTGTATCTGTGTCATGAGACTGCTCTTGTACATTGTAAGCAATTACATAAAGCCCTGGTAGTTATTAGTTACACTTAGCACTCCTGTCTGGAAGTGTCTAAACAGTGTCAGAAATCCTCTCATTATCTCTGCTTTTACTCCAGCTTAGGTAGCTGTTGGCATACAGCACTGCAAAGTTTGCACCACTAGGCATTGTCCATTAAAGTGATTAATAGTAGCATGGTTCAGTATTATTTATTCAAAGTTGCCATGGGTAACCAGCTTTATTAAGCCAAAGAATGCACCAGGAGGAAGATAAGGGATATATGCCTAAAGAAATGGAATTTTAGAATTGGAGGATGGGGAGGAGGATTTCTTTTCTGGAAGCTATTCTGATAGTTGTAATTAATTTTTGGTAGAGAGTGTAAAATTGGATGATTTTTAATAGTCATTGAATCCAGCTGTGTGATCCAAGACAGGAAGCCCCATTCCTGCAGCACCACAGACAAATGCTTGTCCAAATGGTTTTTAGAACTTCCAAGGAAGAACAATCTACAACTTCCTTAGGCAACCTATCCCTTTACTCAGCTGTCTTGTACTTTCTCCAAACATTTAACTGAAATCATTGTAATTAGAGACAGGCTTACATTCAAAAATGGACAAAAGGGAACAGGAATATAGGAAGACATGGGGATACACACATTTGCATTTTGCAGCTGTGGAACTGAGGCTGAGGGTAATGTCAGACGTTACAAAAACGCCTTTCACCACAGAGAACCCCAGTGGATTCCCTGTGGTGGTGGCATTCCCGTGAACGTCTCTTTGACCCCTGCCAGATCTTCACAGTGAATCTCTGGTGGGGGTCAAATTAACCACGGTTCTGGACCTCCGGCCAGCCGGAGGTCAAGAACCGTAGTTAGATTGGCCACGATCCTGGATGGGCCAAAAGTAACGTGTGTTACCTTTGGCCCATCCTGGATCGTGGCCCTGACTGCGATACGGGATCGGGTGCAGTGGCCTGATTGGCCGCTGCGCCCAACCATCTCCCCAAGGGCGGGCGGCCAAGGGAGTGCGGGGGTGGGGCTGTGCGGCCTCATGTCGCGCCACACAGCCCTGGCCTTCCCTGATTCCCAACAGTGATGGAGTCGGGACGAGGACGGACGGCTTCATCACGGACCGTGATCTGAGAGAGATCCTGGTCCGGGGTTCAGTGTGGTGGGCCTTTGGGCCTGTCACGTCTGAAAATACCCTGAAACACAGTGACTTACCCAAGGCCACCCAGTGAGTTCATGGCCAAACTGGGATTAGGCCCTTGGTCTCCCAGGTCTACAGTCAGCATCTTATCCACCAGACCACACTATCTCCTGCAGAAGTGGAAAACAACTGTTTGTCAGTTTTGTGGTGGCAATCTTTTAAATATTTGGATAATAGCCTCCCCTACCCCTGAACAAATTGTGCTCATGACACTACCTTATTGTGTTAGGTTAGGGGGCACTCTGCTCTCCAGATATACTCTAAGCCATACCCTCAGCTGATGTAAAATAGTTTAACTTGGTTGACCTCAACAGAGTTAGGTAAACTGACATAAGCTGAGAATCCAGCTCACAGAATTTACAACAAAGGTCATGGTTTTTGGTATTTTCTGAAAGCCTCAAGTGCTCAAATCCTGTACCACTTTCATTTTTAGTTTCCAGCCCTCGTGATGGCAGACAAAAGCTTAACATGGGGTTATAGCCTATCATGCAGTCTGAGAAACCAAATTTCATGATTTTAAAGCCTGACTTGTGATTATTTTGAGTGATACAGTTTTTGGAGGCATTGATGTTGAAAATCTTGTATACCTTTTCTTTTGGGTGTCACATAAGAGTAAATGCTTCAATAAGCTGTGGCCAAGGATTCCATGGCATGTTTGCAAGGGCAGAGATGTTACCCTTGGTGTCCTGGCTTGATTCCAACTTAGAGAACTGCATTTCCCTAGCTTAATTTCCTGTCATTCTAGTTTCTTTTTTGTATCCTCCTCCCCATGCTTGTGTAGCTGGTGTTATTAAAGCAGTTTCTGTGTCCTCTGACCAAGGTGGCTGGAACTCATTGATGGGCCAATCATTTCCTACATGTGTACATTCCAGAATTCTGTACATCACCATTGATAGTTCTGGAAGGTGCTGTGCAAATCAATAAGGACCAGGGCCAGATTCTCAAGGGGTCTGTATTGGCAGAGATCCACTGAAGTAAATGAAGCTACACCCATTTTAGCTGAAGGTCTGGCTCATATTACATTTTACATTTTGGCCATTTTTACATGGACCCCCCCACCCCCTGCTTGGTGTTCAGGTGGGTGGGCAGCGGGGGGGAGGGGAGTCCGTGTATACGGCCACCGGTGTGTGAGGGGATGGGTGTATGCCGGGTGTGCACCCGTGTAAACACCATGGGTGGTGGGTGTTTGTGCATGCACGCTCCCACCGCACACCCACCTCCACCCACGGAGCCCTCGGACAGAATGGAGGATGCTCCGTGGGTGGAGGTGGATGTGTGTCAGTGTAAACGGGCATACACACACCTACACCCACTGTGCCGAAACACCCACCCCTCACCCACCCCGGTCTGTGTAAAAACGACCTTTGTATTACCTAGTTTTGCTTAGAATGTATTCTGATGTACTCCCGCCTCCCCCACCCACCCCATTTGATTCTCAGGACTCATTCTCACAACACCCTTCCCTCTTGAAAACTCACCACTTGTTCTTAATCTGTGTTTCCCTTGCCCAGTAGCAATGTATTCACACAACTGCTGATTTCCCTGCATTTCACTGTCCCACCAGGAACACTTACCTCAGGTGGCAAAGAATAAGGGATCAACAAGGGGCATATGCTCCATTTCTTAGAAGGAAACCTTCCCAGTGTAGTTCTGTTTCCAGACTCAGGGAGAGACTAATTCTATTGAAATCACCAGGAAGGCTCCCTTTGAATTGAAGAACCAGGATTTCACTCTGATTAAATGAAATCAGGGCTCTGCTTGAATGAATGGAGTTCATTATTTTGAATATGACACCGTTTTTTAGTCATTGATGTTGGCAATCTAGGATACTTTTTTTCTTTTGGGTGTCACAGATTCAATGCTAGTTATTCACCTGAGCTTTAAGCACACATTTGGTGGTTATATTTCTTTGTGCAAATACACATGCTTTAACCGAGTTTGGGATCTGAAAAATAATGGTCATGGACAACACACATTTGCAATTAGCAGATTGAAGCCACTGGTCCATGTAAAGGAGTGTACCGGTATCGTCCTGCTACTGGTGCAGGGACCATAGAGATGTGGATTTTCATTAATAAGCTGTTCAGTTCCTGCCTGTCTCTAGGGTGTTTCTGGCAAGCGAGAGGACTGGGTGGGAGGCAGGTGGGGCAGGGTGGAAGAAATAGCCACAAACAGACAGGCGAAGGGACTTGCTGTGAGAGGGGTTCTTTCACAGCTGGATTTTCTTTGGAATGAAGCCTTGCCCACACAGTCCCCGCAGTTTCTATTTCCTTTGCCACCCAGGAGTGGGCTTCTCTTCCACAACCAGGTGTGTTGCACCAAGGGGCCTCATCTGAGAAACAGCTGCTGGGAGACTATCGGGTAGCCCCAAACACACAGCGACATGTGCCACATGAATGCAGCTACGTGCCCAGGATGCTGTTATTGAATCCAATATGCACTGGTTTTGCACATATGTACTGTTAACAACTGGTAATACCCAATGACAGACTCACATTAGTTTCAGCAGAGTCAGGATTTCATGCTGTATCATTAGATGCAACAGCAGGTCTATACCTTTAACCATTTCCAGGCATTCTTAACATCACAACACAGCAACTCACATGAGCTCACAATTTGCAAGAAATCCAGCAATGGGCAACAATAGGAGCACTTGATCACAGGAGAGACTGTTTCTAATCCCAAGCCTATGCCTCGAAACATGGGGTGCTCTGTCCCTTTTAAAATTTTGGATCTACCCTCTGTAGTGTAATTGTAGAAATTCTCAGTATCCAGAACCATAGCCCGACTGATAGACGGGGAAGTGTGTTTAGGATAGGGTTACCATACCTCCCCTTTATGAACAATATATGGGGCAGAGCTGTATTGGTTCAGCTGCAGCCCTGCAACGTGTATTTTCATAAGCGTCCTCTTTTAAAGGGAAGGTATGGTGACCCTAGTTTAGGACAGACAGTACCGTAGGGGGCATGTACCATATTATATGTGGATCCCATTACAATACTGCAGATGTTTCCAAACTGTGGGTTGGGACCCTGAATGGGGTCATGCTATCTGCATATGTGGCCATGATCCTGATTTATATTTGAGATGCTATGCATGTTTTAGTTGCTGTCTGGGCTCATGAGATTACACTGAAGTCTCAATGTGAAGTCACACAGGCAGAAAGCTTGGGAAGCACTGCAATAACACAACCGGTGTTTCATTGGGTATTTTCAGACGTTACGAGATCACAGTGAACCACGGTGAATACCCACCTATGGTCAATGTGTCTCGAATGTCTGTTTGGCGGCCGCCAGATGTTCGCCACTGTCAATACCCACATGGGGTCAATTTGAACCATGCTTCCCGGGGTAGCCGGGGGAATGTCCCGGGAAGCGTGGTCAAAGAGATTCCCAGCGGGGACCCAAAAAAAGTAACGTCTGGCCGGGCGCCACGGCCCGGGATCACCGGCGGGATCCCGGGCTGTGGCGAATCCGGCCCGACGCGGCGGCCGCATTGGCCCCGCCGCCCGCCCGTCTCCCCAGAGGGCGGGCGGTGGGAGCGTGGAGGGGGCGGGGCCGTGTGGCCGCACGTTGCACCGCACAGCCCCGCCCCCTCCCAGATTCCCCGCCGGGATCCCCCCGGCACGTCTGTTGTGGCGTGACGGGGTGACCCCGGCGGGGAATGAATGGGTTGATTTCGGTACGGGGCCAATAGGCCCCGTAACGTCTGAAATCACCCAATGTCTCACTTTTAATATTCATGCTTAACAAATTTAAAAATAGACAAAATGTGATGAGATGATGCTTCAGTAGATACAAGCTGCCTGCCTGCCCTTTCCCAACATCAGGGACATTCAACAAAGTGAGCCTTCATTGGCTGCCTGCAATCGAGCCCAGTGAGGTTGTCTTCCCATTGTGGAATAAAGGCCTGATCCAAAGCCCATCAAACTGACTGGAAAGAATGTCATTCATTTCCATGAGTTTCAGATGAAGTTGTTAAGGAGAAACACCAGAAAGGAGACCACAGTATGACACACCAATGTTTTGGGTCAGGTTTACTACTTGAGTGACTGATAAAATCACCAGTGAAGCAAACAGACTTTTATCTACTTACCCCCAAATACGGTCAGTTGTAGGATTTCAAGTTGCTTTAACTCTCCGCATGTTAACATTTTTGTTTGGTAACTGCATGTTAAATGGTACAAATCTGAATACACATTCATAATTTCCCCCCTAATGTTGCATATGCATTGGATTCCTACTGGCAAACCAGGATCAATGGTAATATATTTGGCCCAAGAGAAAAATCACGGTCAGGGAAATGCTTAAAGAGGAAGCAATACTAATCAAAACACTATCTTCCTTTCCTAGAAAAGACATGCCAAGTTAGATAAATGAATGAATGTCAAATTATGCAATTTATCCCAAAAGCAAACAGCATGGATTTCCTAATCATAATGGCAGCTCTCCCTTTTATAAAAGCACTGCAATATTTTCTGGGCTAAAAATAAAACGGGCTCCTAGAAAGGCACCATTTTTGCTGCCGCTGGAGTAAAAGCGATGGCAGAGAAGTGCTAGAGACCCAAGAGACCTTTTGTGTTCAACTGGACTTGCTGGTGCTTTCAGGCATTTACAATACTGAGCTTTCTCGAATCCCTGCAAATCACTCTCTTGTTTGCTCTCACTAAATGTCATTTTATTGTATTTCCCCAAAGTGGTCCCTGCTGTATTGCATTCACAGTGTGAATATTGATTTGTACAAAAAACAGATCCCAAGAATATATAACTGTTTACAACACAAACTCCAATATACAGCTCCTCCTTTATTCCAGACATGCTTTATATCCCTAAACTGCATTTGGTCACACACAACCCTCTTCAGACTCCTCTCTTATTTGGACAAAGAGCATGCCCCTGGAAGTATCCAGATATGGGGATGTATATTGTAGTATGGGAAATTGAATATTGCAGGTGGGAAACCTGCAACCTGGGGGCCAAATCCAGGTGCTGGCTAGGTTGGTTTTTTTTGTCCCCTTACAATTCCTGGATCTAGCCCATAGATCCAGCCTCTACCCTCAAGCACTGAAATAGTGAGCTCACGGGGAGAAATCAGAAATCAGAACATGCACTCAAAAAATAGGGGATGGAACCATGATATGGACCCTTCTCTTCCACTCCCCTCCTGACCTCACCCTTTAAGTGTCCCTACACCCAACTCCTATCTGGCCCACAGAGCTTGAACTAATTTTCACAGTGGCCCACAGGAGGAAATAGGTCCCCCCCACCCCTGCTGTAGTGCATTTGAATACTCTCACATTTCTTTCACTGAAATTATAAGCTAAGACACCGGTGTTGCAAACATTTACACAAAAGTTTTACCACAGCAGAAAAAACTCTTCCTAACAGATTAGTTAACCAATTTAAATTCATTTTATTTGGATCAAAATAGAAGCTTGTTTGTTTCTACTGTGGTTTTTCCTTGACCACCAGCAACTTGGGCCATATTCATAAGAAACACATGCTTTGCTTTTATTTTCCTACAATAAGTTATTCCCCAGGTAAAGAATACCAAAGCCCCCAGTGGCCCACATGAGTATTTTTTCATAGGTAAAGCCTACTACAAACTTCCATCGCACCTCATAGTGAGGGGAAAAGCGTATCTCATGATACATGATTCAAACCTGGCAGAAAACCACAGAAAAGGCATTGGTGACCAAAGCAGCCCAGGTCATGGCTTCAGAGAATTCTGGGACACTTATGAGAGCAGCTGGAGGCCTGCTTAACACAAACCTAGCATCCACAAACCCATCCACACAAACATTTACTCAAGGGTAACCTAAACGTGTGCCGGTGTGTCTGGGTGTGCAGATGACACCCAGCTGTATTTATCATTTTCATCCGACCCAGGCCCTGCTGTCTCTTTGCTGTCCTGGTGCTTGGCTACTGTGGGGGATGGGATGAGGTCGAGTCAATTGAGGCTCAATTCTGATAAGACAGAGGTGATATTAGTAGGTGGGATCAGAGTTCTGGGTGAGGAGGATTCTCCTGTTGTCAGGGGTCTTCCAAGGCTGACAGCAGAAATGACCTAGAAGTTCAATAGAGATACCAGTTTCAGAATAACCCTAGTGGCTGATAAGATTAACTGTTTCTGCCTATGATTCCTCATCTGTAAAATGGGAATAATAATTCTGCTTATCTAATTCCCAAGTGGCTTGTGGGGACTAATCAGCAAATGTTTATAATGGGCTTTGAAGTGCAAAAGTGCTATGTAAGTGCTAAGTCTTATCAATTCCCTTGGCATCATGTACTAACATTATCATGATGCAGCCATTCAATATTCATGGAAATTTATTATGTAAATCCAATACTGCATTGTAACTTAGACTTAATTAATATTCACTTATTGTAACCCCACAAGGCTGCTCAAGTGTACTGGCTAGTTGACGCAGATGTGGGAATAAGTACTGATATCTGTAGTTCTTAATTAAGGAAATCTCATGGCTTCATTTCCGTGTGGGTTCTGTTACATCAAATGCTATATGGGCAGGAGAGCAGCTTCTGATGAGAAATCACATTTCACGTTCATCATCAAAGAATATCTGGTCAAGTAATATTTGTATGTGTGTGTGTGTGTGTGTGTGTGTGTGTGTGTGCAAGACAGAGAAAACAGGTCATTTGAATCAAATTAAATTATGGCACTTTTACTTTAAGGTTTTGTAATGGGGTACCCTAAAGACTCATTGACACAACAGTCTTTCAGAGTGGGTAGTGGCACACCCACATTTCTGTGTGAAATCCTTACCATTTCCTGTGTTTCTTGATGACCCTGTGTTCTCTGCCACACAAAGCAAATGACTTGTTTGCAAGGATCTGGCTCTATCAAGTAAGTGGGGTTGTTTTTACATGAGCCTTATTTCTCCTGGACTTCTGAGCCCGGGAGAAAGAATCTTATGCGGGGGGAGAGGGGGAGGGCAGGAGTTAGACATTCACCCCCGCTACTGGAGGTCAGCCAGGTGCCATTGGAAACAATAGGTGCCAGATACCTTGCGCATGCTTCGAGATCCAAACTTGTAAAACCCCGATATTGAGGTTTTACAAGTCCAAGTATGCACGAGTTCCGCAGTGCCCACTGTTTCCAATGGCACCCAGCCAACCTCTGGCAGCAGGGGTGAATGTCAACACACAGACACCCCATGAACAAGTTTGTGTTTCCCAGACTCAGAGGTCCAGGAGAAATTAGGCTTGTGTAAAAACGCCCTGGGTTGTGTGATTTGATTAATCCAGGACAAGTGTCAGTCCTCAAATATATCATTTCCTCCCTCTCCCCTTTTTAATTTTTTTTATTGATATATAAACAAAACAAGAAATTTACAAATAAAAGAAGAGAAAGAAATAAGAAAAAACAAAGAAAAGAAAAAAATGTTACACAGTATACAATAAATGTTTTTATCCTTTACCACTGATGTTAATGGTTATTAAATCCCTCTCTCATAGTAATACCGATTGAGTCCTATATTAGTGTTATTTTTCAGTAGTCTATTCCATATATATTCCCATTTGACATAAAATTGTTGATATTTATTACAAAATTCAGCATGAATTTTTCCATTGAAAACATCATTCATAAACATCTAATCCAGTTCTCTTCAATAAATCCCATATAATTCTTCCGATGTATAGTCAATACATATACTCCAGCTAATAACATGGTCTCACACGTATCTTTATAGTGCAGCCTCCCTATCTCTTTTAGATAAATTCCCAGCAGGGCAATTTCCAGGGGGAAAGGCAAAATCAGTCCTGTCACTACCCTAATATTATTCCATATTACTCTCTAGAACTTCTGGATTTTACTACATTGCCATATACAATGCAAATACGATCCTATTTCGTCACATCCATGCCAACGATCCACTGAGATATCATTCTTATTACTCTTAGCTAACCTTTCTGATGTCAAATAATAATGGATTATCATTTTAATCTGGGGTTCAAATATATCATTTCCTGTTTGTCACTTGCTACCTGTGAGTAGCCACCAAGGTGTGGCCAGTAGGGGTGGTTTTAGCAAATATGGGTGTCTTCAGACGTTACGAGATCACGGTGAACCACGGTGAATACCCACCTGTGGTCACCGTGTCTCGAACGTCTGTTTGCGGCGCGCCAGATGTTGGCCACGGTGAATCCCCACATGGGGTCCGTTTGAACCACGCTTCCCGGGCTAGCCGGGGGAAGGTCCCGGGAAGCGTGGTCAAATGGACCCCGGGCCGTGACCAACGAAAAGTCACATCTGGCCGCGCGCCACGGCCGGACGCGGCGGCCGCATTGGCCCCGCCGCCCGCCCGTCTCCTCGGAGGGCGGGCGGCGGGGTGCGTGGAGGGGGCGGGGC
>QEPC01005594.1:2209733-2223074 GCA_003113815.1 Sphenodon punctatus | reverse complement strand
ACACACACACACACACACACACACGTCATGACTGGCAGTGATGGCGGC
Source organism: Sphenodon punctatus (assembly GCA_003113815.1). NCBI lineage: Eukaryota > Metazoa > Chordata > Lepidosauria > Sphenodontia > Sphenodontidae > Sphenodon > Sphenodon punctatus. Next base: position 2,223,026 of record QEPC01005594.1, on the reverse strand, counting down.
CAATGACAGCCACCATGGCATCTGGTCATGGTGGACCCAAGCTGGACTGGGTCATGGTGGGCTACAACAAACGTCTCTGGGATTGCAGCCCAGGTTAGCTGATACCACACCCAGGAGTAATCCCGGGCAAACATCTGGTGAGGCTCCAACAAACATGTTGGGAGGCTCCAACAAATGTGACGGTGGCATGTGGGCCACATCGGGTCTGAGTGGGCCACCTTCACATTTGTTAACACCAAATGACTGAGGGCATAATCCTTTGCCATTAAAATCAATGGGAACTGAGCCATTGACTTTAGTGGATGGAGAATTGCATCCTAAGCCTTGCATAACTCATTGGAGCAAACACTAGAAAAGAGAGACCCAGTATGTACAAGCTGCAGCCCTTATCGGTGGCAGAGCTGACTCTGAGCTAATGGCTCAAGTGAAATAAGGTAGCATCACCACCGGGTGTTGGTTTGTGTTCTATATTTTCTTGGACTCAGTAGGTCAATAAATAATAGGACACAGATGTTGATGAATAGTTTATTGTTATCTTGCCCCTGGGTGTCCCTTAATAATTAATAATTTATGGATCCAGGGGAAAAAAGAAACACATTCCTTTCACACCTGTGTGTAAGAAATATCTAGACCAAAATGCTTTGTGGCAGAGAAAATTAGGCCTTTCTAGAACTACTAGTAAGGCCTTTGGGAAGAAATAGGAACAAAAAATAAAGACAAATGGGCCATGGGTCTGGGAACAAGAGGCAGATGTAGGGGAAGTGCCCTAATATTAGGGCTGAAGTGACTATGAATGTGATGGACTGGCCACTCCCGGAGCTGCTCGAAAGTAAACAGTCAAGAGGACCTTCCTCCTAGGACTGCTCTAGGTGCTGTGCACCCAGGACTCTATGGTTCTGGAACACCTGTACGTAGGCAGAGGTTGTGCACACCCCAAGAGAGTGGAAGAGTCTATTGCGCAAATGGGTGCACATTAGTCTGGATTAGCCAGCATTCACCCACATGGTGGGCTCCACATTCTTGGAGACGATGCTGTGAGTGGGTGGCAACCCTGTGTCTGGTGGGGTGTCTGGTGAACACCTAATAAACAGTATGGTCTAATGTGGGCTATAATGTTAGCTAAGGTGGGCTATTGTCTCATTTGTTTTTACCTTATTATAGCTACACCCAAGGAGGGAAGGAATCTTTTCCAATTTGGTTTGAAAATGTAGTGATACACCCCCAAGTTGTGATGAAAAATAACTTTCTAACTGCATCATCAGCCTGTGAAGTGGGAGAACTGTAAATGGAGTCTGCTCACCGCTATAAGCAAAATGGCACCCACTTGCTCTTTCTGGACATGGAGAATAAGATTAGAGGTAACGTGCTTAAATGAAAAGAGGGTTAGGCTAAACATTGGGAAGATTATTATTTTTTAACTAGCAGGACAGTTAGGCAGTGGAATAATTTGCCAAAGGAGGCTGTGGAGGCCTCTTCACTGGTTGCCTTTAAAAATAGGTTATGCAGTGGATCTGACTTCATGGCAGGGGGCTGGAGTAGACAGCTCATGGGGTTCCTTCCAGCTCTCCAATTCTACCAAGCCAGTGGAAAAAAGGAAGGTTCTTCAGGCAATGTTGGTGTTAGTTAGCACTTAGTGCAGGCACAAGCCCCACTGAAGTGCAAAGAGCAGTGGTATTTGCTGAGAGGATCACATTGCCCTCATCTGATTTTAGGAGAGAAGAGAGGTGGGATTGTGCTTCCCTTGACTAACTCTTGAGTGGACATTCTAAAGAAATGAAATACGACAATGACATTCATGCCACAGTACAGAATTTTTTAATAGGATCCGCTACGTTTCATCACTGTTTTCCAGTGGAGAAGAGCTGCAGCATGTACATGTAACCGCTTGCTTTCAACATAACAGGGTCTTGCCTTGCAAGTGCAGGAGACATCTATTGTCTTGCCAGTGTCAGAGCAGCACAAAGATGAAAGCACATACCCGCCAAGTGTCAAGTGACCCCTTTGTCTAGGTGCTTTGTTTTCCGCATAAAAGATGTTTTTAAAAATAGGACGACGACACAGGAGTTTGTTTCTTGAGGATGAAAGTGAATAAAGCTTCTTAGAATAAAATCTAAGTGGAAAAGCTATCTATGTGCATGAAAAGGAGAGAAAAACAGCAGCTCTCTCACCATATGGCAAAGCCGCAGGCAACTCCATGTTTTAAAGAAAGGTCAGTGAAAAAAATAAAATGATGCCCAGGAGAACTGAAGCCTAGACAGCTTGTCAGTTTAAGATAAGATGTCCCCATAGGAGAAGAGAAAGCATCAGATACCAGCAGCATGTATGGTGTCAAAATACCCACTTGTTCAGGGCACAGCTTCTTAGCAGGTTCTTTGTAAAGCTGAATTGCATTGGGCTTATCTAATTTACCAAGTGAATCTGAAGATTTGTTTCTATTAATGAATCTTCCAGTGTAGTTTAATCAATTTTAAATATTCACATAAACGTTGACTTCATTAGTTGGATTAATTCAGGTTTTGAAGTCAAAGTCTGAGTTTGATTAGCTCACTAAACACATTTATTGAATGGTTAACAATTTTGCAAATGGGAATGCAGTCTAACTTTTCATGTCAAGGTAAGTTTCAACTTTATAAAGAATTTTCCTGACAATTTTAAATATGCTATATTAGCTGACCAGGCCAAACAACGTTTAAGTCGGATGACTATTAGCAGAGGTAACCTCTGTCAATAGGCATTAACAAACGTGATGGCGCAGCACTGCCATCACAATGCAATCCAGACTGGTCCTGCCTGTGTGTTGCACCCAGAGCCTACACACACACACACACACACACACACACACACACACACACGTCATGACTGGCAGTGATGGCGGCCAATGACAGCCACCATGGCATCTGGTCATGGTGGACCCAAGCTGGACTGGGTCATGGTGGGCTACAACAAACGTCTCTGGGATTGCAGCCCAGGTTAGCTGATACCACACCCAGGAGTAATCCCGGGCAAACATCTGGTGAGGCTCCAACAAACATGTTGGGAGGCTCCAACAAATGTGACGGTGGCATGTGGGCCACATCGGGTCTGAGTGGGCCACCTTCACATTTGTTAACACCAAATGACTGAGGGCATAATCCTTTGCCATTAAAATCAATGGGAACTGAGCCATTGACTTTAGTGGATGGAGAATTGCATCCTAAGCCTTGCATAACTCATTGGAGCAAACACTAGAAAAGAGAGACCCAGTATGTACAAGCTGCAGCCCTTATCGGTGGCAGAGCTGACTCTGAGCTAATGGCTCAAGTGAAATAAGGTAGCATCACCACCGGGTGTTGGTTTGTGTTCTATATTTTCTTGGACTCAGTAGGTCAATAAATAATAGGACACAGATGTTGATGAATATTTTATTGTTATCTTGCCCCTGGGTGTCCCTTAATGATTAATAATTTATGGATCCAGGGGAAAAAAGAAACACATTCCTTTCACACCTGTGTGTAAGAAATATCTAGACCAAAATGCTTTGTGGCAGAGAAAATTAGGCCTTTCTAGAACTACTAGTAAGGCCTTTGGGAAGAAATAGGAACAAAAAATAAAGACAAATGGGCCATGGGACTGGGAACAAGAGGCAGATGTAGGGGAAGTGCCCTAATATTAGGGCTGAAGTGACTATGAATGTGATGGACTGGCCACTCCCGGAGCTGCTCCAGAGGTGCATCCCCGTGTCCAGTCACACCTGGGTCCATTTTAAATGGAAGAGGGAGCTGTCCACCCACGCAGCTCCTTCCTCCCCCACACCATAGAGTTGCGGGCAGATCACCCGATGGTGTAGGCTGATGCCCGCTATTCTATGGTGTTCCCTGGGGCAATTGCTGGTCAAGAGCAATTGGCCAGGTGAGTGGGTATTGCTGGCCAAGAGCAATTGGCCAGGTGAGTGCGTATGGGTGGCCCGCTCCACTAGTGTGATTCCAGGATGTTCTAGAGCACTGCTGGTGAGGCTGCCCTGAAGGCCTGCCTTTAGCCGAATGGGCCACCCGGGGGTGCGGCAAAGCAGAGATGGGGCTGCTGTCTATCTGAAAACACCCAAAGAGGTGTTTGCTTCCTTTTGGTCCCTTCGTGTTTGGTATCAATTACTTTGTGTTTGATACTTTGTTCACTTTAATGGTAAATATAAATAATGAAGGAATCCTGTAAATAAAGTTGCACATTTCACAATGATGGGAATGAATATGAAAAAATCATATTTCTGTCACCCCTTCTTTATATATAAAGGGAAGCATGCCATGCGCCTAATCAAGTGCTGAAACCAATATCCGTGGGGAATATCATATCTATTGGCTTTGCCCTATTAAAACTGTCTCTACCAAAACAAATAATGACCATTTTCACACAGGCACCCACCCCCCAGCACACATGTGCAGTGGGTGGGGTGCGCCTGTGCAAATGCCTCCTGAGTTGGATGGGTGGGCGGCCGTGGGAACACCAAGGGGGGAGGGTGGGGGCTCATGCGTGCTCCCCCACCTCCCTCCACCTCTCCCCATCACCTCCAATGCCAGTTGCTCTGTGTGTGGAGGTGGGTAGAGATGGACGTAAGCCCATGGGAACAGGTGGACACCCTCTACCTACTGTGGGCACACACCAATCCCCCCATCCACTGTGGCCTGTTTGAAAAGGGCCAATGGTTGCTATTCAGGCCCATCTTTGCCAGTTATACCATTTAGAGATTTGGGGGTCTTTTTTCATTTGTCTGGCCACTTCCTTTTGGCTATTTGCACATGTGCAGTAGCTGAAAATGAAGTAACCAAATCTCCAAATAACTGAATATCCAGACAGCCCAATAAAATAAATAAATAAATAAATAAATATAAAAACAAAAACACGAACAAACAGCCAAACCCCCAAATAACCCAGATATGCAAAGTTCTGTTTTTATTTAGAATGTCATTCATATATACAGATGATTATGGAAAATGTAAATAATATCCACAATAATACCCACGATTGATTTCAGCACCAGTCTGACCATTTTTTAGGATTGGGGTGGTGGGACTTAATGATGACATGCAGGCTGAAAAGCATCAATTCAAATAAGCTAAATCATCCTAGAGTATTAGAAGTAAGAAAATGCCACTCAGAATAAGACATCTCTCACAAAGCTAAGCTTGCCTCTTTAGGCCCTTGTTTGTTTTAAATCTTTTCCCGGTTGTTCCTGTGAAACACATCCCCCGGAGAAGATTCAGGAGGAGAGCAACAAAGATGATAAAGTGTTTGGAATGCAAAGACATAAGGAGGAAAGACTGAAGGAACTGGACATATTTAGCAGCGAGAAAGGAAGATTAAAAGGGAACATAATGGTTGTCAAACAACACAAATTGCCCTCCTCCCTCGCTGCAGCGGGGGTTTGGCGGCACCCCCCCATAGGAGGAAGAGGTGAGGATGGGTGACTGGTCACCTCAGTGTGGCGTCGGCGGGAAGGGGAGGGCCTGGGTGGTTGCCTGGCAACGGAGGGGGCGCCCAGGACTCTCGCGAGAGCCAGGACTCCCAGGCATCATTTTAGCTTCCCTGCTCGCACGCATCACTTTAGCCGTGGCAGTGAGCAGGAAAGGATGCATGGCAGGGGAGTGGAGCGGACCTTGCGAGCTGGGCTGGAGCCCTCGCTGACACTTGGGCCCCGCTGCAACTGGCGGCCGGTCGGGAGCTTCAGCATCATTGCCGCTCCTTCCCTCCCTGCCTCTTGCGATTTTGGTGCCACGTGGCAGAGCTGTGACCCCACAGGCGACCCCCAGGACACACTGCACAAAGGACAGGTTCACCCCCCTCCACCACCCCCTATTGTTTGCAGGCCCCCAGGCCAGGTCTTCTGGTTTGCCACCCCACACAGAGGTCTTTTAGCCCAGCAGGACCGGCACACTGGGGTGGGGGGAACGTGGTTTCTGGTTTGGGGAACTGGGGGTTTCTTTGGGGGAGAGTTAATCTCCTCTCAGGAAGCAGCTACCAGAAAAAGGGGGGGGGGGAAAGGGGTCACACTTTCCACAGGGGTGAGCTGTTAGAGGGTACAAAAAGGGGGCATCCATGGCACCCAAAAAGAGACAGGCCCCACCCAAAGGTTCAGCCAAGCATACTCTGAGGGCCAGGCCGGCCCCTCAAAATCCAATTCAGGAACAACAGGGTGGAGCAGAGGCAGGGCCAATATTACAGGTCCTACAGGCACAGCTCCTGGGGTACCAGAACAGGATTGCGGTGCTGGAGAGCACCCAAGGGTGGGCGGAAGCTAGCGACCCCGCGTTACTATGAGAAACAGATCAGGGTGAGGCGATCTTAGGCAATGAGCTGTCTATGCCACTGGCCAGGGAAAGGCCCCCCGCCAACAGCATGGGCACCACCGGGTTATCCCTTCTCGTTATAGAGAGGAGGAACCTGAACCCAGCCGGCGCAGAGAGGAATTTACCCCCAGTCAGCAGGCGCAAATAGACGCACTGAGAGAAGGGATGTAGGCCCTGACTGACAGCCTGGAGGCAGTCCAGAGATGGCAGCATGAGAGAGGGCACTGCAGCAGCTACCAAGGAGCCTTGTACAACCCGGAGATGCCAGAAGGTGAGCACTATGGGGAGTGTGCGTGCGAGAGTGGGAGCACGACCAGGATGGGGTGGGGCCAGCCAGAGGGCACACGCCAGAGACCCCCATGAGGAAATGCTCATGCTGGGACTGTCCACATGGGTGCCAGTCCCCAGGTGGTGGGTGGGGTGAGGGGCCAACACCATCCTCCATTAACTGATAGAGTCAGGTATTGTCCAGTCCTCAGGCAAAGGGCTGCTGCCCAAGTATGGGGTGTGGAGCCAGCTGCTCAAACTGCGCCATACAGTGCTGCGAGTGATGGGATGAACTGTGCTCCCTGGCAGGCGGTCATGCTGACGTGTCCGCCCTGTTAGGGGAACGCCTGCTTCAGGCAATGTGGGAAAAAATATGGAGTGGTGAGTATCTAGACATCTTTGCGCTCCTCTTTAGTGACCCCATTCCCAACCCAAATGACAGGGAGGAGATGAAGGAAAGGGAAATATTTAAAAGGCCAAAAGTCGAATGCAACTGGACCAACTGAATGGCTGCCTTTACAATATACATGGGGGTGACCCTTCACAGGTTCCCAGAGCGGGGGGCGGAATTGGTCAAATACTCAGACATTGTACGATGGGCCTTTGACACAGGCAGCCCCGGGGCTTGGCTGCGTTACGATGAAGCATTCTGTCGTAGGGCAGCCAACAACCCTAGTCTGAGGTGGGACGTACATGCCCATGACCTCTGGATGGAGTGCATTAGCAGCTCCAGCTATGCCCCACAGTCAGATAGCGGTCATGTCCTCGCTGGAGTGAAGACCGCACAACAGGGAGACAGGGCACAGGGCTGGAGAACGAAGCAGCCCCCAGTCAGGCCTACCTGCTGGGACTACAACAACGGGGGCAAGTGTTTTCGTTCCCCATATAGGTTTAAACATGTGTGCACACAATGTACAGGAGCCCACGCCACATCAGGATGCAAAAAGTTTAGACAGTATGGGGCCAGGAACAGGGGACAAAATTATGCCAGGCAGGACCCCACAGGCCAAGGGGGTACCACCCAGGCATTGGGGAAGGGCCCCAACCCTGGTACATTATAAGACCCTGCAGGCAGCAACTCATGACTACCCCGACATAGCGACCGCCGAGTATGTAGTTGAAGGATTTCGGAAATATTTCAGGATCCCAACGTTAGGCCCCCCGCTACCACTTGGGAGCTAGGAACCAGAAATCAGTGATAGGGAACGAACAGTTTCTCTGGATAATGCTTGCATTTTAGGGCATCAGGCACCTGATTGGTCCTCAGGTAGTCCGTTGGGTACCCCAAAATGTGGGCATTAGCTCTACTTCACATGTATTCTGTAGGCCTAACAGTGCCTGCTCACTTTACAGGAATCCCTTAACATGCCCACACTTGCTCATAGCATGACTGCTGATATACCGCCGCAAGGAGCATCCTCTTCTTTTCCTTTCTCTCAGCCATACACTTCTCCAGGAAATTGCTGCAATCATACCATAATGATATTGTCTGGCTAGGCCTTTTCTCTACACAGTCATGAGTGTAGTTCATTTCAGCAGTTCCAAATATCTGTACTCTTGCTTTCTATCAGCGTTATCAGATGTCGGGCCCTTCTAGTCCTTGGTGGAAGATGATAAAAAGGAGAATAAATGACCTGGGCTTCTCCCTGAGTTTTTCTCTGTAGTTACAGCTAAAACTCATCCGGGAGAGATCGAAGGATATTGACCTTCAGGAAAATAGAATGCTCGCTGCCAATACGAAAACAGCACCATATTATAAGTACTGGGCTGCGGGGAAGTCGCGCCCAGTTTACTTGGGTGGTTTATTACAATCTAAGTTGCGATATGCTTTCACGTCACTACGGTGTCAGACTGTGGTAATGGAAGTTCTCAAGGGGAGATATGCTGCTTGGAGATATTCGGATTGTCTTTGTATATGTAAGAAGAAAGCTATTGAGGACCTCCCGCATTATCTCTTGTATTGCCCACTGTATAGTGGGCTTAGAGCCCAAATGTGGTCGTTTATGAGGTATCTAGAAGGTAAATCTGATCTGCAAAAGCTTATTTTTTTGCTTGGGGATAGATCCCCAGAAGTAACCTGAGCAGTGGCTATTTTTGCGTTTAGAGTAAAAAAATATCGCTTGTTGGAAATTTAGAGTACCTCCCATCCAGTTTAGAGGAAGGTGGGCTGGGGGTTCACAAATGCCTTGGAAATGGTATTGTGTTAATTTAGGCTCTGTGTTTCCTTTTCTGCTCCCAATTTGTCTGTTTATTGTTTACTGTTTTAATCTTATTTATGTTTTATATAAATGTCTTTTAAGTATTTAAGCATTTGGGTTGTTACCCCTGGTTGTTATTTGTCAAGGCCATTGGGCCAGCACAATAAAACTTTTGACTAACTGCTTTCTATCAGCAATGGAGCTTCTTTTTTTGTACTTAAATCAATGAAGGAAGCATATGCTTGTCGTGGATTCCACCCACTGACCCAAGGAGGTTTTCGATCCAAAGTCAGTTAAAGCCAAGAGGTCTATGAAATTTACTTTGATTCAACCTGAAGTTCTCTCAAAGCAGCTCAGGAACAGAAGATTCTATGCTGAAACCCCAAGACTGCATACTTGAAACCCAAGTCAGAAGAACTGGAAGCCCTACCCAAATTAAACACAGTGCCAAGTTTTCAACAGAGCTTGGCACCAAACAACAGGTTTGAAAATTCACTCCATATTGTTTAGTGAAAACAGCTAGCTGCCTTCCTGTTCTCTTTTGTTTTACACACTAGATCATTTCTTTCAAGGGGCTTCTTTTGATCAAGGATAGCTATAATTTGCTTAATTGATCATTGGAGAGAAAGTAGTACAATAAAAGTTATCGTCAACTACTTCTCCCATCTCTTTCATATTTGACACCAATACAGCAAACCCCACTCTCTTTTAATTGATCTTAAGTCATGCACAGTCAATGATTGGCCTTAAGAACCAACATTAGCCTTAAGGATGTTGGAATACCTTTGAACTATTATTGACAGTATAAGCCCTTTGCCCTCATATAGCTATTGATATGGATTCTACAGTCTTCCAAAGATGGGAGATTGGTTATTGAACTTGAATCCTTCCCTTTATAACGTACAGGATCTTTAAAAGTTCCAGACACTTACCGTGAACCAGTGTTTCCTATTATGTTAATTATTCTCTTCCATTATTCTCCTGAATAACAATTTCAGATACATGCAGAACCTTCCACCTCACTGGATCTCTACAAATCATGCACACCTTGAAGTGCAGGCCATAATAGGAATTCTCAATCAGACCAGTGGTCCATCTAGTCCATCTTGTCTCTGTCAGCAACAGAATATTCCAGAGAACGGCCCAAGAAGGTGCAAGGTACCATCCAGTAGGAATGTATGGAAATTGGTGATCTTGAATGTTTGCTATCTCAAGTCTTGTGGTTTGAGATTTTTTGTTATTTTTTTAAACCTAAAATGGTAAAGATTCCCTCATTTTAATTTTTAAATGAAAGGTAAGGTTTTAGCAATCACAGCTGGAGAGAGAAAGTCTGAAAAAAAATTAATTCAGTGTGTTCACAAAAAGCTCAGAAACAAAGCAAAGCACTCTGTGAGTACATAGTGTTGTCAATTCAAGATTCAAAAGCATAAACCACTTTTGTATTTACTTCACTAAGAGAGATGTGAGTAAACTGAATTCAGTATTCAATTTAGCTCTATGAGAACCTAAATAATCAGTCTAGACCTCCAATTCTCATTTATGCCAACTCCCCGTGCCCAAAGTGGGTATAAATGTAGATTGTCCCCACTTTAGGGCCCTGGCCGCCCTGCATATTACCTGTGTGGTAGGGGCTCAAGTATAAATAAAAATCAGAAGTCTTACACTGTAGCATATTGAATTTCAGTAACAGTATCTCATCTCCTCCTTAGTGCTTTCGAATTCAGCAGGGAGGGGAATTCTAAGTGGACCCCTCCAAATGGGCCTACCATGGGTGAATCCCGGGATCCCACCTGGAGGAGCAGAGGAAATTCCCCCTCCTATGGGAGGGGTTGGCATGGCACAAGTCTGCCCCATGGCATTTTGTAGTAGCAAGCTTGGAGGAAGAGGGACTTGTAGGATGCAGGCAAGGTACAGGATTTTATTTTAAGTGCAATGGCAGCAGGAAGGGGAGTTGGATGGATCGGAGGGACAATTTGAGCAATCCTCTAGTTTAGAGGCACAAAGGGAATGAGGACCCCAAATCCCATTTAAAGTCTCAATAGTTAGCAATCTTAGTAAACTGGTATGTGCATACATATACCCACACAAATGTGTCCACAGAATTAAACTCCTTTCCTTCCCGGCATTATGTTGTATCCTCTATTTGATATACCAAACCCACACCGATTGCTCGACTTGTCTTCTGTAATTTAATTTCTAGAGCAGCTGTCCATCCAGTTCATCATCCAGCTTTGATTTTTTTAACAATGCCACTGGGCCAGATGCATACAAAAGACAACAGGTAGACATTTGTCTCCTGCACTGTACTGAAAAGCCATTGCTATTTATATTTCATTCCTTTTTAAATTTTAATGCTTTCTGAAAGAACAATTTTCATGTTTTCTTTTCCTCCAGCTGTTGCACTAGAATTAAGAGGATCGTACATCTCTCTCTCAGTTTTGTTATATTACTACAGATTGCACCTACAGAAACAAAAGACAGGTTTCAAGACATGCGTGAGTTCCAAGTAGCCATATGTAACAAGAATCTTATCTCTCAGTGTGAGTAAATTATTGATATGTAGATGACTGGGTGGGTAGTTTTATAATTTAGTATCTAAGCAGGGGTTGGTTTTTTTCTTTGTTTGTTTGTTGTTTTGGTTCTCAAACAACTTTATATAAGAATAAGGAAAACAAAGTGGGGAAAACCAAAACTGTTTTTGCCAATTCTTTAAACTAATTGACAGAAATATGAAGATATTGAATAAAAAAATAAAATAAAAAGTGATTAATGTTAGGATGTCAGCATAAAAACATAGAGCCATGCCTCCTTGTCAGCAAATGATTTCCTACAGCTTTGACTCAGTCATTTGGCAACAGTAAAATGTCACGCTTTCATAAAAATGGTAATGGTTTACAAGCACGTGCACGTCTATAAAATTATAGACATTTTTGCAGTGAATAATCTACCTCAAATTGCAGACAGTGAAAGCTCTGAATGATAGGATTTTGCTTTTCACTACATGTAGGTAGTTAAAACACGAGCAGACTGTGAAGAACTGCAACAGGATCTCATCTTACGAGACTGGGTGCCTGGGCATCTAATAGCAGATGAGATTTAATGTGGACAGGTGCAAAGTGATGTACATAGGAAAAAATTACCCAAACTATGAGTACACAATGCTGGGTACTAAGCTAGGAGTTACCACTCAGGAAAAGAATCTGGGAGTGATTGTGGACAATACACTGAAATCCTCATCCCACTGTGCAGCAGCAGTCAAAAAAACAAACATAATATTAGGAGTATTCGCAAAGGGATAGAGAATAAAACTGAGATGTCACAATGCCTCTATACATATCAATGGTGCGACCGCACCTGGTATATTGTGTGCAGTTCTGGTCACCCCATCTCAAAAAAGACATAGCTGAACTAGAAAAGGTATAGAAAAGGGTAACAAGAAGAATGATAAAGGGTATGGAATGGCTTCCGTACAAAGAAAGGCTTGACAAGCTGGGTCTCTTCAGCTTAGAGAAGACTGAGAGGGGACATGATAGAGGTTTATAAAATCTTGAGTGGTGTGCAACGAGTAGATAGGGAATGGTTATTTACCCTCTCAAATAGTACTAAAACTAGGGGACACTCCATGAAACTAGCTGCTGGCAGATTTAGAACAAATAAAAGGAAGTACTTTTTCACTCAATGCATTATTAACTTATGGAATTTGTTGCCAGAGGACATTGTCAAGGCCAGTAGTATAGCTGGGTTTTAAAAAGGACTGGCTAAGTTCTTGGAGAGTAAGTCCATTAATGGCTATTAACCAAGTAGCTTACGGGTGAACTTCTTACTGTCGGGAGCTGGGAATGAACAACGGGGAATGGATTGCCCATTGGGACTGTTGGTTTTTCTCCCATGCATTCAAGATTGACCACTGTTGGAGGACAGGATGCTGGGCTTGATGGACAATTGGTCTGATGCAGTATGGCACTTTTTATGTTCTTATGTCCAGCAAATAGCAATATGCAACTATGGCCTTCAGACATTATTGGGAAATAAATAACCAAAAATAAAAAATGAAAACTGACCCCCTTTGGTGGAGTCATTGGAGGAAGATTAAGAATTCTTAGGGCTGTGAACACAGAAAACATTGTCCACTCCCCCAGTATATGCACAACATTAAAAACACAAAAGGTATGTGCACAAAATCACCCTGTCACAGAATCAGAACCCTGTCTGCAGCAATATTGGGCTCAGATACTTGAAAATGTAAGGCGCGCGCCTTACAGGTACTTTTCTCCATTTCTTTTCTACTGTATTTCCCCCTCACTAACATGTCTGCCCTATTTTCTCGCCTTTTCTTTCCCTCCTCCCCTTCTCCTCTTCCTGTCCATCTTTTTCTCCCTCTACTTTTCTCCTCCCAGCTTCTTCCTCCCCACAACCGATCACCACTCTCTAACCTCCCCAATACATCATTTTCTCCCTTGGCTACCTTCTCTCCTTGCTCCCCTTCCACTCCTCCTGTCTCTAGCCTTCCT
>QEPC01005594.1:2165825-2182090 GCA_003113815.1 Sphenodon punctatus | reverse complement strand
CCGCGATGGTGCGGCCCGGTTCCGGCCCGTGGTCCCGTTCCCGGCACGTCTGTTTGGGTCGTTTTCCAACCCCCGGGCGTGGTTGCGCTGTTCGCCCCCCCTGGTGGTTCGCTGTGGTGAACCGGCCGCCCGTAACGTCTGAAAGTACCCTATATGTGTTACACTATGACCAAAACTGAGGCCCTTTTTACACAAGCCATGGCTGCGGGCTGGGTGGGTGTGCGTGCCACAGCGTGGTCAGTGCGTGGGTGCCAGTGCACATGGGTGTGCACCCACCCCCCATGCATCCCCACGCATGGATCAACCTCTGTTTTCCCCAGTTGCTCTGTGCGTGGGAATGTGGGTGTGTGTGGGTGAGTGGGGATGTGTGTTTCACAGGAGTGTGTACCCCCACTCACCAGACCTGGGATTTACACGAGATGGTACCACTCATGCCCATGAAGAGTGGTACTGTCTCATGTAAGAAGGGCCTAAATTTCTTATCATACTGGAACTGAGTTTGATACTGGTTTGTTTTCCCAAAAATAATGCACCAGTTGGTTAAGAGTTTGTTGGTTTGGTTTTGGTTATGTTCTATATGGTTTACACTGTTAACACTGTTTGTTTATAATGGTTTTTCTTACTATGTAAATGTAGATACACTTTTTTGTGTATTTAGTAAACAGTTACATTTTTAAAACGTTGTATAAAAATATAATAAATCATATTAATTTTGTGAATTACAACCCTGGCCACAATTACTTGGAAAAGTCTATGTATGTCTGCTATCAATGTGGACTATAAAAAAATCACTCTCTTTTTGCAAACATGTCTTCTTGAAAAACACAGAGATTAAGTGGTTTGAGTGATATCTTTTACTGGACCAACTGTTGCTGGTGGAAATAAGCAAACTTTTGGGCTCAAAAGCTGTGTGGCCCGAAAACTCGTTTATTTCCACTGACAACACTTGGTCCAATAAAAGATATAATTCAAACCACTTTGTCTCTCTGTCTTTGGGGACCAACATGGTGATCACACTCTATCTCTTCTTGAAAAATGACAGACGTGGAATCAAGGATGACAATTTCATGAACAACTGAATGCTGCTTAAACTCTGTCATCATGTACAGCCACCAGTTGGTGCACTAACTAACCTTGCTAATAGTCTTAGAGATTTTAATCATGCATCTGTTAGTGTTGACCGTTGTGTTAAACACACTTCTTAGAAGCTCTTGTGTACGTTAATGCAGTAATGTTACATGAATGTAGTGAAAACTATATTTCGCCCCACACCTCTGTCATGAACTTTGCTAAAAATACTATGGCTGTTTTTAAATGGACTGCAGTGACTGAGGGGGATGGATGGGTGTGCAGCTGCTGTGGTTGGAGGTGAGTGTGCACCCGTTCCCACACCCATCTCCACCCATGGAGCATCAGGCATTGGATCCCATTGCTCCATGCGTGGGTGATGGGTGGAGGTGGGTGTAGCGCAGGAGCATGCACGCACCCCCACCCAACTCCCGTGGTTTTCACACAGGCGCCCCTACCCATCTGCATCTCCACACAGCTAAACTGCGTGGAGATGGGGGAGGGGGGTGTCTTGCGTGAAAAGGGCCTATGACCAAATCATAACCCCATTAATAGAGTGCATTATATTATGGTTTTCTTTAGAGCTCCGCAGTGGGGGCTGGCTGCCATCTGCTGTTCTCTGGGACCAGCAATAGGTCATGGGTAGCCATGGGCTACTCTACAAGCTGTATGTTTTTTTAAAAAAATCAGCTATGTGTTCAAGATTTCCCCATGTTTGCAAATCCTAAACAGGTACTTATTGTTTTATTTGTTTACTTCCATGGTTTCATAAAGTTACTACCATGCTATGTATGGGCATGGTAAATATTTTGTGTAGGTTTAAATGTTAAACGGGAGACCATGTTCTATATGCAGAACCCCATGAATTTTGGAATAAAAACAAATTTAAAATGATTCTGCAAGCACAATTATGCACATTTCAATGCAAATGAGTTTCCTAGCATGCCGTTCCATCAAAGTTAGACATTTCATATCACTTAAACAACAAGCACCACAAAATACTACACAGACTTCTCAGCAGGGCACTCTTGTCTCCAGTGTGGGGTCTTGGGCTGCTCTCTTTGCTGACTAACTGAAGAGGTCTCATGATCCCATAATATGCACTGATGCTAACGATGTCAGCACTCCATTTACTTGCTCAGTGCTCCCCACGCTGGCTATAATTCTATGCTTCCAGAGGCAATTTGTGTGAGAATTTGGCCTTAGACCTAGTTTGTGTCTCTCATTGCAGTGGCATGATTTTATAATTTTGTTTGAGGGAACTTGATTGGAAAAATTTCGGTTCACCACCTGCATGAAATTCACCTCTAGTTTATTTTCCAGCAGGAAACTGACCTACCCCAGATTCATCGCACAAATCTCCATAAGAAATGCTCATACAGTTTGACTTTACAATGAGAAAAAAGAATAAAGAAATGTTATTTCCCTGTCATTGCTGTATTTTAGTGGTAGGCAAACTTCCCAGTCTGAAGAGCCACACATCGAGATCTTCATATGGCCAAGAGCCACCATTAAGTATGTGATAGGGCATATAAGTACTGCCAGGACCAGACCCCGGAGTAAGGGTGAATCGAGTGGAATTACCTTGTAGAACAAGCTGTGCTTGGATTGACTGCTGGCCCTTTAAGAGTCCAACTACATAGCCCTAAGTAGGCCACTTAAGAGACTATAGCTGGAAGAGACCCCAGCCAACTATAAGAGACTGAGGAATTCTGACATAGGGGGTTAGTTGCTTGCTGGAAGTTGGTGTGAGCAGAGGTGGATAAGGAGGACTCTAACTGGAAGCCTGGCTAAAGCAGTAAAAAGAAGAGACTGCCTAGGATTCTTTGCCAGGATTTTTATTTAAACATCCACAGCAACCAAACAGTCTGGTGTCAATAAAGCACAAGGCAGGCAAACAGGTAGAATAGCGTCTAAGAAAGGAAGACATTACCCAGTGGTACATTAAATCTAGATCGGCAGGCTGAACAGCTAGGAAAAACTCCAAGCAGCAGAGTCTAGTCAACTGGAAAAGACTCCTGTGGGAAATGGTCAAGCCTCGTTCTGTTCTGAGACACATCAAGTCAAGTTTTCAATAGTGCTTGTGTTTTCCCACAAGTGTGCCGATTAGGCTCAAAGCAGTGTCTACTTCAAGCACAGGATGCTGAATTGTTCACTGCCAATGAGAGTAGCAGTGGCAAAGCAACTCCAGGAGAAGCCTCTGGTCCATTCCTCACCACTGCATAGGGATGGGCGAACAGATCGTGGTTTGGGTTCAGGCGTGTGGTTTGGTCCGGTTCTGTTTAGGTGTTTGGGTCATTCGCCAGGTTCGGGTTCAGCTGTTCTGTTTGGTTGTTCGGAAAAAGTATCGCGAGAGCACGTGATTGTGTTGGAAACTGGAAATTCGAGTGCTTGCGGAGCTGTGTGGTGAGAGAGTGTGTGTTTGGCTGGGTGGCTGTTCGGTTTGTGTGTTTTGGCTGTTTGTGTTTGGTTTGGCTGTGTTGTTTGGTTGGTTGGTGAGTGTTGGTATGTGGTGGGTGACTGTGTTTTGGTTTGGTTGGCTGGTGGCTGCTTGGCTTTAAAAAAAAATGAAGAAGGCTGCTGTGATGATTTCCCGGCTGGGGTCCAACTTGGTGATCGAGGAGGAGGAGGAGGAGGTCGCTGCCCCTGGACCTTCGGTGGTGGTGGCTGGCTCCTCGGATGAGGAGCAAGCAGCGGGCACAGCTGCCAGGTTTGTAAACTTTTTTTTTACTTTGAGGACAAGAAAGGTTCTATCGGTTAGAGTGAGCTCACTGGTGTGCGGGTGGGTGCGTGGGTGGTGGGCATCAGTCAGGCACAAACAGTGGGCATCAGTGGGTAGCAGCGGATGTCTTCCACAGAGAGAGGGTACTGTAGTGTGGGGGGCTCTTCCATCAGTCAGGCACGAGCACGAGCAGCACCCCCACCCAAACATGTGCCAGGCTAGCAAGGGTCTCCACTCGCCAGTTGCCATCCCATTACCTACGCCCCCCCAAATAATGGCAGGATTTGCATGTGCCAGCCACCAGGGTCTTTCCAGTTGCCTTCCAAGGAGGGCAGTATTTGCACGTGCCAGCCAGGGCCTCTCTAGTTGCAATCTCTAGGACCCTCTAGCACTCCAAGGAGGGCAGGATTTGGACGTGGCCTGTGCCAGTCAGGGCCTTTCTAGTTGGAATCCCTAGATCCCGGCCCCTAGCATCCCAAGGAGGGCAGAATTTGCACATGCCAGCCACCAGGGTCTTTCCAGTTGCCATCCAGAGCACCACAAGGATTTGCACGTGCCAGTCAGGGCCATTTCTAGTTGCAATCCCTAGCATCCCCTAGCACCCCAAGGAGGGCAGGATTTACACATGCCAGCCACTAGGGTCTTTCCAGTTGCCATCCATAGGACCCCAGGGAGGGCAGGATTTGCACGTGCCAGCCAGGGTCACATCTCCCGTTGCCATCCCAAGCACCCTAAGGAGGACAGGATTTGCACATGCCAGCCAGGGCCTTTTCTAGTTGCAATCCCTAGCATCCCCTAGCACCCCAAGGAGGGCAGAATTTGTATGTGCCAGTCAGGGTCACATCTCCCGTTGCCATCCCTAGCACCCCAAGAAGGGAGGACTAGAGGCATCATCATAAATGCATGATATTACTTAGGTGTTGTTTATGTGTTCCTGTTTCAGAGAGGAATCAGATGCCGGCCCCAGCACTGGTGCCAGGCCAAGGAGGACCCCTAAGTGGAGGTCGCCAGTGACACCCCCAGAAATTCGGTGGAGAAGTTCGGATGTCTGGAGGTTTTATGAGATGTGTGACGGAATCGCCATAGGCAAGGTAAGGCACGGGGACTGAAACAACAGGGAATGGACTGGCGTATGACCTGTTAGGAATGGAAGTCCCCTGCATAGAGAGATTGGCCACCCAATCCACCCACTTGTGGAGACAGAGTGCAGGCAGGGCTTGACAGACAATTGGTCTGACACAGTATGGCACTTCTTATGTTCCTATATTTTTATGCTCTTTAGATCTGCGGCAAAAGAATCAGGAGGCAGAGAGAGGGGACCACATCGGGGCTGATCGCCTATATTGAGAAGTGCCATGGGCTGATGGTGATGCGACAGGAGGACTCTGGCGTGGCCATGGAGCCTCAGCACCAGAAGAAGGGGGGGAAGGCAACCCAGAAATGCCGGCGTGTAAGCCCTTCCCCCTCCTCCAGTCCTATGTGGAGTCCCCTGGGCCCCGGGAGTCTGCTGAGGTCAAGGCCTTTTGGGCGGAGGTGGAGAGGCCCACCCGGGACTTTGTGGTCAAGGTGTGGGAACAGAAGTTGGAGGCGTATGCGCAGTACGTCTCAAAGTACGTCTCCACTGAGATGGCCGACCTGGAACTCTTCTGCCAGTCGGTCTCCAACTGGCAGGTGGTCGTGGCATGAAATGGCTATGAAATGCCTGCGGGTGTGATGCCTCCTACCCTTACTTCCCGTGCACCCCTTCTGCCTTTCCCCCAACTTCTGGGGGGCAGGCCCAAAGACTGAATAAATAGATATATAAGTTTCCTTTCTAGTTTAAAATGTTTGGTTTTTGTTTTATAATGTTGTTGCTCTTGTTGTTGTTTTGTTAATAAAAGTTATATTTGTTGTTATTGTTATGAGCTTTGTTTGAACTTTCAAATCTTTTATCCCTCTGTACAGAAGTTCAGACTGGCAGGTGGCAGAATCTCATACAGCTTGTTGATTCCTACCAGCAGCACCTGGCACCACATGTAGTGTAGTTAAGGTATTAACCCAAAGATGTGCCAGCAGCCGAGTCTCAACTGGCAGACAGCCCCCCAGGAGGGGCAGGGCTTGTGTCTGTGTAGGTGTGCCAGAGAGAAAGAGAGACAGGCTCCTTGGCAGCAGGCAGCAGGCAGTGAGAGCTGGTGGTTGGATGGGTTTTTATTTCCATCAGCTTCAGTGGGCATCTATGGGTGGGTGAGGAGGAGTAGGTTGTTGGGGGGGGGGGCGGGCTGGTGTGTGGGCACTGGGCTTCTGGATGCAGTGGAATGCATCCCCCAGTGACTGGAATGATGGTTCCAGAATCTCATTGATGGTTCCTGGGATGGGCGGGCATGACTGATTCAGGTACAATGGAATGACCGCCTATGTGAGTTTAATGATAATATGTCCCTAGAATTAGCGCATGGTTGGGCACACTTCATTCAATCAAGCGATAGGTGGTAGCAGCAGGTACAGGAATGCACACAGCCAGGCAGGCACAGAATGTCATACAGCTTGAGTTGTCGATCCCTACCAGAAGCACCTGGCACCACATGTAGTGTAGGCAAGGTACATTGACCCCAAGATGTGCAAGCAGCAGAGTCTCAGCTTGCAGACAGCCCCCCAGGAAGGCCAGGGCTTGTGTCTGTGTGGGTGTGCCAGAGAGAAAGAGAGACAGGCTCCTTGGCAATGGGCAGTGGGTGCTGGTGGTTAGATAGTGGATTGCTGGTTGCCAGGGTACAGAACCCTTTGCACAGACAGCATATAGGCCTGGGGGGTGGGTTTTTTTGGCAACAGCAAACATGGGTTGCCGGGGCAGGCAGGCAGCGTGGCATGAGTAGCATTCAGGCAGGATTTGAGCTTGGCAACCTGGGTGGGCGGGCAGGTGTAAGGCGCAGACTTACCCTGGGACGAAGATGGGGTCACAGGAGACTAATGACCCGAGGGGGGCCAAGCAGGGGTAGGCGGAGTGCACAGCAGCCGCTGAAGAGGAAGCGGACGCTAGGGCTTTCCCCGCCGCCGCAAGCACCAGACGCGGGAGGCAGGCCAGCGGGGAACATGGGGGCGGGGCCAGTAGAAGCGCCACGATGCTCGGCACGCCTTCGGGAGAAGGCGGGGGCCAGGGCGTGCGTATATAAGGAGGCTCAGAAGCAATAGAGCGGCGCCGGTGAACAGCATAGCTACAGCCTGGCCCCTTGCGATTGGAGTGTTGAAGAAATTGTGAAGAACGAGAGTGGTGTGGAAGGATTGAGCAAGTGTGGAGAGAGAGTGTGGACGTGGTGAGTGTGGTGAAGCTGGGGGCGTGACACAGGAGTGCTGTGGGAGTGGGGTGTGTATGTGTGTGGGAGAAGAGGGTGGTGTGCACTGGTCCCCGGGTCCCCGAGTACCTGGACCCCTGTTTGCCCATCCCCCGTGACTTGTGTGCGTGGATCTGTCCCTTCCCTACTGCCCCCGGGAGTCCCCCCGCAAAACCCCCACTGTCTTCTCACTACCCTTCCCGTGCGTTTGCGAAGACACTTCTGTGTGGGTGACGACGTGGTGGGGTTAGGGGGCTGCCCTTGCAGCCAGTACACTCGAGTGGGGGCATACTCAGGGCCTCGTTGTCTCCCCCCCTGTGATGAGATAGGCCGCCGCTTCCTCGGGAGCCAGCGGCCCTATAACAACCTGAGGGGTGTCCTTCCTCGTCTGCAAAGTGCCCCCACAAGAGCGTACGAAGGGAACGAGAACGAGTGTAGCCGTTCGTCCAGGTCCACTCCCCCTTCATTCCCCCTACCCGTAACAGCAGGAGAGGCAGGCAGGCAGGTAGGCGGGCTGAGGCAAGCTTTGAGCTGACAATGGCAACCTGGGTGGGCAGGCAGCCAGCGTGGCATGAGTGGCAATCAGGCAGGCTTTGAGCTTGGCAGCCTGGGCGGGCAGACAGACTGCATGGCATGATTGGGAGAAGCAGCAGCCATTGAGTTTCCTGTGTACAGACCCCTTGGCTGGAACAGACAACATATAGGCCCGGGGGCCATTGGCACTAGCAGCAGCAGACAGTGGGTTGCTAGGGTACAGAACCTTTGGCACAGACAGCATATAGGCCTGGGGGCCATTGGCAGCAGCAGCAGACAGTGGGTTGCCAGGGTACAGAACCCTTGGCACAGATGGCATATAGGCCTGGCCTGGGGGCCATTGGCACTAACAGCAGCAGCCATTGGCTGTCGGGGCAGACAGTCGGGTGGTGTGGCATGAACAGCAGTCAGGCAGACTGAGGCAGGGTTTGAGCTTTGCAGCCTGGGCAGGCGGGTAGGCAGGAAGCATGGCATGAGAGGCAGTAGGAGGGCAGGTGGGCTTGGGCAGGCTTTGAGCTAGGCAACCTGAGTGGGCAGACAGGCACCTTGGCATGGGACGCAGGAAGGTGGAATGAGGCATGCTTTGAGCTTGGTGGCAAGCTGGGTGGGCAGACAGGCAGCGTGGCATGAGAGGCAGTAGGGCGGGCAGGCTGGGACATTGGCACTCAGATAGGCTAGCAAAGACTGTGCAGCATGAGAGAGCGAGAGCCAGTCAGCGTCACGTAGGGGGGCCGAGATCATGTAGCCTAGCCATAGGCTGGCTGGCAGGCTTACAGTTTGCTTTCCAATGCTACCCTGCATCATGAAGACAGTCAGAGAAGGTGGCCAAGGCCGTCTAGTATGAGAGAGAGAGGGAGAGAGGGAGAGGCAGAGAGAGAGGCAGAGCGGGTGCCAGGCATTGGGAGGGAGGGACAGCACCTCAGCAGCACAGGAGCAGTAGCCCTAGCCCAGATTGAGGAGGAGGGGGAGGAGGAACCCCATCCCAACTGTCCCTGGCATGGGATGACATGTGCCACTGCATCATCACTCCTTGTCCTGGGGCAGCTCGAGGAATCCCAGCAGCAGAAGGTTCACCTTCAAGAAGAGTAGCTGCTCCACCAACTTGGCCCCTAGTCTCAGGAGGTGCAGGAAGCAAATGTCCCCCGCCACAGAGAGCACCCGCTCACTGGGGACGCTGGTTGGTGGACAGGACAGGATACCCTTGGCCACTTTCGACAGAGCTGGCCACACGTTGGCCTTGCCAGCCCAATCAGCTAAGGGATCGCTGCTGGGATCGATGCATTGCTCCTCCTCTAGGTAGGTCTCCGCTGCTGCTGAGGTGCCATCATACTCCCTCTGGTAGCTCTGGGTGGGCACCACCTGCCCCACTACCCTCAGCCACTCTGCTTGCCCTTTTGTGCTGGGGCCCATGCTCCCCAGAGTGGCCTGCAAACAGGAGGAGCTGCTGGCAATAGGGGTCCTGCTGCTGCTGCTCATCCTGCTGCTGGTGCTGCTGCTACCACTAGGGCTGGGGGCAGGGATAGTCCCAGATGGCTGGAAGGGGTTGCTGTTCCCACTCCCACCATCCCCAGGGGTGTCCTGCTTCATGGCCCGCTCTTCCTGCTGGACCTTCTACACCAGCGCACCCTTCTGGAGGCCATAGACCGCTGTCTTGCGTGCCATGCTGCCCTTGATCCTGGGGTCTAGCATGGTTGCCAGGACATATTCCTCCCGGTGCAGGAGCTCATCAAAGCGTGCACTCAGCCCCACCTTCAGCTTCCATGCCAGGTCAAGCACCTCATCAGAGATCTTCCTGCCCGGAGGGCCACAATCCCACCCGCTGATAATCTCGTCCAGGCTCCTCTGGAGACTATGGACCAGCAGGGTCACCTGGCTGAGGGTGGTGGTGGAGATGCTCATGATCTCCGTCACGGCCAGGAACGGTCTCAGGACGAAGACCGTGTGAGCAAGGATCTCCCATTCCTCACTGTTGTACCCTGGAGGCTCCTCAATGTCTGTCTCCAGTTCCACCTGATGCAGGGCGGCTTTCTGCTCAAGAAGCCGCTTGAGCATCAGGAAGGTGGAATTCCACCTGGTGGAGACATCCTGAATGAGCTGCTTCTCCCAGAGGAGCTCGCTGCCTTTCACACTCCGGTTAAAGAACCCCACCAGATTCCTTCCCCGCTTGACCAGGGAACTAAGGGTGCCTGGCCTAATCCCCTTATCCCGCAAGCCCAGAGTGTCCTTCAATACAAGATGGAGGATGTGTGCGGTGCAAGAGATGCTTGTGAAGCCCCCATCATGGACTGCCTTTAGTATATTGGCCGCATTGTTCGTGACCACACACCCCTTGGTGAAGGCCATGCCTGGCGTGACCCACTCCCTCATCATGGTGGCCAGGGCTGCCTCGAAGTTCCTAGCGGTGTGGGAGCTGTCCATGACTTGTGCCTGAAGCAGGGCCCACCTAAACTCTGCTTCAGGACCCCTCCTGCCACTGCCAAGTGCTGCCTCTGGGTCCTGCCACCAGTGTGCAGTCACTGCCAGGTAGGCATGCTGGGCATTCCTGGAGGACCACAGGTCAGTGGTGAAGTGGACCGTGGACAGCTGCTCCCTCACCCGCTCCTTCAAAGCCCTGTACAGCTGTGGCACCACAGTCCAATTCAGGGTGGAGCGGGAAGGCAGCTTGAAGTTGGGGGCCAGGAACTCAATCAGCTGCTCGAAGCCCTTGTCCTCCACAATTGAGAAGGGCTGCCCNGTGCAGCCTAGCCCGTGGCCAATCACAGACTGCGAAGCCAGTGGTCTGAGGCGAAAAGGGATGGTGATTGGGCAGGCTGGCTGCTACTCCAAGCCTCTCCACCCCTGGTGCCTGGAAGTTTGCTCCTCAGCTGACTCCCCCTCCCTGTCACGTTTTGCCTTCGAGTGACACGTTTTTGCCACCCGAACTCACCCGAACGCGATCCAAACTGACTGAACTGTTCGGTCATTTCAGCGTTCGGAATCGAGTTCGGTTCAGTCAGTTCAGGCTCAGTCGTCCGAACAGGTTGGGTTTGGGCTGAACTTCCAACTTCCGAACCACATTTGCCCATCCCTACCACTGCACCAAGGGAAGTGACTGTGGGGAGCAGACTGGGGAGTTCTCCTTAACCTGTTTAGCTGCTGCTTCTGCTACTGCTGCTATGAGCCCAGCACAGCAAGCATCTTGGCAGCACAGGAGTTCCTGCTATGTTAGAAAGGCCTCGATACACTCTTACCCCAGTCTCCTGCCATTCCTTTGTAGGGGTGAGCAATTCGTTTTTGTTATTATGATAACAAAAATGAACATTTTGATTGTCTTTTTTGTTACAGTAATAACAAAAACAATTAATAATAATAATAATAATAATATAATATAATGAAAACAAAAATGAAAACAAATTTTTGTTTTTGAAATAATGGGGAAAAACTGAAAAATGTATTTCCAGCTATACCTTTTTTGTTTCTTATTCAAATCAAATGAAACTTGGGGGGGATTGTACCCCCATCAAAGGGAACAATGTTTACCATCTTTCAAAAATATTGCTTAAAAGAAACTGATTTTAGAAGCAATTGAATATTGTGATTTTAAGAAAAGCTCAATACACATTCCTGACTACAACTTCTTTATCTTTCATCTAATTTGCATGAAACCTGGGAATATTTATGTCCCTTCACAATTTTACCAATCATACCAAATTTCATAAAGATTGGATAAAGTGTCCTCATGTTATAAGCCATTAACTTTAAACTGCATTTCTGGATATAACATTTTTATATTCCATCCTGTTTACAAAACATTTAATATGAATATATCCCACACCTATTCTGTCATCTCTGCAAAACTACAGGACAATTTGATTGGGCCCCAATTTTATAAGTAATTGAAGTTGTCCCCTGGAAGACCATTATTCAGATAAATAGCAATACATGCAGTGCCAGTCAGAGGCAGGCACCTGGCATGGCAGAGGGAGGGAGGCTGTAGGAGGGAGGATGGGAAACAACCCAACAGACTGACAGACACATTCACTGGCCAATTATTGCATGCTTCCAGCTTTACAGGTGAAGGCCGCGCCTGGCGTGGTGGCTTCAAGGTGGACATGGGGGAGGAGGGGCGGGCTGCACACCACCATGTCTATACACCCATACCCATACCCACTGCAGTCTGTTTAAAAAGAGCCATAATAATTTTAGCGAAGTTCATGACAGAGATGTGGGGAAAAATATATGCGGGCATAGTAGGGACATAACTGGGGATAGCATCCCAGCAACCAGGAGATATGGTTTACACATCCAGGCTGGCCAACTATCATCACAATCACATCCTGCAGCACTGTGACAGAGGACATAAGAGAATCTCTATTGGTTCTTTCCTACACAGATGCTTCTGACTTCCCAGAAACAAGTGGGGGAGAGATGTTGGGATGGTCACAACACAGAATGAGAATATTTGGCTGACATTTATGTGAGTCAATTGGCATCACAAATTGATTTTATACCACAGTGACACATAAGAGAATCCCTGGCATGGGCTCCTTCTCTGCATATTCTGTGCAGTCATATAAAATTGGGACCCTTTATCACATCTTTCCAATATTTGGCAGAGATGATCCTGAAGGTGTGATATACAGCCCTGCCAAATTTCATGTACATTAGTTGAACTACAAAGATGTTGCAGTCAGACATACATGTATAAGTTAATTGCTTATACTATCAGGAACCTTTATTCAATCCTTCTGAAAGTTGACCTGGATAGTAAAATTGGGGAGATGTATAAACTTACCAAGTTCCAGCCACATTAAATGGGAGACAAAGATGTTACCACCAGGAATGTATATGCAGATATTTGCAAAATAATATAATTAAACTGCTTATAAAATTGGATTCCTTTATCCAATCATTCTGAAATTTAGTACAGCTATGCCTTCCATAGATGGTACAATTCTTCCAAGTTTAATCAAAATATAATGAGGGGAAAAAAAATTACAGCCAAAAATGTGTTTTCTATTGAAATCAATGTAAATTAAAAAGGAAAGCAAAAACGACAAAAGAAATTTTGATATTTATGAAAACAAAATATTTAAATAATGAAAACAAAAAACAAAAATGAAAAACAACATAGGTCTCTGGTGCACACCTCTATTGCTTTGCTCCTGCCGCGTACCAGCTCACAATCCCAGATGCCTGCTGTACCCTGTTTGACCATTTGGCTTTGACATTGTGTTGTACCTTAGTTTCCAACTCAGTNGTGCAGCCTAGCCCGTGGCCAATCACAGACTGCGAAGCCAGTGGTCTGAGGCGAAAAGGGATGGTGATTGGGCAGGCTGGCTGCTACTCCAAGCCTCTCCACCCCTGGTGCCTGGAAGTTTGCTCCTCAGCTGACTCCCCCTCCCTGTCACGTTTTGCCTTCGAGTGACACGTTTTTGCCACCCGAACTCACCCGAACGCGATCCAAACTGACTGAACTGTTCGGTCATTTCAGCGTTCGGAATCGAGTTCGGTTCAGTCAGTTCAGGCTCAGTCGTCCGAACAGGTTGGGTTTGGGCTGAACTTCCAACTTCCGAACCACATTTGCCCATCCCTACCACTGCACCAAGGGAAGTGACTGTGGGGAGCAGACTGGGGAGTTCTCCTTAACCTGTTTAGCTGCTGCTGCTGCTACTGCTGCTATGAGCCCAGCACAGCAAGCATCTTGGCAGCACAGGAGTTCCTGCTATGTTAGAAAGGCCTCGATACACTCTTACCCCAGTCTCCTGCCATTCCTTTGTAGGGGTGAGCAATTCGTTTTTGTTATTATGATAACAAAAATGAACATTTTGATTGTCTTTTTTGTTACAGTAATAACAAAAACAATTAATAATAATAATAATAATAATATAATATAATGAAAACAAAAATGAAAACAAATTTTTGTTTTTGAAATAATGGGGAAAAACTGAAAAATGTATTTCCAGCTATACCTTTTTTGTTTCTTATTCAAATCAAATGAAACTTGGGGGGGATTGTACCCCCATCAAAGGGAACAATGTTTACCATCTTTCAAAAATATTGCTTAAAAGAAACTGATTTTAGAAGCAATTGAATATTGTGATTTTAAGAAAAGCTCAATACACATTCCTGACTACAACTTCTTTATCTTTCATCTAATTTGCATGAAACCTGGGAATATTTATGTCCCTTCACAATTTTACCAATCATACCAAATTTCATAAAGATTGGATAAAGTGTCCTCATGTTATAAGCCATTAACTTTAAACTGCATTTCTGGATATAACATTTTTATATTCCATCCTGTTTACAAAACATTTAATATGAATATATCCCACACCTATTCTGTCATCTCTGCAAAACTACAGGACAATTTGATTGGGCCCCAATTTTATAAGTAATTGAAGTTGTCCCCTGGAAGACCATTATTCAGATAAATAGCAATACATGCAGTGCCAGTCAGAGGCAGGCACCTGGCATGGCAGAGGGAGGGAGGCTGTAGGAGGGAGGATGGGAAACAACCCAACAGACTGACAGACACATTCACTGGCCAATTATTGCATGCTTCCAGCTTTACAGGTGAAGGCCGCGCCTGGCGTGGTGGCTTCAAGGTGGACATGGGGGAGGAGGGGCGGGCTGCACACCACCATGTCTATACACCCATACCCATACCCACTGCAGTCTGTTTAAAAAGAGCCATAATAATTTTAGCGAAGTTCATGACAGAGATGTGGGGAAAAATATATGCGGGCATAGTAGGGACATAACTGGGGATAGCATCCCAGCAACCAGGAGATATGGTTTACACATCCAGGCTGGCCAACTATCATCACAATCACATCCTGCAGCACTGTGACAGAGGACATAAGAGAATCTCTATTGGTTCTTTCCTACACAGATGCTTCTGACTTCCCAGAAACAAGTGGGGGAGAGATGTTGGGATGGTCACAACACAGAATGAGAATATTTGGCTGACATTTATGTGAGTCAATTGGCATCACAAATTGATTTTATACCACAGTGACACATAAGAGAATCCCTGGCATGGGCTCCTTCTCTGCATATTCTGTGCAGTCATATAAAATTGGGACCCTTTATCACATCTTTCCAATATTTGGCAGAGATGATCCTGAAGGTGTGATATACAGCCCTGCCAAATTTCATGTACATTAGTTGAACTACAAAGATGTTGCAGTCAGACATACATGTATAAGTTAATTGCTTATACTATCAGGAACCTTTATTCAATCCTTCTGAAAGTTGACCTGGATAGTAAAATTGGGGAGATGTATAAACTTACCAAGTTCCAGCCACATTAAATGGGAGACAAAGATGTTACCACCAGGAATGTATATGCAGATATTTGCAAAATAATATAATTAAACTGCTTATAAAATTGGATTCCTTTATCCAATCATTCTGAAATTTAGTACAGCTATGCCTTCCATAGATGGTACAATTCTTCCAAGTTTAATCAAAATATAATGAGGGGAAAAAAAATTACAGCCAAAAATGTGTTTTCTATTGAAATCAATGTAAATTAAAAAGGAAAGCAAAAACGACAAAAGAAATTTTGATATTTATGAAAACAAAATATTTAAATAATGAAAACAAAAAACAAAAATGAAAAACAACATAGGTCTCTGGTGCACACCTCTATTGCTTTGCTCCTGCCGCGTACCAGCTCACAATCCCAGATGCCTGCTGTACCCTGTTTGACCATTTTGCTTTGACATTGTGTTGTACCTTAGTTTCCAACTCAGTTCTGCAGTTTGGCTTCTTGACTCTCCATTATTTTATGCAGATCACGCTCTAGACTATAAACTGGTTTCACGCCTTGTTGAGTTGAACGGGAAGGGACCAGGGGTGGCAGCCAAGAGCTGAAAGCTATTAGCTTTCAGCTCTTGGCTGCCACCCCTGGTCCCTTCCCGTTCAACTCAACCAAGGTCACATTAGCATTATCAAAGGCATAAATGTAACAGGAGAAAGTACTGAGGTGTGCTTAGCTTTGAGCCATTTGCTCTTTATTTCTGTGTACTGAATCTTTACTCTGCTCTCCATAGGGATAGGCAGCCATTAAGCTAGGGAAGAGATGCATGGTGTTCTGAGCTCTCATGAAGATTTTATAGGGATGGGAGAACACAGTTTGGAAGTTTGGAGTTCGGCCCGAACTTGGCCTGTTCGGACGACCGAACCCGAGCCCGAATCCAAACTGACCGAACCGAATTAGATTCCGAACGTCGAAATGACCAAACAGTTCGGTCAGTTCAGATCACGTTCAGGTGAGTTCGGGTGGCAAAAACGTGTCACTGGAAGGCAAAACGTGACAGGGAGGGGAGTCAGCTGAGGAGCAGACTTCCAGGCACCAGGGGTGGAGAGGCTTGGAGTAGCAGCCAGCCTGCCCAATCACCATCCCTTTTCGCCTCAGACCACTGGCTTCGCAGTCTGCGATTGGCCAAGGGCTAGGCTGCACGGAGCCAATGGGGCGTGCGGTGAGGCGGGCACAGCAAGAAACAAAACTAATTGACCTCCCCCCTTCCCAACACCTTCTGAGCTAGTCACTGTTCCTGACAGCAGGCGTTTCAGAAGGCTCCCTCTCCCAGCAGTTTTTGTTCCTTCCTATGCCTAATCCATTGCCATCCTCCTCCTATTTCACC
>QEPC01005594.1:2132439-2159020 GCA_003113815.1 Sphenodon punctatus | reverse complement strand
ACACACACACACACACCGCCTTTGTGGTAGTTGTTGTCTCTTAATAGTGAGCCTGTTTTCCAGGAAGAATTTCCAAACTTTCCCCAAAGCTATAATTTACCTGTCACATATCAGAGCAGCCTGATGACTTCTCCAGGAATGATTGAAGGGAAGAGAGAATTTATAAAGAACATTTGAGAACTGTCAGGGGGCTGCTGTCAGCAACCATAGAAACTCTATCGTCATTCCAAGCGATGGGAAGATACATGACAGGTAATAAAGACATACGTTTTAAGAAATGTACAGGGTCTGACAGTGCAGAGGGCGAGCACAAGGCTCATGTACCACACAAGTATCACATATACCCTGAAAATACGGCATGATCCTACCTGTGCCCTTTCAACCTTCTGTTTTCTGAACAGGTAACTTGAGTGGGACTTAGGCCTTTTTTACATGACACGCATCGACTCATGCCCATGCAGTGGACATGGGTGGGTGCATCCCATTTGAAAGCGGCGGTGGGTGGGTGGACATGCATGCACGCTCCTGTGAGACACACACCTCCCCCCACCTCCAGATAGAGCAACTGGCAAAAACGCAGGTTGCTTCATTCAGGGGCATGGGTGGAGATGGGTGTGTGCCAGTCTGCCCACCCCCACCACCCCCCGCACTGCCCCCGCACTGCTCCCATAGTGGTACGACGACCACGGATCGCCACAGGGGTGTGGGGAGGTCGATTTAAAAATGGCTATGTTCAGTTGGTATGCAAGCCCTCTTAATAAGTTGGATTCTCCAAGCTAAACAGACCCAGTTTCTTCAGTGTCTCCTTATATGGTTTGTGTTCAAAACCCTTTATTTTTGTTGTTCTCCTGTTTCCTGTCCAGTTCTTCTGTGTTTTTCTCTGTGGCTTCAACGCATTTGGTAAGTATTTGACTTTGTCCGAGATGCATCTCCTTTATATTTCTTTAGAACTCATTCAGGCCTATTTTTGTCCATACATCCCCATTATTTCCAATTGGTATTCCATGTCTTTTGTTTTAGTATACCCCTGTGCAAAGTGCTTTTTGTGGGAGGCAACCAGGGAAGGAGTACTCTGTCTCTTTGTTTCTCCACACCACTACTACCCTTAGATCAGGGTAGTAGTGCCTTTGATCCCTAGCAAAGTGGAACAGTGGGATTCACCACTCAGATTGGGACTGTTTGGATGGCTCCATATATGACCTTTACTGCGTGTTCAGAGCTTTCCCTGCAGTGCACAAATCAAAGGCAGCAGTGCATGTGCATTTAAGATTATGCACACACATTAACATTAGGATTTCTTGCTGTGGAAATTTGAGTAAGGCCATGGACCACCCTCCACCACAGGCAGAAACCAGATAGTTAAGTGAAACTGGATGTCTTGTGCAGCTGAAGAGTTGGTCTGTTGTTCCTCTTCATTCACCATGGCAAGAAAGAGCATATGGACCTGTTTCTTCCAGATTGCCTCAATCAAGAATAAGTGACGCCTGAAAGCACACATTCAGCATACCAGCCCCAAGCCATGAAATGTCATGAGCCAGAACTTGGGGCAAAGGGTGTGCTGAGGAAGAGGAGGGTCCAAATCATGGCTCTGTGACATGGATCTATCCCGTATCCATGTGTGCACACCCTCATCTCTGCTCCCTACCCTTAGCTCAGTCTTTAAAGTGCTTTGAGGTAGAAACTACATCTAGGGGCCAGATCCAGTTACTGTAAGGGGGCCAAATAAAACAGGCTGCATTTGGTCCCTGGGCCTAAAGTACCTCTGCTTTAGGATACTCCTGGTTTATATTGTCACGCTTTCCTCTACAACCATGGGGCCTAGAGGGTTGCTTTAATAAATGATCTCTGAGACCGTCACAGTCACGTGACTCCATGAACTGGTGCTTCACGAAATATCAGCAGGCTCAATAAGAAAAAACATCAGTAGCACTGAGGCAGTACAAGTTGTTTGTTGTCTGCATCTGCCTACATCTCAGCCGAATTAGCACTGCCACATTCATTCTTGCTCTTTTGGAAAAGGAATTATTATTGTGCTGCAAGCTGGTGTTCATTGCCAACGTCATGTCTGCCCTTTCCCAAAAGATCACATATGGTTTTGACCTTTGACAGAGGCCTTCATAAAACATGAAACATCTAGACATATGCATAACAGGCATGAAATGTCAATGCAATTACTCCTGCACTAATGGAGTAACATAGCGCTGAATCAGTGTGACAATCCCTCCCTTTGCCTATTAGGTGTGTCCATTCATAAATGTATTTATTAGTTATATGCCTGTGACGGCTTCTTGCTAATCAGCTGTACTAGCCTCTGCAGAAGTAGTGGACAACTTAAGATAATCAGAGGGCCACAGTTCCATTCCTCAAACACTCCCATGTGCCTCAAAATCTGATTTAGCACAGTTGCAAGCCAAAATACTCAATCTTGCCAACCCCAACGTCTCATAAAGCAAGAGACAAACTCTTAGAAATCAAGACTTTTGGTATATAAATCACAAGTTGCTATTTTTTCAAACATAAACCATAAACTAAAACTAAAAACTGAACCAAAACCAAACAAATGACTGCTGAGTCCTCGGAGGCCGGAGGGGGACGCTACTCTCCCACGCTACACTTCCTGATGCCCGCTTCCCACCAAGCCTCCCGATCTCACGAGATTAGTGACGCTAATCACAAGATCGCCAGTGAGGCTTAGAAATCGCATCTCTCACAATAAATTTGCAAGAGTTGGCAGTGCTGGAGCCTAGATGGAGGTGGGTTCGCTCACCGCTATAGGGCTGAAATAGTAGTAGTAAATTTTATTGTGAAGTCATTGGCCTTGGCAAAAACCATACAACCAAAATAACACATATAACAAAACACACATATAAAGCAAATAATGCCAGAATAACACAAATATTAAAATCAAATGTCCAAAAGTACATCGAGCATACCAACATTGGGTACTTTCAGACGTGACGCTAACCATCCTTTAACCGTCCTTGGTGGTTATTTATGCATGTTGCAGGGCTGTATTGGTGCCCTATGCAGCCCTGCAACATGCATAAATAACCACCAAGGGTGGTTAAAGGGTGGTTAGCGTCATGTCTGAAAGTACCCATTAACTCTAAAATCCCATCAGCCTAGCTCTTCCCAGAGCTCACCCACGGCAAAGGTTTGGCCCCTAGATAAAACCATGGATTGAGACAGACAATGCTGGGTTTTAAATTAGGAGTTACCACTCAGAAAAAGGATCTTGGTCTCCTTGTGGATAATACATTGAAATCCTCAGCTCAGTATGCGGCAGCAGTCAAAAAAGCAAACAGAACATTAGGAATCATTCAGAAAGGAAAAGAGAATAAAACTGAAAATATTGTAATGCCTCTCTATAAATCTTTGACACGACTGCACCTGGAGTATTGTGTGTAGTTCTGGTCACCCCATCTCAAAAAGACAGTAGAACTAGAAAAGGTATAGAGAAGAGCAACAAAAATTATCAAGGTTATGGAACAGCTCCCATATGAAAAGAGGCTTGATAGGTTGGGGCTCTTCAGCTTGGAGAAGAGATGATAGAGAGGGATATAACAGAAGTTTATAAAATCATGAGTGGTGTAAAACATGTAAATAGGGAGCAGTTATTTACCCTCTCCAATAGTACTAGAACAAGGGGACACTCCATGAAATTAACTGGGAGCAGATTTAAAACAAATAAGAGAAAATTTCACTCAGTACACAATTAACTTTTTTCACTCAACACCAGAGGAAGTGGTCAAGGCTGATAGTTTTAAAAGGAGTTTGGATAAGTTCTTGGATGATAGTTCTATTAACAGCTATTAGCCAAGTAGGTTTTGGGGGCATAACCTCTACTGTTGGGGGCTGAAACAACAGGGAATGGATTTCCCGTTGTGACCTGTCGGTCGGGTAGTTCTCCCAAGAGACGCAGATTGGCCACTGTTGGAGACAAGATTCTGGGCTTGGTGGACCATTAGTCTGACCCAGTATGGCACTACTTATGTTCTTATGTTGTTATGAGATGGCGAGTGAGGTTTAGAAATCACGGCTCATGATAAACTTGCAAAAGTTGGCAATGCTGAATACTCCTAGAAAAGTTCCCTTCTGGTCTGGGGCCTAGCTAGGAAGGAATGGGCCCCTTTCTGGGACCCTGCACACCAGTGTGCACGTGCACTCAATGTGTGCCTCCCAACCCCCCAACATGTGGTCCCCGGTGCAGCTGCATCTATTATAACTACGTCCCTGCTTCTCGTCAGTGTAAGCCCAGCACACAGAAACTAAGCAGCTTCCAATGTCCTTAGTGTTCCAGAAGCAGCGAGGAATGAGGAGCAGGAGATTACATCATCCTGAGAGAATGGTGACTAGCAACCTTCTGTTACCCTGATCATGTGGTGTACCTGACTGTGCCGCTTGGCTCAGCGTAGGCTGCGTTCTCACCTGTGGCGGTGGCAGCAGCAGCGGGAGGGGCGAGGGAAGACGCGGCAGCGCAGAGGAGCCGGCTGACGGGAAAAGAGCCGATGCAAACAGGGATCTGCCGTGGCTTCTCTTGTGCAGGTCAGGGCACAAAATCCTCCTTCTGGGCTCTGGTTCTCCCAGCCTTCAGTCCCCTGGAAAGCATAGCATAGAGTGGCCAGGCAGGCTTCTTCCCAGCTTCAATCCATCGACACAAGCTTTCCCAGCAGGGTTTTAGGTCCAGTCAGCTCCCCTGCTGAGAGTCGCCAGGAGGTTTTGCCTGATTGACTCCCAGGCAGAAATTCCCTCCTCTCTGTCCTGCCTCTTATGTACCCAGAGTGGACATGACCAGCTCCCCTAGATGTCTGCCCTTAAAGGGCCAGTGTCCTGCCCACTCTGTCCCTTTAACTCTCAGTCTGTTTCCAACTCATGCTGGTCTCTCACTATGGGGCTGGTTCCGCCACACCCATGTGCATTCTCAGCCTTCAGGCTGACCCACTCAGACCCCCTCTTAAAGGGACTGCAGCCCTGCAGAACTGCTCCCTGCTACACCTAGCTTCTAGGGTTGCATACAATCCCCCTCTCCTCCTACCAAAATCTTGGTTGCAGCCCTCCAGGAGAACTGGAGATGGAATGGGCTTTTCTCCACATACCAGTGATTCCTTTGTGAGATTTTATCAAAGTGTGAACCTCTGTTTGTGTGTTTCTTTAGCTAGAGGAAGCCAAATATTTAAAGAGACACTGTTTTTCATAACCATATTTCTTTTGTCAGTTTATCTTTGATGACATATAAATCATTAATAGAGAAAAAATTCAATTGGGAAAGTGTTGAAGAGGGATTTAGTCTTGCTTTGTGCACAAATCACATTACAGCCTTAACTACTGACTTTTTACTTAGGTCTCCATAAGAAGTTAAAATGAGATATTTTAGCTCTTAATTTCTATTGGTATGATTTGCATAAATCTGTACTTGTCACACCTTTACAAATGAGGTCTGACTGTTTTAAAGAATAAGAAATCTAATATTTTAAGAATATAACTCAAAAGGTCAGTAATCTTTTCCTTAGTAAATATCTTCCAACATGGGCCTAGACTCTAGGCCCTAGAGAGCTAAAATCCTTTTCACAATTTAATGTATGACTAAAACGGCCATTGGTGGTTTTATTTACCATTGCATCTGGTTTGAACTAGTTCCATTACAAATCTCTAGGCCCAAGCAGAACTTTGAGGGATTTCACATTCTAAACTAGTGTATGGACGGAGCTTCCATTTTGAAACATGGGCACCAGGAGAGGGTGAGATTGCAGCTGCCTGCCCCACTCCTTTCAGACGTTGTGACATCATGATGCTTGGAAATGGGTGTGGCCACATCAGAAAGGCGAGTTGTGAAGCGGCTCTCCCTTTTCCCTTTCCAGCACCCTTGTCTGGTAGCTCACTTTTAACACTATAGCAAGAATCCAAACCTGCAATACCAAGTTTTTGTCCTGACTCATTCAGCCTAGCATGGGTAAGGTGTGCCAGCCAGCTTCTGTGGTCTATGCTTCCTGCATTAGGCAGGGATCAACCACCTTTACCTTCCCTGACAGATCAGGTATCCATATATATGTGGTCTGGCTGGAAGTGACCATCCAGTGCAACACCCATCTGGTCTTAAACCTGTGACCTTCACAGATGTAGCTGATACCTCTGCCACATCTCCTAAACTTACTGTGTGGTCCTGACCACATCGATGTCAATGACTCTGTTCCCATCAACTATAATATATAACAATTGTGCTCTTAAGAGACAGGGAACATTGGGTTCGATTTCTGAATCTGAATTTTTCTATAAGGGCCCATCCATAACTATTTAGAGTGTAATGCAGATATAAGGGACTTCAAACGTTTTTTGCAAAAGAAGTAACTTTATTTTCTATAAAAAGGATGGTCTGCTATGCCTCTGGCCCTTTAAGAAGGTGCATCTCAGGAGTCTGAGAGATGTCTGTGTAGAACCAGGTGTGAGTGGGTGTGGCAGAGCCAGCCCAGGGATAAAAGCCTGAGCAGAACTCAGAGCAGTGGGGAAGGTTGCATGGAGGTAGGGAAGAGATGTGCCTCAGTGAGAGGGTAACAGAAGGACAAGTTCTACACAGAGAAGGTTGCCTTGGTTGGAGGGGGATGTTGCCAGATGTGGAGTGACTGTGGAGCTATGTGAGTAACCTGTAACTATATGGGAATAAAGAGACATTGGTGGAACTAATTTCTGGCACAGACTGCCTTGATTGGGGCTGCATCCTGAGAAAACTTACTCAAGGTAACCCCGACCGTGTCACACAGCTCTTGCAAGGAACCTGCCACAGCAAGAGCCACATTTCAACTACTGGAGAGCTGTGTGCGGGGCTTGTGAGCCACAGCTTACTGCTACCCCTATTCTGGGGATTTGATGGAAGTCCAGTTTCCATTAGTCATAGCGGGAGTTGTGAGTCCAGTTGAGGGTGATAGGGCCTATAGCTCTCTTCCAATTCCAGAACAAAATGTCCTCTTGAGGAAAATGAATAGAGTATATGTTCAGGTAGCTGCTCTCCATAAAGAACACAGTGTGCCCCTTGGTGTTTCCAAGGATGCACTCAACTTTAATACTCAGCGGGGAATGGAAGGGAAGCCATTCAAGCCACACAACCAAGGTTACTGTAATTAGACATGTGGGGCTTAGGGCTCCCTGTCTATGGGCAGGGATTCCTTACTAACAACGGGCAATTTGATGGCTATACCAGTATTTTCTGAAGAGTTAGGTTTGACTCTGCCACAAGTAATAATTGAAACAGGGCCATCTTGTGAGTCAGACACTGAGAGGTTATGGCAGAAGAAGATGGACCCACATCTACCAAGCCACTCGGAATCAGGGGCAGCACCCTCGAGTGTCTTTGAGTTTGAGATAGATAGAGGAGATGCCCAGGATTGACCAGGAAATGCAGAAAAGGCCTCGATAGGGATCCTCTCTTGGAATGCTGCAGGCCTTATGAGTAGGATAGGAGATAGGGATTTTAATATTTTTCTGGTTAGCCACGACATTGTTCGTCTTCAAGAGACATTGTGCCGGACTCCTTTTTTTTTTATGAATGCTTACAGCTGTTTTAATTTACTGGGAAAACAAAATGTTAAAAGTACTAAAAGTGGGCAGCCAAGGGCTGGGCTATCGATCCTTATTGCTTTGAACTTGAAGGTCCAGGTGGAGGAACTTTTATACTGCCAGGATATAGCTATGGCAGTTCATCTTCAATGGCAGGATAAACAGGCCTGGGCGGTGGTGAACATTTATGTTCCCCCTATTTCAAATAATCTGTCACTCATTGGAGCCCCCTATTTGATTATATCGAAGACCTCATGTCTCTCTATCCTAATTATGAATTTATTCTAACAGGGGACTACAATGCGTGCCTGGGCGGTCTGTCATGGGATGATGAGGACTATGTCCTGATTAAAGAAATATGGGGGATTCCATTGCCTTGTTTTTTAGATACTACTGTGAACAGGTACAGGAAACATTTATATAATTTGCTCTTGATATTGAATTTCTGATTTGTTAATAACTCGTACGCTTCTTTAACAACAAATAATAGGACATATATAGGCAAGCATGGGGCCAGCATCATTGACTTCAATCTTTTACAACCAACGTCACAGCATAAAATTAGGAACATCTCTATCCTCTGTAGGCCAGACAGCGATCATTCTCCTTTGGTTTTGGAACTGGAGCAGCCCTGCTTTGAGATATCTCCTTTAGGAGGCTCCCTGAGGGAAGCGGTGCTAAATGCCAAATTAGACCCGCCAGTTAGAATTGAAGTCAGAAGATTACGATGGGATGGCAATAGTGGTGAGGAGGTTAGGAAGATCATGCAATCAGATGCGATGAACATCAAGTGTGCCTCTCTACTTGAGGAGGAAAACGGAGGAGGATTTTTGGCTCACATGCAAGTTTTGCTAGCAGAATTTTCTGCTCATTTATTTTTTGAAACAATCAGGAGACCTCAAAGAAATAACTGTAATAGACCAGTTAGAGGGGCTCTATGGTTCAATAGCGAATGTCTTGATTCTTATTTGAATTCTTGCTAAGAACTCCCTTTTTAAGTGCATCAAGGAAATGAAAGGTATAGAAGGGGAAGGTCGACTTGAGTTAGCCAGAGCTCAAGCTGTTTACAGGCACCTGTTTCAATCTAAAAAGGCTCAATATATTGAGTCACGTTGGATGCAATTACAATGTGCTATAAACACTCAAGATGATAAAGCTTTTTGGTCTTTGGTTGCTTCTACTTCTGCACAATTTATGTCTCAAATTTCATGTCATGTGACATCTGCAGCTTGGGTGTAATATATTGCTCAACACCATTTCCCCCAAATGTAGAAGATTAGCTGTCTCTCTCTTTGACACCAAGCTTCCCCCTTGGCTATGTCCCTCCGTTCTCTGTCACCAGACAGTATGTTATCGATGTGATCAAGGCCCAGAAGAAGGGTAAGGCCCCAGGGTTAGATGTCCACCCCTCAGACCTATTCCAAAGTGAAGTGGATTGCTGGGCACCCATATTGACATAATGGTATAATATAATTAGTTCATGTAGAATACCAGATGATTAGAAAGGAAGCGTTATAGTTCCTGTTTATAAGAAAGGAAAGTGGGATGACCCAGCCTCATACAGGCCCATCTCATTGATCAACATAACTGCTAAATTATTTGGAAGATTTTTGTTATATCATCTATCAGACTGGGTCGCAACTAAGGGCATTCTAAGGGGAGAGCAGGCAGGCTTTCGGGCTAATTATTCTACAACAGATCACGCATTTACCCTCCAATATTTAGTACATAAATATACAAAGATTATAGGATCTAATTTTTATGTGGCTTTTGTGGATTACTCTGCAGCATTTGATACAGTAAATAGACCCCGTTTATGGCATAAGCTAGGAAAATTAGGGCTTGATCCCGGCCTTTTGAGATTACTTATTCTATATCATTCTGAGACTTGGGCTCAAGTCAGATTCCGGGGAACTGTAGACCTGACTGAGAAATTTACCATTGCTAGAGGGGTCAGGCAAGGATGTATCCTGGCCCCTCTATTGTTTAACTTGTATGTGAATGACATTATCATTAGAATGTGTAATACTGATTTTCATGCCCCCAAACTGTTGGATGATCATGTCGGCATACTATTTTATGCCAACGATACTGCCATTCTTTCGAGGACCGCATTTGGCCTTCAATGGGCCTTGAATTGTCTATTGGATCTGAGCAGCCAGGAAGGGTTGAAAATAAATTACAATAAAACCAAGATTGTAAAATGGGACAGATCATTAAGATCCCATGCATGGTCAATTGCAGACCATAAAATAGAGGTTGTGAGTTCCTTTAAGTATCTGGGGATCTGTTTTTCCTCTAGACATGAATGGAGAGACCATCTCACTTTGGCTAAGTGCAAGACCGACCAGTCAGCTTGAGCCATATACAAATTTCATATGGCACATGGGCGTAGATCTGTTCCAGCTGCTATTAAAGCCTTCAAGACAAAGACTGTCCCTCAGTTACTGTATGGAGCTCATGTATGGGGGTATGATATCGATGACTCAATAGAAGTTCCTCAAAATAAGTTTTTAAGATCATTATTAGTTCTTCCGCCCTTGATGCCAGGTGCTCTTCTGAGGACAAAATGTGGACTATAGTCTATTAAAAATTTAGTTATCCAGAGGTTAAACAACTATTGGTTCTGGGTTCTCCCTTATCCATCTGACTGTCTCCCAAAGATATATTATCTGGAGAATAAGGCCAGACCAGTGCAGGACCAATCCCCCTGGTTGACATTCTTGGTGAAAGTTATTAACAGCCTGTCTTTGGCTATGTATTGCTGGATGAGGTCAGATTCCCCCCTGCTGGGGACAGAGACTTATTGTTCGAGAGGATGACAGATGTCAGTATGCAAAATTATTTGGTTAAGATCAGAGGGGGTCGGTTGGCCACATTATATCATCTGTGGGCTCCACAGGACAGCCTGGCGGGATATTTGAAATACAATATGAGGCCAAATCTACATTATAATTTATTTATTTATTTGTTTATTTATTTAACTATTTTTCTACCCCTCTCCCACCTGCTCACAGAGTAGCTCGGGGTGACTTACAAAATGCATAAATAAAAACATAACATAATAAAAATACACACACAAAATATCATTTAAAACATTTAAATGCTACAAATAAACTAAAAGGGCAGAACTCCCCCTCCCCAACCCTCCTCCCATCTCCCTCTCCAAAAGCCTGGAAGAACATCCAGGTCTTACACTGTCTTCGGAAAGAGGGGAGGTCTGGGGCCAGGCAGGCCTCCATCGGGAGGGAGATCCACAGTCTGGGAGTGGCCAGAGAACTCCCTCCCCATCGTCACCACCCAGGCAACTTCAAGTCAGGCGTCCCCAGCCGACCACAGGGGGTTCAATGAAATCCAGGGCCTGAGGCAGACAGGGGCCTACGCAATGCAATCCGGGGCCTATGCTTCGAACAAATGGAATCTGCTATGTTGTTTGGCTGCAAATTAGGAATAGACAGAAATCAAATACTTTGCTCTTGTGATCATAGACACCCAGAGGATTTAATTCATTATGTCCTAGAATGTCCCTTTTTTAGTGACATTTGGAAAACCCTTTAGTTTTAGGTCCTTTTTTGGAAAGAAAATCCCTCATTTATCCAAGCTTGAAATGCTTATTTGGATTTTTACTCAAGAGCAGAGCAAACTTGTAATGTGTTTAGTTGCTTTTGCAACACATGCAGCCAAAATTAGGACGCAGTTCCCCATGCTTGCCCCATAATATGTCAAATTATATTTGATTGCTTTGCAATTTCTTTCTTAGCTTACTGAAGAAAGTTTTTGATAAGTAGATCTGAAGGTATAATAGATACCCAAAATGATTGATGTTTTATTTTATTTTATCTTGATTGTTATATCTTATATGTTTATATTCATGTTTTATCTTGACCGCGTCTATGTCAGGTTCTTTGTTGCTATGTTTAGCTTAGGTCAGGGTGAAAACCACTGCCGTAGTAATAAAAACTTACTTACTAAATAGACCAACTGCCACCCCTATCCTATACCAAACTTAAAGTAGCCATAACAGTTCCATAAACCAGCAGGGTAAAAAGAGACATTCTAAAAAATAACAAAATTTGTCTCTTTCCTCTTTTAAAATTCTGCAGCATTCTGAACTAGATACCTAAAGGCCTCTTTCATTAGTTTTATTTCCTTGCAGCTGAATTGACAATGGCTAAAGGTACTTGTGTTTTCCAGAAAACAAGTCCCTGTTTTGACTGAAAGATTTATACTAGTTTAGTCTGCAAGCATGCTAGACAGGGAACCAACATTGGAAATGAGGTTTTTAATGTGCTCATTTGTCACAATTTTGATTTGAAATACAAATTTTACCCACAGCTGGTCAAATCGAAATTTCAAACTCTATTCTTTCTGATCCAAAATTTATTTATTCAAACTTATACCCCTCCCTTCCCCTAAGGCTCAAGTTAGCTAAAAAAAACCCTCCCTCAAATCTATACAAATCCCTAAAAAACCTACACTACCCTCTAGAAACCCCCAAACTATTCTTTATATATTTATTTGACTTATTACCTGCCCCCTCCCACCGATGGAAGCTCGGGGCAGCTTACGAAATTCAATAACAAATAATAAATCATAAATATTTAAAATAGAAAAACAGAGCCAGTCGAGGAAAAGACCCTACCTCCCCAGCCCCCCCACCCTTCAACCCACTCCCTCTCCAAACAGTCGGCAAAACAGCCAGGTCTTGCATCTCTTCTGAAAGAAGAGAAGATCTAGGGATAGGCGGACATCTGCTGAGAGAATGTTCCAGAGTCTCTGTGTCGCCACTGAGAATGCCCACCCGATTATCGCCTCCCAATGCACATGGGAGACTTCAAGGAGGGCATCCCCGGCTGACCGCAGGGGCTGATCCAGGACCCAGAGGGTGAGGCAGTCCCACAGGTAGGTGGGATCCAGGCCATGTAGGACTTTATAGGTGAGAACCAGCACCTTGAATTGGGCCCAGAAGACTACAGGCAGCCTGTACAGTGTGCAAAGTACCGGAGTTATATGGTCTTGGTGACCCATCCCCATTAGGAGATGGGTAGCTGCATTCTGCACTAGATGCAGTCTCCAAACCATCACCAAGGGTATCCCCACCTAGAGTGTGTTACAATAGTCCAATCTTGAGGTGATGAAGGTGTGGATGATAGTGGCCAGGTCAGAATCTGCGATGTATGGCCGTAATCACCATACTAGATGCAGTGTGACAAAACACACTCCTCACCACAACCACCACCTGAGCATCCAGGCGGAACTGGGAGTCGAGTAGCAGTCCCAGACTCCAAACCTGGGGAACCAGGGGAGGGTGAACCCCATAAATGACAGGGGTTTTCCCCACCCCGGTTCCCCAGTCCTGCCCACCAACATTATTTCCGTCTTGTCAGAATTCAGCTACAGATGGCTCATCTTCATCCAGTCCCCCACAGCCATCAGACACCGTGTAAGCACCGAGACTGGTGGACCTGAGTCAGCTGAAAATGAGAGGTAGAGTTGGGTGTCATCAACATATTGATGACACCGAACATCAAACTCCTTTGCGACCTCGCCCAGTGGCTGCATGTTCACATTGAACAGGAGAGGGGACAGAATAGAACCTTGCGGGACCCCACACTGAGTCCCTGGGGAGATGAAGGAAAGTCCCCAGGACCACACACTGAGTTCTTCTGGCCAGGAACGAGTGGAACCATTCAAGAGGAGTCCCACCCACCCTGGCTTGGTCCTGCAAGCAAGTCACTAACATCTCATAGTCAACCATGTTGAAAGCCACCAATAGATCTAATAGAATCAGCAGGGTCAAACGCCAACTCACGGTGATGGTCATCGACCCAAGACCACAAGCGCAGCCTCAGTGTCTTAACCCAGATGAAAGCCAGACTGTGAGGGATCCACATGCTCTTGAAACTGCTGTGCCACTACCCTTCCCTAAAAAGGGAAGGTTAGAAACTGGCCGATAGCTAGCAAGGGAGTCAATGTCAAGTGATGGTTTCTTGAGCAGAGGTGGCACCACAGCCTCTTTAAGGCATTCTGGCACTCTGCTTTCTCCTAGGGAGGCACTCACTACCCCCACAATCAATGGCCCCATGTCTCACTGCTGGCCTGGACCAGCCAGGACAGCCATGGATCAAGTTCACAAGTTGTGGCCCGAACAGCCCCAAGAACATCAGCCACATCAGCAGATGAGACCGATGGAAAATGATCCCATTACAGGACAAGCCAGAGCCTCCATAACCTCCAGTTCACCCATTTCACCCATTGTATCAAATGCAGCGTCAAAGTCACGGGTAATTGCGAGTGATTTTATCTGCAAAATAGTCGACAAACAAGTCACAGCGAGCACTGGGATGACTCCAGTTCCAGGCGGAGACAGGGCCAACCAATCAGCCCGCTCACCACTTGTAAGAGCTCAGCTGGACGTGACTTTGCAGATGCAAGGCGGGCATCTTTGTGGCATAGATCTAGTTTAAGAGCCTATGCTGTGGCTGTGCGGGCAGCAGTCTGCCGACTTCGGTATGAGTATGGTGCCACCGTCACTCTAACCGCCTCCCTTCCTGCTTCAACAGACGCAGGTCCACTGTATACCACGGAGACCTGCGTTGTTGATGCTCAGGAAGTGGACGCCTAGGAGCCAACAGGTTGATGACCTCAGTTAAAAAGGCATTCCAAAAAGCCACAAGGTCATTGAGTGTACAGCTGTCCAGATCCGAGGGTAACCAAATGGCTCCTAGGCGTCCACTCCCTCAGCATCAGCACCGTAGGCTGCCATGGTTTGTGGAAGGCCTGTGGAAGTGGAAGCAAGAAAGGCGGCAGTTGGAGCAACGTTGGCTCTGGTCTCGTGCTGAAGCTGATTGTGGCATAGAGCCAGTTTATGGGTCTATACCATGGCTGTCAGGACAATGACGAAGGAGTTCTTCACTACCGTGATAGCATCTGCAAAGTCTCATCCAGTGGAGCTTTTCTGGGTGGTGAGGGGGTTAGTCTGTCCAGCCTCCCTCCACCTGGAACTGGAGTCTTCCTTCCAGTGCCTGCTGTGACATGTTCATTGAGTACTTCGTGAATAAAATCACGAAATCAGAAATCAGTTTCTGGAAGATAGATCCATTAGCAGCTATTAGCCAGACAGGATCAGGGAACATGATGGGAGCTGGGGGAAAACAACAGGGAATGGATCCCTCATTGTGACCTGTTGGGTGCTTCTCCCAAGCCACCGTGATTGGCCACTGTCGGAGACAGGATGCTGGACTAGATGGACCATTGATCTGACCCAGTATGGCACTTCTTATGTTCTTATATTCTTATATGTTAAAATCGCTCGGATTTACCATGACTTCGACTCTGTGTTTATGACACTAGATGAACCAGAGGTTATGGAGGCTCCGTATTGTCTGGTTTTGTGGGATCTGTTTCAGTGGGTGATGCCTGCCACTGCAGCAGATGTTCTGGGGACTGTTAGAGCCACATTTTGTGAACTAGACCCATGCCCATCCTGGCTGGTCAAGGCCAGCCAGGAGACGTTGGGGCCATTGCTGGTGGGTGTTGTCAATGCCTCCTTGCAAGAGGGCAAGGTGTCGGACTGCCTCAAAGAGGCAGTGATGCGGCCCCTGCTCAAAAAACCATCACTCGACATTGACTCCCCTGCTAGCTATTAGCCAGTCTCTGACCTTCCCTTTTTAGGGAAGGTTATTGAGTGGGTGGTGGCTCAGCAGCTGCAGGAACATCTGAACCATACCAGTTTTCTTGATCCTTTGCAGTCCAGCTTTCATTCGAGTTATGGCACTGAGACTGCATTAGTGGCTTTGGTCTACGACCTCCGCTGGGAACTGGATCAGGGTTGTTTGACCCTGCTAATCCTATTATATTTGTCACC
The DNA here is from genome assembly GCA_003113815.1 of Sphenodon punctatus. Classification (NCBI taxonomy): domain Eukaryota; kingdom Metazoa; phylum Chordata; class Lepidosauria; order Sphenodontia; family Sphenodontidae; genus Sphenodon; species Sphenodon punctatus. The sequence goes on along the minus strand of QEPC01005594.1, from coordinate 2,143,605 downwards.
TGCTTTTGATACCATTGGTCATGAGATGCTGGTGACTTGCCTGCGGGATAATGTTGGGGTGTGTGGAACCGTTCTTGAATGGTTCCGTTCCTTCCTGGCTGGGAGAACCCAGCGGGTGGTGATTGAAGATTGTTCATCTTCTCCCCAAGACCTCATGTGCAGAGTTCCACAAGACTCTATTCTGTCTCCTCTCTTGTTCAGTGTGTATATGCAGCTGCTCGGCGAGGTTGTGAGACGGTATGGGGTGTGGTGTCATCAGTATGCTGACGACACCCAGCTCTACCTCTCCTTTTCATCCAACCAAGACCTGGAAGTCTTAGTGCTTACCTGATGTTTGCTGCCTGTGGGGGATTGGATGAGAGTGAGCCATCTGAAACTAAATCCTGACAAGATGGAGGTGATATTGGTGGGGAGGGCAGTGGGTGAGACACTCCCCATCATTGATGGGATTCATCCCCCACTGGTCTCTCAGGTCCGGAGTCTGGGGGTACTCCTCGATCTGAAGCTTTGCCTTGATCTCCAGGCTGAGGCTGTGGCGAGGAGTGCTTTCCGTCAATTACATCTGTTATGACGGCTTCGTCCATATGTCTCTGACTCCATCCTGACCACTATCATCCATGCCTTAATCACCTCAAGATTAGACTACTGTAACGTGCTCTACCTTTCATGATGGTCCGGAGACTGCAGCTAGTGCAGAATGCGGCAACCCATCTCCTTACTGGGACGGGTCACCATGAGCACATTGCACCAATGTTCCAAGCTCTGCACTGGCTGCTGATAGTCTTCCGAGCCTGAAGTGTTGGTGCTTACCTATAAAGCCCTATGTGGTCTGGGCCCCTCCTATCTGCGTGACTGCCTCACTCTCCATGCCCTGGATCTACCCCTACAGTCTGCCAGGAGCGCCCTTCTTGGTGTACCCTGGGTGGCGCGGGGGGCTACAATGGAGAGGACATTTTTGGTGGCGGCACCCAGGCTGTGTAACTCCCTTCTGGTGGAGGCCCCGGACCTTGCCTCATTTTGGCGACAGTGCAAGACCTGGCTGTTCTGACAAGCCTTTGGTGAGGGAAGTGGGTGAAGGGTGGGGAGGATGGGTTTTTTATTTTCTTTTATGCCTGTATTTTATATATTTTATGTAAATAAATAAATAATTCCCCCAGAGCATTCCAGAACCTACTTGGTTCCATGTCTCCAGGGGTGAACCAACCCACCTGGTTTTGCACCCTCCCGGTGACAGACATGCGCCAGGAGACAGGCCCTCAGGAGGTAATAATCCATCCATGACAAAAGCAATAATGATATAGTCCCCACCAACGGATCCCCCACCTCAAGGCCAGTGCAAATCACCAAATCCAAAGTACGACCTTCCTCATGTGTTGGGACACATACCATTTTGGAGAGGCTCAGCAATATAGTGCCAGTAATGTACCTGATGCTGATTATTAATTAGAGGTAGGTCCCTGCACTGAGGGCTTACAATCTTTATCCAAATTTCAATTCAAAACAAATTTTGAACTCTACTCCATTCCATCTGGAATAGAATTTACAATTCTATGTATCACTACCTCTCCCTTGACAATTCAATAATCACTTATTTTTGTATGGATGGATTCGTCTATCTACCACAAACTAACAGTTATGTATGATGCTGCGATTTTCAGGTGCATTCTGGTCTCCAGTTCTGTCAAGAGCCCTTCATTGATCAACCAACCATCTATAGCGATGTATTAGTTACTGAATGTAAAGCTTGCACATTCTCACCAACAGAAGCTGGTTCAATAAAATACATCACCTACATTATTTTATCTCCATTATCTACCAGGCAAAGAACACATTCTGTGGAGCGACACTGGGTTAAATAAACAAGACAGTAGCCCACAACAGCCCACAATTCACCTGCCTGCCTGTTAGGTGGCCATGAGATATTTGCCCACTTCCATCACAGGATGGAAGCTACTACCCAACGCACTAGTCAGAGAAAGGAGGTGGGACGCATAGTGGGCAAAGGCTGGTCCAGCTGGACTAATGTGGGCTAATATGTCTTCTCCTGTCTGTTAGGTACTGTTCAGTCCTGCCGAGTGGCAAGATACATCAGCACCATAGAGCTGTGGGTGAAAAAGCCTAAAATGGCCAAAGGAGTGACCACATCCCTCCCCACTTGTGTGTTCGGTTCCCTGGCCCAACCTGTGCAGTGGTGACAGTGAGACTGGCTGACCACCCACCCAGATTAACCACGGGAGTGCGTGTGCATGTTTATTCTGCTCTACATGCTAGCCCAATGAGTGACAGTTGCAGTGCCACTCCATGGGTTGCACAGAGGATCCAGCTGACTGCTGTCTTGTTTGTTTTCATCCATTGTCAATGCTGGCTGTCCGCTTCAGAGTCCTGATCTTTATAAACCACTGAGGTTTAGAAGGCTACTTCTTGCTTCTCACCTGATTACACCATTAAGTCTTCAATTCAGCAAAGCATTTAAACAGCAGCTTAAATCAATCCCTGTTCAGCAAAGCACTTAAGCATGTTTAAAAGACACACTGAAGTCGGTGGGACTGATCTCATGCCTTGTGCACGTGCTGTAGGTCCTGTGCCAGGGGTGCGCCTCAGGGCTTGGGATTGGCCCCAATGGGAGTCTCTCCACCTACTTCAGCAGAGCCATAGTTTCACCAAACGGGCTTTCAGAATGATGGGCTTGGATGCTTAGCTGAATAGACTAAATGAAGTTAACATGTCAATAGCAATGGACTGCTGTAACGGACTCTATTGAAACAGATGAAGGCAAAAAGCCTGGGTTGTGTTTGAAGTAACAGCGGAGGTTTTAATGAAGGTTGGCTTTCGATTATATATTGCGATTAAATCAAATGTGCCTTGATCAAGGAAGGGACTCCTTGGAAATAAGATAAAGAGGCAAATTCTGCTCTCGTATTCATAATGGTAAATCTGTAAACTTCATTAAAGTAATGTAGTTACTCCAGATTTATACCTGGGTAAATGGGAACAGAGTTTGATCCAGCATCCTTTGACAGAGCTTAACTCCCTTAATAGACATTAAATCATAAATTTAATGTCTATTAAATCATAACTATTATTTTATTTTATGAAGGGGAACAGCTGGTAATAAAAACTCTTTTATGCAACCTCCTGAAGCAGAGCCTGTTTTTCCTTGTGCTCCCATTCAGCTAGTGTTTTACACTGTGAATCTTGATTTATAGCCTGCAGCCAATTGGCCTAATCATACACAGCACTGAGCTTTCTGAACTCCACTGAAACATATGAGAGCTTGGGGCGATTTGCATCCTGCAAATTTGGACCCTTCATAATTAAAAATATTTTGGGTGGTATGCAAAACTGGTTACCTTGTGCGATCTTTAACATAGCTACAAGGAAACAATTATTATTTTAGATCTATACCCCACCCTATCCCCAGAATGGCTCAAGGCAGCTTACAATAATGAAAAAGGAATACATCTAAAACTAGGAAATATCCCCTCCTCCAACCGCCCCCCCGCAAAAAAAACCCCACACCCCACCACTCCCCATGCCCAACCATTCGGGATGGGAATTTTGGTTTTGGATTGAACTGAAATTGTCTGAAAATAGCAGTTTCAGATTAATCCAACATTTCAGATATTTTTGGTTCTGGCATTTTGGTTCTTTTACATTTTTTTTGTTTCTCTCTCTCTCTCTCTCTCTGGTGCTGGTTTCAGTTTTCTTCTTTTTTTTTTTCCATTGCAGCTTGTTCCCATTGACTTCAATAGTAGAAAAAGATCTGAAACTGAAAAATCCGAAACTGATTAATAAAGAACAGAAGGTGCAAAATCCAAAACCAAAATCCCCCCTGGAATCCCATCCCTAGCAACCTTTCCACCCCACTGAGACATCTCTCACACAGATGAGTCCCCACTCTCTTCCCAAGACGAGACCCTGTACTCTCATAGAGGAATCCTCCAATCTTCCCACCCATTTCCCCCATCTGTCACCCAGGCACGCAATCTCATATCTTGCCCTCTTTCCCTCTCTCTCTATCCCACCCCATATCCCTCATAGTACAGTCAATATACAGATTGACCATGAACTAATTGCAGAAGAAATGAATCTGGTACCAATTGATTCAGACAATTTTCCTTTATAACATATAAAAAGTTTAGGTATGTAACTTGAAGCAAAATGGCCTTTCCAACAGTGTGAACACATGACGTATAGACTGTTTGGGAATAATTCAAAAGTTCTTAAGTTTGGTATCTAAGAAAAAAAAATTAATGTAAAAACCATGAATACTAAGGTTCAAAGGCCATTTATAAGCACTAGACTTAATGAGAAGGTCATCAAAATGTCCATGGCAGTCGTTGCATGGGGTGGGTGTGCGTGAGCTGTGTGTGGGGGGACGTTTCACAAGAGCAGCCTCACACACAGCTGCCCTGCCCACCCCGTTCCCGCACGAGGCACTCTGGATTTTTGCCAAAACCCCTGTGCATGGGGGCTGGAGATGTGTGGGCGATGAGTGGGCACAGGAGTGTGCCACAAGAAGTCCCCCCACCCCCATGAAATTTAGACAAGATAGGCCCCACACAGGGACAGTCAGTCCTTGCATGGGGTCATCTCGTTTAATAACACACCACGTTTCAAGCATTTTCTTCATCACATGTGTCTTCACTTTCTTCGCTATTGGAGCATTTCATGTCACTGAAATTTTACATGCTGAACTGCAGAACAGTCCATTTGTCCTGCAGCTACACTTACAGGTTTCACAGTTCCCTTTGCAGTCACATTTAACAACATTAAGTAGTGATGGTGTCGCTGGAGGTAAATCTGTTCTCACTGAACACATCATTCCCTCTCGGATTTTTCATCCCCTTAGTGATGAAGCTGCCTGGTTTGTCTCCTGTACATATTTGTTACCCTGTGTAACAGTTATATTTTGCTGCAGTAGATGTTGGTGGGAGTTGCTCAGGGTGTAGAAAAAGATTTTCTGTAGCAACTTTGTGATTAAAAATGTATTTCCAAAGCTCATCTAGAGTTATTTCATGTGTTGCACCATATAAGGTGCACTTTTTCTCCAGATGCTTCGGTGTCACCTTTTGTTGCATTCTTTTGGAAAAGACATTTGCAGAAACTCCAAAATCTTCATTTTCAGTTAACTTTGTCAGTGCCATACCTTTACCTATGCCATATAATCTGGAAGTGGAATCACAACCTGTTATTGCATGAGAAAAAAGTAATAGGACACATTTCTTGACCCAGAGAATTTTTTATACTTTGAATGTCCCATACTCGAGATGTGCTGTTCTTTTTTGGCTCTGGAGAAAACTATAGCTTTCAACTTGATAAATTTGAGAACTAGCAAAGTAGCACTAGGAGATCTGTATCATAAGAACATAAGTAGTGCCATACTGAGTCAGACCAATGGTTCATCAAGCCCAGCATCCTGTCCTCTTGACAGTGGCCAATCTCGATTTCATGGGAGAAGAACCAACAGTCACAATGGGCAAATCCATTCCCCATTGCTCACTCCCAGCTCCCGACGGTAAGAAGTTCATCCCGTAAGCTATTTGGTTAATAGCCATTAATGGACCTACTCTCCAAGAACTTATCCAGTCCTTTTTTAAACCCAGCTTTACTACTGGCCCTGACAACGTCCTCTGGTAACAAATTCCATTCGTTAATTATGAAAACAGTAATTTTATTTGTTTTAAATCTGCTGGCAGCTAGTTTCATGGAGTGTCTCCTAGTTCTAGTACTATTTGAGAGGGTAAATAACTGTTCTCTATCTACTCATTCCATACCACTCAAGATTTTATAAACCTCTATCATGTCCCCCCTCAGTCTTCTCTTCTCTAAGCTGAAGAGACCCAGCTTGTCAAGCCTCTTTGTACGGAAGCCGTTTCATACCGTTTATCGTTCTCATTGCCCTTCTCTGTACCTTTTCTAGTCCAGCTACTTCTTTTTTGAGGTGGGGCGACTAGAACTGCACGTAATATTCGAGGTGCGGTCACACCATTGATTTGTATAGAGGCATTATGACATCCTCAGTTTTATTCTCTATCCCTTTGCTAATAACTCCCAACTGTCAGTTCCCAACTCCCAACTGTCATTCTGTTTACTTTTTTGACTGCTGCTGCTGCACAGTGGACTGAGAAGTTCAGTGTATTGTCCACAATCACCCCCAGATTCTTTTCCTGAGTGGTAACTCCTAGCTTAGTACCCAGCATTGTGTACTCATAGTTTGGGTTATTTTCCCTATGTGCATCAATTTGCACTTGTCCACATTAAAATTTAATCTGCCATTTAGATGCCCAGCCACCCAGTGTCGTAAGATCCTGTTGCAGTTCCTCACAGTCTGCTTGTGTTTTAACTACCTTGAATAACTTGGTGTCTTCTGCAAATTTGATCACCTCACTCTTAACGCCCTTTTCCAAATCATTAATGAATACATTAAACAGCACCGGTCCCAATACAGATCCCTAGGGCACACAACTTTTTACATCTCTCCATTGTGAAAACTGACCATTCAGTCCTACTCTTTGCTTCCTACCCTTTAACCAGTTACCGATCCATAGTAAGTCACTACCTCCTATCCCACAACTTTTTAATTTTCTCAAGAGTCTTTTATGTGGGGCCTTATCAAATGCTTTCTGGAAATCCAGGTAAACTATATCTACCGGGTCTCCCTTATCCACATGCTTATTTACACCCTCAAAGAATTCCAACAAATTAGTGAGGTATGACTTATCTTTGCTAAATCCAAACAAATCTGTTATGGTGACTGTTAGAACACTCTGACCAACAACAAGTTGTCACAGAGGGGATTCCACAGCAGTCTGAACTATTTTCATGTCAGCGTCACCTGGAGCTTGAACAACAGTGAATCCTCCTTCTTTAAGGTGTGCAGTCAGTACATTTAGAAGTGTTGTTGCGTTATTCTTACAAGTCCAAAATTATTCTTTCTTAAGTTTCAACTGCATATTCAGTGAAAATAAAACTTTGTGTCCCATCATTTGATTAAGTTTCATATGTGCAATGTCTTTGATTGAGGGTCCACTTTCATAGCCATCAAAGACAATGGGTGCATTGGGTATTTTTTTGGCTACATAAGTTACATAACAATAATAATGTCACGGTAATCGGTGATCACTGCGAACAAGAGCTGCTAAAAATAAATTATTCCAAAACAAAAATACTGATTGTGGGTCCCTGGAAAAGAGTGAATATTCACCGCTGGAACATAAGAGGGGAATTAATTGAACAGGTCTCCTTTTTCAAATATTTGGGAGTTATTTTTTCCTCCTTTCCATCTTGGAGATCCCATTTTGAGTTCATTAAACTCCAGGCCAAAAAAATTGTCCTTGGCAATACTGAAATTTTATTTTGGTCAGGGGGGAAGCTGGTAGCACCAGCAATGAGGTTGTACAGGGCCAAGGTCTTAAACCAGACCCTGTACGCTGCGCCAATTTGGTCTCTTGATTTTTTGGAGGACTTGGAGAATTTGCAGAATGGATTTTTGGCCTCCATATTGGGTCTTCCAAGGGGTACTCCCCAGGTTTTGCTGAGGACGGAATTGGGAGTTCAGTCGGTTCGAACAGTATTCCTCTACCAGGTTGCAAATTTTTGGATAAAAATAATGTCTTTAACAGAGGAGGATGGCTCGTTACTAGGTATGGCCCGACAGGCAGGGTTATTGGATGGGTGGCTTGACAGGGTTGGGCTAGAGATTCAAAAAAATTGGCTTCTCCAGCGGGGTATTTGTGAGGGTGGGCCCGGATCTTTTTAGGAAGATGGTACTGAGGAGATTGAGAGACCAGCTGCTTCAGTTGGAAACAGCCCTCATGAATGCCCAGAAAGTGGCCCCAGACTATAAGTTTTACCATCCAACTCAAGCTGGTGCAAGTTATCTGTTCGGATGGCTTGATGCCTCTAGGAGATTTCCATTCACCAGACTTAGATGTAATACTTTTCCCTATGCCTATTTGGAAGGTAGGCACAAGGGAATTCCCCATGAACAGAGACTATGTGTCCTCTGTGATAGGGGAACTCTCGACACAGTTGCTCATATTTTATTGTCCTGCTCCTTTTTTAAAGAACTAAGAGCCAAATATTTGGCTGAGGTCCAAAAAATACCTCAGTTCAAAATACTCCAGAAGTTGCTGAGTCCAGTAGATACTAGTTTAACTAGACAAGTGGCGGAGTTTGCTCACCAGGCATTAATACTAAGGCGAAGTTTTCTGGAGAACCAGGCGCGCAGAGGGGTTGTGATTCCAGGAACGGTAGGACTTTAAAAATTAAGAAAGATCTTATTGGTCTGGTTATGAAGGGGAGGGATCTGGAATTTAGTTTATACAAATGTATACTGTTTATACTCCTTATATTGTTTATCTTTTGGTATATATGTTTAACTTAATATTTTCGATGATGATTTGTACTATTTGTATTATCTTGTTTTTGCAATAGCTAAGGCTATGCAATAAAACTTATTTATTATAATTCTCATTCCTTGCCCATGGAATTCTATGCAGAAGAGCTCCTCCAATTAACACATGTAATTGTCCCCTCAATGACAACTTGTTGCTGGTCATCAATGTTGCACTTCAAGGCAATAGACTTTGACAGCTCTGGTCTGTTTGGAGCTTGAAATGTCTCAGACTCACCAAATAGTGCTGCTGAATAGGTGCTATGGCACAAAGCACACACCAGAAACATTCAGAATCTGAGATTCCTATTCTTCTAGCACTACTTATAAATCTTTGGTACAGTAGAAACGGATCTAGTCATATGTATTCACTACCTGGTATTTGTTGTCATCTGCGGTTTTCCGGACTCTGCCCTGCTCGAGGTCCGCCGAGTTTTCCGGGGGGCCATGCAGAGGAGGGCATTCTCGGTGACTGCACCACGGCTATGGAATTCCTTCCCAGTGGGGGCCCGGTCGGCCCCAGATCGCCCCTCTTTTGGGAGAATCTGTAAGACTTGGCTGTTCTGCCAGGCATTTGGTGGGGGAGATGGATGAAGGAGTGGGGGGTTATCGGGGTGGGAGGGTATTTTTTCTTCCTCCTTTGAGTTGTTTTTTGTCGATGTTTTATGTTTATGTTTTATGAATTGTAAGCTGCCCTGAGCTTCCTGCAGCAGGAGGGGCGGGGTAGGAAAAAAAATTAAATAAATAAAATAAATAAATAAATCTGTATAGCTTGCCACTTTCTCTTAAATGAAAAGTCTCTTTCATGCTTCCCACTCATAGCTTCTAATATTTTGTTTCCAACATGCTTTGCTGTATCCTTTGCTTGTTTATTTCATGAGATTTTTAACTTCGTGTCACCCAAACAATCTTCCTAACTACAGAAGGCATTGAAATGAATTTCTTATTCATATTCTCCATGGCAAACCCTTTATTTTGATACCAACAAAAACACTTGGAGGCTTTGAAATTATTTAAATTTTTTTACAGTTATTTGCAACGATGTTATCAAGGTAATTTCGCTTTGAGGTAGGTGTCTAAGCCTTTGATATGTTATTGAGGGGCCCTTTCTGAACATGACAATACCAAAATAATTTCTTTGGCAATTAGTTCATGGTAGGTCCTTTAAAACTAGTACGTTTAGTGGTCTATCATAAAAAACATTAAAAAATAGAAGTTAAAAACCAAACCCCCTAAACCCAATTGGCCTCCAGCCACAAGTGGCCAGTGACCGTTGCATTGGTGTCAGCCTATAGCAGCCTCCTGCAAGAGCAGGGGGTTGTATATAGAAGCCTGGGGTGGAGGGTAGCCTCAGGTAGCCCCTACAGCAAGCAAATACAGCAAACCCTCCTTTCCCCGCAAAAGCAAAGGACTGTCTATAGAAGCCAGAGGTGGAGGAGAGACAGGGCATGGGGCAGCCCCTGTGTTTCAAGCCCAGCTCCTACAGCAAGCAGCTAGCTACAGCAAAACCCTCAGCAAATACACAAAAGGGGGGGGTGTCTTTCCATTGGCTTAGCAGATTCAGGGACAGCTGTCAGAAACCCCCATTTTAGTTTTCATTTCTTCTTAACCCAACAAACAATGTTCTCTACAGCTGAACGAAAACGTCATTCCACTTTTCAGTTTCTATCATTAGATATTCTTTAATCTCGGCTCTGTCGTCTTTTTCCTTTTGAACAGAGGCAAAATAGACTATCTAGTCAAATCACTGACAACTGAACAGGCTACAGTTGTGGTGGAGTTGTTGACTCTTTCCTGTCTGAAGAATTTCGGAGATGGATGATGTGGTAGCATTTTTGTTTGGATGAGAAAAGAGAGAGAAAGCATGAGAGTCCGAGTCAACCTCAGCAGAAGCTATTTCATTTGTTTAATTGTAAGCATAAGCACATGAAGAGTTCACAGGTTGACCTACTGGCCAGGGAAGGGTTGTCACCTTCCCAGATGTTTTGACCCAAAAGGAGTAGGGTGTGATTCCATGATGTTCCAAAGAGGGTGGGGCTACATCAAAATGGCTGAGCTGTGTGTCCTGGCATGACCCCGCACCCGGAAGCTGCTCCGGGGAGGGGCACAAAAGGAGCTGCCTGTGAGTCCGCCGAAGGGCTACGAGCTGAAGGTCCTCGGCTAAAGGGCGCGGCCCTTTGGGACCCGCAGGGGTTGCAGGGGACCAGTATGTTGGAAAGTCATTTGTGTGTTTTAAGGGGAGGGCATGGGGAGGGGTTGGTGGGGAGGGAGGTGTCCTTAATACCGCCTTTTGGTAGCAGGGGGGTTGTATGGGGGAGAGGGTCACCTGGTGGCAGCGGGTGGGGGTACTTCAGTTATTATTGGAAGGGGGGTGGTACAAGTGGGTCAAGGAGGGGTTAGGTTGGGAAATGAGGCATTCCCCTATGGTGAGAGTATGGGGGTTGCCTTGGGGGGTGGGGAGGAGGGGATGTTGAGGGAAAGGGAAGGGGGGAGGTACCCCCAGAACTGACCCATGGTGGCAGCATGGGAATGGGCCAGTGGAGGGTCCATCTGGTGGCAGCAGGTGGGGGGATGTACCTGGCTCTCAGTGGCAGGGGGAGTTGGGGGGGTGTTGGGGTGATGCCGGCCTCTGGTGGCAGCATGAGGACTGGCAGAAAGGGGGTGGTGGGATGTCTCTGACGCCGCTCCCTGGTGGCAGCAGGTGAAGCGATTGGAGGTGGCTGGGGGCAAGATGATCCAAGTGCTGGTATACCAGGCCCCTTCCTGTC
>QEPC01005594.1:2098135-2116286 GCA_003113815.1 Sphenodon punctatus | reverse complement strand
AATGGAGACAGAATGGAACCCTGCGGAACACCGCAGGACAAGGCACGGGGGCAAGAGGTTTCAGCTCCCAACACTACCTGCTGGCTTCTCCCCAAGAAGAATGAGCGGAACCATTCAAGAACAGTCCCGTCCAGACCCCCCAGGTCATGCAGCTGTCTCAGCAGCAGCCCATGGTCCACGGTATCAAAAGCGGCCGAGAGATCTAGCAGGATAAGAAATGTAGAACATCCTGCGTCCATCTCCCTTTAGAGATCGTCGACCAAGGCCACCACGCTGTTTCAGTGCCATAGCCAGGACGGAACCCCGATTGAAAAGGGTCCAGGAAACTGATGCTATCTAGATGCGCCTGGAGCTGGATCTCCACCGCCCGCTCAATAACCTTCCCTAAAATGGGAAGGTTAGAGACAGGTCGGTAGCTGGCGAGTGTGTCCACATCCAATGATGGTTTCTTCAGCAGGGGGCACACCACAGCCTCCTTGAGGCCAGGCAACAACCTCCCCTCCCTGCCGCAGGGACGCATTAACCACTCTCACCAGCACCGTCCCGAACGTCTCCCTGGAGGCTTTCACCAACCAGGATGGGTACAGATCAAGTTCACAACTGGTGGCTCTCACAGACCCCTAGACGTCCACCGCATCGGCTGGCGTCACTTCCTGAAACTCCCCACACAAAGTTAGACCAGACAGGGCCTCCATCACCTCTCGCTTTCCACCTACTGCCCCCAACCCAGCATCAAAGTCGCTCTGAATCCAAGCAATCTTGTCTGCAAAGTAGGTGACAAATTCCTCACAGCGGGTCTGGGACAAGTCCCCGTCCAGACAGAAGGAGGCCGGACTGACCAGCTCCCACACCACCTGAAACAGCTCTGCCGGGCGTGACTTTACAGACACTATGAGGGCAGCAAAGAACTTCTTCTTTCCTGTCCTCACAGCCTCAACATAGGACCGCAAATGGGCCCTATGGAGAAGTCGGTCGGAGTCAGATCGAGTCCGACGCCAGCATCGCTCTAGCCTCCTGCCTACTTGTTTCATACACCGCAGCCCCTCAGTAAACCAAGGGGTCCGGCGGTGAAATAAAGAAAGAAAGGAGACAGGGTAAAGAGGCTCTCCTGCCGCTTTGCAGTGTGGCCATCTCCCCCTTCTGAATGTCGAGACGTCACAACACTCTGCAAGGAACAGTGCTGCATCAGAGAGGGGCAAGAAAGCTTCTTGACCCTTTTCAATTCACTGCCCGAATTACAGGGAGACTGAGGGGTGGCCCGCCTAGCTTTTTTGATGGCCCCCTTAGCTACTAGCTTTAGAAGGCTACGGGGGGGGGGCATGATTTCATTGAGGACCCCCCCTACCTTTTCCCCTTATAATTTGAGCCCTGTTCCAATGTAGCCCCACCTTCCCTGGAAACAATTCTACAGACATCTCTGAATAACCTGGGGAAACTGAGGATTTCACCTGGAGATAACACATGAAAACCTAGAGATTCCAGGTCAAACCCGGATGGGGCGTTAAAACCCTAGTCACCGGGCCCTGAGTCTGATGGCACTTCTCTGAAGTACTGAAGGAGTGTTGATGAATCCTATTAGCCCTCAGATGATTAATACTGTGCATTTTCCAGTCATGTATTCGGGTAAAACAGAGCACAATAAAAATGTGATTGTTTTGAAAATGGCTCCAGTTTAACATAAAGATTTTAAATTTTATCAAGAATCATTGTTTTCAGTACAGAAACAATACTAACACAAAAGGTATTTGGGGTCAATAGTATTCCAATATTCCCAAAATTACAGTACTGGGGGTTGAATTGAATGCTTGGGGTGAATATGACCCCCAGTACCTTAGGCGTGTAGTGCTTTCATTTTCTCATTCATTACAATTGGGTTCAAATTTACCCCAAAACTATTTTAGTAAAATTCTCATTTAAAAAAAAAAAAAAAAGAATTACAACAGGGTGGTTTGTGTGTGTGTGTGAGAGAGAGAGAACCAACACAGGACAATTTAACTCTATTATGTTGAGGAATACATGGTTTATAAAGTGGTATAGGTTTGCTAAAAACATTTCATGATTTTTTTTTTCTCCTTTGGGTACAAAAGAGGATGGATTTTACCCCAAATCTATCTGAGGGTTAGAAAAATATGATCCTTGGGGAAAAGGATGTTGTGAATTCTGAGCCTTAGCCAATGCTCTTGATCATTCAGGCAGGGGTTAAGAAGTCTGAAGTTTTCTTGCTAAGCCACTTGTAAGAAAAATTCCTGTGGCATTTATTTTTTTAGTGCAGGGTATGAGATTAAGTCAGACATTGCAATTTGCCTTATGAACTGTGAGTAAGGCTTTCTTGATTTGCCAGGGTGCATGATACTTCTGGAGGCAAACTACTTTGAAAAGGGTGTTATTGCAAGTGGGCTGAAATGATGCGTTTCTGTGGAACTGGGGCTTTTTATTTTATCCAGGAACAAAGTTAAAAGCTATACTAATGAATACTTTGATCATCCAGTTAGCCCAGTCAATTCTTCTGCACAGAAACCTCCCTGGGTTCAGAAAATGGTATATTTGGTTTCCATTAAACACAAGATGGAAAGAGGTTTAAATAGCAGTGTTTGTTCTCAAGGGTACACAGGACCAGAACCATGCAAGTGCAGAGTGTATAATTGCACAACGTCTCTTGTGGTGGCGGAGATGGGCATGAATAAACGTGAAATAGTAACAGGAAATGAGAAGTAGACACACACCTGTCCTGAAATGCAGGGAACCCCAGCCTATGGGGGACCACAGCAATTCAGGAAGGGCCCCACCCCAACATATGGGGCCAATGAGTACATTAGAAATGATATATGCACAACATATATATAGCAACTGAAGAGCCAGTGTGGCATAGTGACCAGGAAGTAGGGGCCCTGGTTCAAGTCTCACCTTAGCCATGAACTCACTGGGTGACCTTGGGCCAGTCACAGATCTCTCCGCCTAATCTACTTCTTAGGGTTGTTGTGAGGATTAAGAGTGGAGTTAGTTAATGTTACAGTTAATAAGTTAAAAAAATGTAAACCACCCTGAGCCTAAGGGATAGGGTGGGATAAATAATCTAAACAAATAAATATAGGGTCATAGAATCCCAGTCCTTGAAGGAGATGCTATGTTTAACTGACCATCAAAAGTTAGTTATGGTAACATTTTCCCTTTTCTACTGGGGGAGACGGTGTGGGGTGATCCCATGCCCTGCGCATGCCACGTGCAAACTGCACACATCTCCATAGGGATTGCATTGTGCCACGCGGAGCCTGTGCAGGACCCATGTGGCTCCCGCTTGGGATTTCAGCCACTGTGTGTGTCCAACCAACATCCCTATGCTAGGAGGGAGCTCGCACCCACTCCCTGAATTCAGCAGTTAAGGTACAGCCCTTAGACCTCCCTTACATGATTCTTATTTGTGTAATAAGTCTTGTACAATTGTACAATGTGCAATTGTAACAGACTGCCCCTAAGTGTTCAATGGACGAGAATGATCCATAGTATGATTGGGCATAAATGATTGAAAGATGGGAACCTTTTGGACAGGTCATTAGCCCAGCAGCTCTGACTAATTGGCCTGAACTGGGAGTCAGGGGAAGGAAGTTGCTAGGGAGCTGAAGAAATGGTTCTGAAGCTCTGGGGATATTGCCCATCAGGACAGCGACTGGGAGCTTCAGGGATAGAGCTTGTCTCAAGTGGATTACCCCAGAGCTGACAGGTCAGGAAAGCCTGGCCAGAGCCCCAGGTGGGGAGTGACCACAGAAGATCCAGGGAGGCCTGAAACTGTAAGGACCAATCACCACATGACTTTCTCTTATTTGAACTGTGAGTGGAATGTGAAAAGGTCCAACATATCTGATGGATTCTTGTGAGTGTGGTGAGAAAAGACTCTAAGGCTGCAAGATCTAATGGTGACAATGCCGCCTGTTACAGCTGCAAACTCACAGTAGCTGCTATCCATGACTACTCTAAAAGGTGGAAGAATCAAATCATGTCATTTTAGCTGCAGGAGTGGAAGTGATGGAATTCATTTATTTAAATTGTTACCCTGCCCTTCCCCTAAAGTTTAGGGCAGCTTACAATATTAGAAGCTACAGGAGTGCCAACGTTGTCACTTGCCAGTGTCAGAACAACCCTAGCCATGGACGAAGAGTGCTAATTAATTAGCAATTTAAGTGTCTTTAAAATTAGAGGTAGACATTGCCATTTACAGGAAAGGAGGAACGTGAATCGGGGATAGGGAAACAGCTGCACAGTTTTTCTTTGGAATATCTGCATGTTATGATCTTGCATTTATACACAAGAAGGACCTTGTGAAATTTGAGCCTTAGTGCTTTTGATCATTCAGGCAGGGGTTAAGAAGTCTGATGTTTTCTTGCACTTTAAGAAAAATTCCCGTGGCTTTATTTTAAAAAAAAATTTAAAGTGCAGAATATGATTAGGTCAAACATAGCAATTTGCCTTATGAGCAGTGATGAACGCTTTCTTGATTTACTACTTCTGGAGGCAAATCACTTTGAAAGGAAGTTATTGCAAGTGAACAGAAATGATGTGTTTCTGTGGAACTGGGGCTTTTTATTTTATCTATACATGATGAAAGAAACTTTGAAGTGCTAAGTTACAGGAAGTAGGAAACATCAATTTGCCTAGGAATGAAAAGAAGGTATTGAATAAAATGGGAATGTACAGTGTATGCTGGGTGAATTAAGTTTACCGAAGGCTGGCAAGGTATCCATAAAATGTCATGGGGAAAAAGGCATTAATAGTGCCATGAGACATTGCCTATCAACCCTTTCGTCCCTCTTGCCCCCAATGCTGGTCTGTGACCCCATATCAGCCCTCTGTTTTTGTTGTGACATCACAAGAAGCTATACTAATCCCTTTTCTTCTGCACCAAGCTCATTTACATACCTAGAGTCTATTGTTGGATGGCTTCAGATGTACATGCCATAAACTATTTACAGTATTTTATGAAGAGAATGTACTTTGTAAAAATGTCAGGAGAAATTCTGGGGTTGAGATCTGTATGGCACTTATACACATTGTCAGAATTTACTGTATTCTTAGTTTAAAAAAACCTTTGGTTTAAGAGAGGAGTTAAGGCTCTTACAAAAGACATGGAAATTGTAAGTTAAGGCTCCTGCCTTAACTTCCATGCCATATAAGCAGTAAAAATCATGTAGTCTCGCATTGTGCTTCATTACAACTTAGGCTCCGTGCACCCATACTCTGCCTTCGTTTTTCAGCCCTAATCCTCTTCTTCTGCAGGTTGGGGGCAACACTGAAGCTGGGGATAGCAAGTTCCTCCCCCGCCCCAATATTATGGACTTGATCCCAGTCTCCACTGTGGCCACAATTTCTCCTTCATTTATAGCTCAAGTGCATCTGTTCACTGCACAGGGCACTAAGGGCAGGGGTGTATTTGCTCTCTTATGTCATGCAATGAGGTACTATACTGTAGTGTGGATATGGAAGAACTGATGGTAATACTGCTGCTTACAGTCAGGTCACCCTGCTTCTGTACTACCTCTGCTTTGTTCCATACTCCCCCTTGCTCAGTACTCAAAATAATCATCCTTCTTGGATGGATGGCAACACTCCAGTGTGGCCCATGTCCATACCATACTCTTCACCCTAGCTTCAAGCAGGGCAGTTCCTGCCATGGGTATATTTTCAGGCAAAGGACACAACCAGACCAAAAAACAAAAAGCCAACAGACACCATGATTTTGGCACGCCTGCAACATTTATTAGAAAATCAACTGGAGCCCAAGCCAGATAGTTACCCCACAGGGGAAGCTACTGCTCTGAGGCTTAGTGTCAGCATCAACACGGGCCACGCAGCCACCTATCTTCCACGGTGCTGAGACTCCGATTACCTTTAACTGCTGCAATATTGGGTGTTTTCAGAAAGAAGCTGCTTTTAGATGTGCACACATGGCATGAAATCACATCGTGTGTAAAAATCCCTCAGGTGGGGTTTAGACGTGACATCTCGTACATTATAGCTGGTAGGGATGGGCGAACGCGTTTCGGAAGTTTGGAGTTCGGCCCGAACTGGGCCTGTTTGGACGACCGAACCCGAACCCACCAAACCAAACCTGATTCTGAACTCTGAAACGACCGAACAGTTCGGTCAGTTCGGATCGCATTCGGGTGGCAAAAATGTTTCACTGGAAGGCAAAACGTGACAGGGAGGGGGAGTCAGCTGAGGAGCAGACTTCCAGGCACCAGGGGTGGAGAGGCTTGCAAGAAACAAAACTATCTGCCTCCCCCCTTCCCAACACCTTCTGAGCTAGTCACTGTTCCTGAACAGCAGGCGTTTCAGAAGGCTCCCTCTCCCAGCATTTCCCAGCTCCCCAATCCATTGCAATCCTCCTCCCATTTCACCCATCCAACCCATCCAACCCCATATTCTCATTCATTTATTTAGCTTAGCTTAGATAGATTTAGTGGTTATTTTTTGTTTTTACCCCTCCCTGTGTTCCCTGTGTTCAATCTTCCTTCCTCCCTCCCCCTCCATTGAATCCTTTCCCTCTCCCATATATTCCATCCCAGATTTCCTTCCCTTGCCCTGTTTTTTCATTTAGAGTAGGATTATTAGATTGATTTAGGTTTCATTTCAGTTTTGTACCCCTCCTTGTGTTGTTTGTGATTCCCCCCATCCCATATAGATAGATAGATAGATAGATAGATAGTAGACTGTCCCAGACAGTCGGCCATCTGTGCCAAGGGTTCTGTACCCTGGCAACCAATGTCTCCTGCTGCTAGTGCCAATGGCCTCCAGGCCTATATGCTGTCTGTGTCAAGGGTTCTGTACCCCAGGTTGCTGCCAAGCTCAAAGGCTGCCTCAGCCCGCCTTCCTGCCTCTCATACCAAGGTGTCTGTCTGCCCGCCCGGGTTGCTGCCGAGAGAGAGAAATAAGAGAGAAAGAGAAAGTCTCCCCACTGCTAGAAAGAGAGTCAGACACGATCCCACCCATGCTGCCACCTGCACTATATGGCCAGAGAGAGAGAGAGAGAGGCTCCCCGCTAGAACGAGAGTGATGGGGTGGGGAGGAGGTCAGCTCAAGCTGCCAGCTGCCAGAACCAGGAAGAACTCTGATCTGTGCCCAATGCCCACATCCAGCAGCAGCAAAAGTGTACCAGAATGAGATGGAATATAACAAAACGTGGAACGTATTATGTGCCTGTGTGTGTTTCTATACCTACCTATCGCACGATTGAATGAAGTGTGCCCAACCATGCATTACTTCTAGGCACATCATTCAGCTCCCATAGGCTTTCATTCCACTGTACCTGAAGCAGTCATGCCTGCCCGTCCCAGGAACCATCAACGAGATTCTGGGACCATCATTCCAGTCACGGGGAGCTGTCATTCCATTTTGGAGGCTGCTGCTGCTCGTGCCTGACTGGCCAGTGGCCACTGTCGCCTGCCTGCAATCCTGCCCCCCCTCACCAGCCTACTCCTCCACACCCACCCGTGGATGCCAGCTGCCAAAAGAGCCTTATAAACAACAATGAACATTCAACAACAGGATAAAACCAAAACCAAACATATATAAAAAGAAAGGAAAATTAACTTTTAATCTGGGGGTCTAGTCTTTGTCGGGCCTGTCCCCCAGAACTTGGGGGAAAGGCAAAAGTCAGGGTGCAGCACAGGACCGAGGGGCAGACATCCTGTGCTCCGGCATTTTGTACCCATGGGCCGAGGCGAAGTCTGCATGCCACATGGAGAGCGACTGGTGGTACAGTTCCATCTTCTCCATCTCGGTGGAGACATACTGGGAGTACACATCTACCTGCTTTTTCTCAAGTTCGAGCTCCTGGAACTGTTCTACCAGGCAGTTCTCCATCATGGCTGCATGCAGCCGTAGGCCCTGTAACCTCGGCCGAAAGGCATTCGCTGCTGCAGACTCCCGGGGCCTGGGGGACTCCACATCGGAGCCGGAGGAGGGGGGAAGGGCTTTGGTGGTGTTGCCATGTCTTTTGGGTTGCCTTCCCCCTCTTCTTCTGGTGATCATGCTCCACCACGACCACGCCAGACTCCTGCCGCTTCACCTTCTCCCCATGCAGCTTCTCGATGTGGGAGATTAGGCCGGATGTGGTCCCCTCCCTGGCCAGTCTGAATTTTTTGCTGCATATCTAAAGAACATAATAAGATAGGAACATAAGAAGTGCCATACTATGTCAGACCAATAGTCTGTCAAGCCCTGCCTGCATTCTGTTTCCACAAGTGGGTGGGTGGCCATTTGGCCAATCTCTCTCTTCAGGGAACTTCCATTCCTAACAGGTCATAGGGCAATTCATTCTCTGTAGTTCCAGCCCCCGTGCCTTACCATGTACACGGCGTATGTGTCACCCTTCACAAACCACCTCCAGACATCAGATCTTCTCCGCCGACTGTCTGGGGGTGGCACTGGCGAGTCCAACCTCTGCCTTGATGACCTGCGTCTGGCATTGGCAGCAACAGATTCCTCATCACCCTCTCTGAAACAGAAACACATAAACAAGTAGTTAGTTAACAACACTTAAGTAGTATCATGCATTTATGATGATGCCTCTAGTCCTCCCTCCTTGGGGTGCCAGGGATGGCAACCGGAGACGATGACCCTGGCTGGCTGGCATGTGCAAATCCTGCCCTTCTTTGGGTGCTGGGGAGGGATGGCAATGGGGAGACCCTGACTGGCTGGCACGTGCAAATCCTGCCCTTCTCTGGGTTCTGGGGAGGGATGGCAATGGAGAGACCCTGGCTGGCTGGCACATGCAAATCCTGCCCTTGTTTGGGGTGCGTGGGGATGGAAACTGGAGAGTGGAGACCCTTGCTAGCCTGGCACATGTTTGGGTGGGGGTGCTCGTGCCTGACTGCTGGAAGAGCCCCCCACACTACAGTACGCTCTCTTTCTGTGATAGACATCCGCTGCCACACGCTGATGCCCACTGGTTGTGCCTGACTGATGCCCACCACCCATGCACCCACCCGCACACCAGTGAGCTCGCTCTAACGGATAGGGTGAGGGGTTTTTAGCTCCCCCATCTTACCTATTATTTATTATGTATTTATTATATTTAGCCCTGTTTTAATATTTGTATATTATTGTATTGGATGTTTTAAATTGTTTTTATTGTGTTTTAATTGTTGGAAGCCGCCCCGGGCTGCTTTAGCAGGAGGGGCGGGGTATAAATCTATTAAATAAATAAATAAATAAATAAATAAATAAATACAAATTCTTGTCCTCAAAAGTAAAAAAAAGTTTACAAACCTGGCAACAGTGGCAGCACCTCCTGTGCCTGCTGGCTCTTGCTCCTCCTCCACCACCGAAGGTCCAGCAGCAGCGGCAGGAACCTCTTCCTCCACCACTGGCTCCACCACCTTGGCCTTCCCCCAGGCCCGGCATTTAGTCACCTTCTTAATTATTATTTTTTTGAACAATCACTCACCAACACCAACAGTCACCCACCAACACTCTCCAACCAGCCAAAGCAACAGTCAAACTGAACCAAGACACAGTCCAACACAAACACAGCCAAAACATGCCAAACACCCAGCCATCCACAACACACACACTGTCTCTCCACACAGCTCCACACGCACTTGAATTTCTGGTTTCCAACGTGATCACGAGATCACGAGATCCCTTTATCTGAACACCTGAACCGAACTCCACCAAATTGAACTACTGAACCTGAACTTGGTGACCGAACCGAACTACCGGACCAAACCAAATGACCGAACCTGAACCGCGATCTGTTCACACATCCCTAGTAGCCGGTCACGCATTCTTTTAAAACTGTGAACTAATTGGTATTTAGTTCGCAGTTTAAAAGAACGTGTGACTGGCGATAACGTGCGAGATCTCGTGTCTAAACCACACCTGCAGGATTTTTACACTCGGTATAATTTCACGCTGTGTGTGCACGTCTAAAAGCAAACATACAGGGAGCCCACCAGAGCCTAAAGGTGCTTTGGGGGGCCACCCCCACAGCAATTTACCAGCTCTGTCTGGGGTCACAGCAGACAGACTGGTGGTGTCCTCTGGTCACAGTCCGCCAGTGTAGCATGTGCACACACACACCTTGCACCATAGAGCCTTGGGTCACTCTAGTGATACTCTAGGTGGCTGGCTGCGACTCTGTGGTGCTGAATGCAGCAATAGATGGAGAGGCATGGAGGTGCTCTGTGGTCCCCTCCCACCTCCAAGACACAGGCAGCAGAGCCACATTTGGCTAACGCCCAAGGTGTGGCCGGCGTGCTCTGTATGGTGTGCTCCTGGATCTTGTGACACACACTATGACAAGCCTTCTCTGTGTTTCACATCTGGCAGGTGCCCTTCACACCCAATGAAGATAGACAAGCATTTGATAGGTCAAAAAGACAATTTGCATTTTAATTTTCTGTATATCAAATTGAATGAAGCCTCATTTTATCAATAAGTGACAATCAATTGGGAGGGGGGTGTTCTTAAGTAGAGGCCTGGAAGAAGTCAATAATATGAATTATCATCACAGAGGTTCCCAAAATATGGCTCAGGACTTCAAGTGGATTTGTACCATTTATTGATGCAGTCAGGATCCCAATAGACATTAGATCTATTAAAACTCAGAGCGCTTTCCCATGTTTATAACATGAGCTCAATTTACCTCTGGGAAAATCTCCGGGAGGCAAATTAGGTGTGAGGTTGTAACATAGAAATGTTAACCCATGCTGTTTTGGTGGCAATCCTACAGGGATTGCAAATTTGGATTTACCAGCTTTGCACCAGCTCTGAATCCCACACAGGATTGCTGCCAAAAATGTGTGGGTTAGTATTTCGACATTACAAACCCTGCATCGGATTTAGCTCTCAGCGGTTTTCCCAGAGGCAAAATTGGGCACATTTTGTAATGTGGGAAAGTGCCCTCAAGTATAATCCCACATTTTCAGACAGTACCAGATATGGTCACACAGTCAAAAAGTTTGGGAACCACAGCATTATTATCAGAAAGGATTGGATTATCTTTTCTTTCAGGTTTACCAAAAAGTGAAAGAATAGAAACAAAGACCTTTTTTACACGAGATGCACCCACTCATGGAAACCAAGAACTCCATGCATGTTCATGAGTGGGCGAGTCCCATGTGAAAGACGCAGTGGGAGCACGCGTGGTGAGTGGGTGGGTGTTCCTGCTTAACACGCATCCCCACAACTCCCCCACTCATGAACATGCATGGAGCAACCCATAAAAACAAAGGTTGCTCCGTGTGTGTTGATGGGTGGGGTGTGTGTGGGGATGCATGTGTGCCCGTATAATGCCCCGCCCACCCACCAGCGTGTCCAGACTCCCCCACCCTGCGGGGCCGTGTAAGAATGTCCAAAGATTTCCAAAAAGAATGACAATATTGTTTATAATTAAGCCACAGAGGCATTAGCAATAACATATTATGATACATACGAACATTTCTGTTGCCATTTGATGATCCCTAAGGGACACCCTGACTTCTGCTAAGAAAAATAGAAATGCCCTATATATATATATATATATATATATCTTTGTTTATGTCTCCATTATCTTCCTCATGAGAACTTCCCATCATTAATTTGGTTTCCACCTGCCACCTCATCTTCATATTTTGGAAATAAATTAATTCTTTGGTTTAGCCATTGTTTTGTTTTCTTGCTTTTAAACTAATAACGTAGAAGATTTACACTGCTGCCTTATTTCTGTCACAAGGAGCTGGGGACTACTAAACAACTGGCTGTATTTCTGTACCAATATTTCCCAGCTAGTGTGATATGATTTATATAAGAACTCATGCCTCACAGATTCCAGGTCACAAACAACAGGACATGGGAGAATGGCATGCATTTTGTTTGTGATTAAGGTCATCCCCCCTGTGTCTCTTCCACGTGAATAGCTCATGAGAAGAATCCTTTTATCAGCCCAAAATAGGTTTGCTTTGCACAAAGTCTTGTTTCATCAGTAAATACAGTATACAGCTTTCTCTCAGTTGAATCCAGAAAAATCCCCCAGTACATGATTAGAACACTATCTTTTCATTTTCAAAGGCTTTAGAAATATATTCAGAGAACAAAAGTTGAAGGAAAATTTCACTACGCTCTTGACATAAGTAGGACAACTTTAATGAAACGATATAGCAAACATTTGGCTTGGTGCCAGAGCCTGGCGCTGAAAGGCTAAGAACCTAAATTTGTTCTTCTCTATGCGGTTCTTACAATTTCAGCGTGACACCTTTGGCTCCGAATGTTAATGTACGGTAGATAGTAGAGACTAAATACGCCACAGGAAATCACTTTTGAAAAACAATAACAAAAACTTTTTGTTGGGCCTCAGTTGATGGTTTGTGTGTGAAAAAGCAGGTAAACCAATTTGTCTTGGTCATTTAGGCTGTGATCCTTCAAGTGGATAACACCAACATTAGCACCTAAGGCAGGTATTAAATAGGACTTAAATAGAACCGTGCCAAATGATAATGCCAATACTATCATCTCAGAGGATCATGCTGTCCAGACATAATGTGGTTTATCTATGGAGCAAACAGTTACATGGTAGTAATCAGGTTTCTAGAATGGGAAAAACTATTAATAACAAAAGGTTTTGTCATTTAAACCAGCAAGGGTCTTGAACACTGAAATGTATGAACTATTAATCTTTTATCTAAATCACAAACCAGGCAGTAAACCAGCTGTGCTGAGGAATTAAACCGAGGCAGCTCTTTGATAAGCATTTGCTCAAATGCCAGTTGGGCACAGCTTTATCCCTCCAATACCAAGTAAAGGTGGAAAGAGTTTTAGAGCAGAGAGATGTATGTGGCCCAGTGAAATCTCCAGCTTCATTCTCTACCCCAGTGAATAGTTGGGTGTGGTATCCTGTGAGGTTCAGGATCCAACCTCCTAGACACATGTCATGTGCAGAAGGAACTGGTGCCACCATACTTGGATCTATCCTTGTAAAAAGGTTCAAGGTCAGAGCAGTTTGTTATTTATGAGCTAATTTCTTAGATTTCTAGAGATTCTTGCACTCAAGAACTCAAGTTGTAAAGAAGAAAAAATGTGTAAAGTTTTATTGTGTATTTGACTTTCATCTTATAGCAGAGAAAGAAACCTACAAAATAATGAAATCCAATATATTTAAAGACAGAGTAGACACTTTTGTTAACACCTCATCAAATATACTAACATTTGTTTTCCGACACACTGAGCAAAATGAGCAAAAAATCCTACAGGTCTTAAAACTTCAGGGACAAACAAGTCCAATAAGATAGTCCAATCTTTTCAGAAATGGAGCAATCCATTGGTTTCTTTGTGGCCAGTTAAAATTGACATTCGAGGAGATAGAAAACCTTCCACATTATCTCCCCAAAAGAGTGGTGAAGAGAGCAGAAAGGGGCACTGCAGTAGCATACGAAATCATTGATCTTTAAACAAATCACAGTATACTATTTAAGTTTAATTTACACTATGGAACCAAGGGCCATACCAGATATGACTCTTAACATGCTGCCTCTGCCTCTATGGTCCAATAGGATAAAATTTGTTTTTTTTATGATCTTTTCCTAAAGACAAGTTCCCACAGGCCAAAGAATCACATCAGATTGACAACAGTGAAGGCACGAGTAGTTAATGAGCATCTGTTTTCAAGTATGAAGCCATCTGATTTATTTAATCAGCAACTTTCACAAACTGAACCTTTTACAGAGGGCAACAACTAATTGATATGCAGCTTTGTAAGTAGCCATAGGCAATACCTCTCTAATAAATTTGTTTTTACTACACTTAACATCTGAATTGTATTAGCAGTGCTTTAAACAAATACAAAACTATAACAGTATTATGTTAACAGAAATGGTGTCTTCGGAGTGACCGAGGATCTAAAGATGAAAATATTAGCAATACACTGTAACCTCCCATGTTCAGACATTTTGGCCAACATGATTTTTGTCTAGGTTAGAGAGGTGTCCAGACATCAGGGTTATGAATCATGATTGGAATAAAAGACAGAAGCAGCTACAGGAAGCTATGATGTATGTTTGAAATTCCAGAAGTTAAACATCACATGCTAGAAAGCTAGGTGGACAAATATCACAGCCTAAGTGAAACAGGGTAGCATTTGGCAACAACTGTTGCCTGAATCAGGGTACCAGCGAGATTTTCACTAACATTTTATTAGAATTATTTCCTCTACCCTCTCCCACCCGTTATTAAAAAAAAAATTGTTCCCTACAGGCAGTTACCAAATAGATAAAAAATAAATCCCAATGAAATTCAAAGTTAGAATGAAATTCCTAACCAAACATTTGGCAAATTTGACCACAGGATTTGCATAATCACAGTTGCTTAATGCTGCACATGTAGCTACAATCCTGGCAGCCAGACTAGGGATGGATGGCCTCTGGAGAATGAGTTATCCTTTCATCTCTACAGGTTGCCCCTCCATTCCAGAGAGGAGGGAGTTGGTTAGGAAAATGAGAATGCATTACATTGATATATACCATTCATTCATAAAGGCTATCGGCAGGTACATCTCCTTTCATTGAAATAAGACATCAAGCAAGAGATGCTTCCTGGGTTATAATAGTAGACATACCTATTATTATTATTTATTATTAATTAAGCATTTATATAGCACCAGCTATGGGAATAAGGCTCAGGGCTGCTCACAATCAACACAAAAAAGTTTAAAACATTTAAGATACAATAAAAACACCCTCCCATATACTTATGGGAATAATTCATAACAAATTATGAATTACGCAAGGCGATGGGACTCAGCCTGTCTCTAACCTTCCCTTTTTAGGGAAGGTTATTCAACGGGTGGTTGCCCGACAGCTACAGGCACATCTTGATGTTGTCAGATTCCTGGACCCATTTCAGTCAGGTTTTCGTCCTGGGTGTGACACAGAAACGGTGCTTGTGGCTTTGGTCAGTGGTCTGCACCTGGAGATGGACAAAGGAAATTCTACCTTGTTGATCTTGTTAGATCTTTCTGCAACCTTTGATACAGTTGATCACGAGGTGTTGTTGGCATGACTGCGGGACCTAGCAGGGGTGCACAGGACTGCTCTTGCGTGCTTCCGCTCATTCCTGGTAGGGAGGCCCCAGCAGGTGCTGATGGGAGATTGCTCATTGTCTCCTCGAGATCTTCTCTGTGGTGTCCCGTAGGCTCTATTCTGTCCCCACTCTTGTTCAATGTGTATCTGAGGCTGCTGAGTGAGGTCATTCAGAAGTTTGGAGTGAGGCGTCATCAATATGCTGATGACACTCAGCTCTCCCTCTCTTTTTCATCCAATCCAGGTCCCGCAGTCTCAGTGTTTACCCAATGCCTAGCTGCTGTTGGGGACTGGATGAGGGTGAGCCAACTGAGTCTGTATCCAGACAAGACTGAAGTGATGATGGTTGGCCAGTCTTGTGACTCAGAGGGGATTCGGACATTGATGGCATCCGGCCCCCTCAGGTTTGCAGCCTTGGAGTGCTTTTGGATCCCTTGCTGCGCCTGGATTGTCAGGTGGCGGCAGTGGCCAGAAGTGCTTTTCACCAACTCCATCTGGTGAGGAGGCTGCGGCCTTTTCTTTCCAATACAGATCTGGCCACTGACATGCTTTCTAGGGATGGGCAAACGCGGTTTGGAAGTTCGGAGTTCGGCCCGAACTCGGCCTGTTCGGATAACCGAACCGAACCGAACTTCCGAACATGAACTGGCTGAACTGAACTCAATTCTGAATGTCGAAATGACCGAACAGTTCGGATCAGTTCGGATCACGTTCGGGTGAGTTCGGGTGGCAAAAAAAGGTTCACTGTAAGGTCAAACGTGACAGGGAGGGGTAGTACTAGTCACTGAGGAGCAGACTTCCAGGCACCAGGGGTGGAGAGGCTTGCAAGAAATGAAACTATCTGCCTCCCCCCTTCCCAACACCTTCTGAGCTAGTCGCTGTTCCTGAACAGCAGGCGTTGAGTAGGATTATTAGATTGCTTTGTTTTATTTCAGTTTTGTACTGAAATGAAACTTAAACCTTAAACTGAAACCTTGTGTTTGTGATTCCCCTCCTCCATCCCATATATAGAGAGATAGAGAGGTATAGCTATAGAGAGATAGGTTAGGGATAGTAGTTGTAGGAGCTAGCTTAGTGATAGAGATAGTGTTAGTGATTCAATTTTAGTGTTTGTAGGAGTAGGCCTGTGTACTTATTAGATAATCCATTTAGTTCATAGCATTTAGAATAGTTAATAGCAGTTAGATTTAGTGTAGATAGATATATATAATAATAGATAAAAAAATATATTAAAAAAACCCATATAAAAACCAAAAAAACAAATAAAAAACAAAAGAAAACCATATAAAACCCAATAAAAAATCCCCAAAAATATAAAAAACAACAAAACCACCCATAACAACATTTTCCGAACGGCTGAACAGCCGAACCAAACGGCCGAATGGCCGAACCGAACAGCCGAACCTGAACCCGAACCCGAACCCGGCGAACTAACCGAACGGCCGAACTGAACGGCCGAACCGGACGCAGCCGAACCGAACGGCCGAACCGAACCGATGAACCGAACGCAGCCGAACCGAACGGCTGAACCTGAACCGTGATCTGTTCACCCATCCCTAATGCTTTCACCACCTCGAGGCTATATTACTGCAATGTGCTCTATGTGGAGCCGCCCTTGGTGACTGTTCTGAAGCTGCAGCTAATGCAGAATGTGGCAGCTCAGCTCCTTTGGGGGACAAGTCGCTGGAAGCACACTACACCAGTGCTCCGAGGTCTGTACTGACCGCCTATAGCTTTCCAGGCACAATTCAGGGTGGTGGTTTTGACCTTTAAAACATTATCTGGGTGGATCCCATATATCTGAAAGACTGCCTGTCCCACCATGCCCTTTTGCAGCCCCTACGGTCAGCTGGAAGCACCCTCCTGTGCTTTCCATCTGTTACCCTTGTCTGTGGGGCGGGGGATGCGCATGAGAGCATTCTCGGTAGCTGCTCCTATCTTGTGGGACTCCCATCCCCAGGTGGTTTGCTTGAGCCTGAGTTTGGCTATATTCTGGAGGCGGTGCAAAACATTTCTATTTGGAAAAGCATTTGGCAGGTAGGGATCGGTGGAGGAGAATAGGAATTGAGGGGAGGGTGTTTTTGTTGTATGTATTTTAAAGGTTTAAATTTTTTGTGTTGTGAGCCACCCTTAGCCTTATTGGAAGGGTGGCATAAAAATTCAATAAATAATTAAGCAAATAAATTTCAGAAAGACAAACCAAATTTCCTAAAAGAATCACAAAGCATATTACCTTGTAGAGAATTTCTGCTTATGCTATGGCTCAACACAGGATGAAGTCCTGGATGAAGTCGGGTTGGATCACTGAACTGATGTGCCTGTGGCTGGGGAGTCATCCTGCCAGACGCATGGCTGAGGCAGGGTCAGGAGTAGGGCTGTAGTGGCATACCACTGTGGCAGCTGTTATCGAAGGAAACCCCTATTCCATGCATCACAGCACGGATCGGCAGAGACAGTTTTCCGACAGCTGCAACTGCGGTTTGCCACAAATGGTGCCGCGGCATTGCGGCTGGTCAACAGAAGCAGAACTTTTGCGGATTTCAATAAGAAGTGGCACCAATTCCCCTTTCCATCGATCACGGAATCTTTGTGGTTAGCTGATCATTGTATCATGTTTACGCTGCCCAGAATACTCAGTACCGTGAGACCCGGCGGCATGATCAACACTCAGACCCTGCTGACAGACACCCGCATGCCCAATTACATTGGCTAGGACTTTCCCAGAGAGACATGTACCACCTTCACCATTAAGTATAAATAGGTGTGTTTGTAGCCTTCTTCTCCCTTTTGATCCCCAATCGCAGTGAGAGTGAGTGACTGTTGGAGCCGCGCCGCCAGTGTCTGTGTTTGTTAACACACTCTGATCTTCCACGTTCCACAACAAAACACTGCATCGTGACTCCAGGAGAGAGAGTCCTATTCCTTCCTAATTCATACCATTGATTTTGGATAAACAGGCTACACGCAACATAAAGAAGGTTTTGTGTAAGTGACTGAACCTTTCGGCTAATTCTGCTAAACTGTGCTTTATTTACCTGCTAATTTAGTGCTAAAGCAGCTAAAGTAATTCTGCTATAGCTACACTTTACATTTTCCATTATCCTTTT
>QEPC01005594.1:2044662-2066239 GCA_003113815.1 Sphenodon punctatus | reverse complement strand
ACAGAACCATATTATTGATATGCTATCTTGAACTAAGGGACCCACCATTGTTGGGAGAAGCCCTGGTACTGGTGGATGAAGGACTGGCTGTAGGGGTGTGTGAGGAGGCCAGTTTATACATTTAGAATTCGTAGTCTTATGAGGAAGGTCTCTTTCTTGTCAAGAGGCTCAACTCTGTCGCAGGGGAGGTGTGTGAGAAGGCAGCACTACCCCCACCAGTCTCCCCCCTCCTGCCAGCCCCCCATAACCTCCCACTCACCCCTGCCAGGCTGCTGAGGATCTGAGTCTGGGGACTCAGCTCTGATAGGCCCCAAATCTGGTGCACTCTGCGTGCCCGCAAGCCACGCTCCCTTGACGCGTTTCCGGTGTCCCAGCGGCTTTGCCACCGGCACAGGGCCACTAAAACTGTATTCTCCCGGGCCACTTTGAGTTCCCAATCTGCCCCTGCCACTGCCTTTCACCAACATTACACTCACAAATATGAACTTCAGTTTAAATATGTTAATATGCACATTGACAAATAACCCAGGCAATTTGCATAAAATACCACTCATGTTGCTGCATGAGGCTTAGCAACACTGAGCTCTCTGTTTTACAACAGTGTAAGCTACCCCTTCATCTCTCCCCTCCAATTGTTTGATCTCCCTGGGAGACGTTTCCCTCTTCATTCCATTCCAAGCCACTGTTAAGTGCTTTCCATTTCTGTAGCAGCAGGGCTCTGTCTAAGCTAAGGGGATAGAAGAGAGGCCTGAACAGCGTGGTGCAATGGCAACAACCTTTGAAGGAATAGACTAGTGAACTATGGGAAAGTTGGATTCTCTGCAGAATCTGTACACTCTGTTATAACATTCATCCCATCCCATCCCCTGTTGATGGGAGATGAGATTGGGTGGGAACCCAATTGGTTATGTTACTCCCCCATCATTCATATTCACCAGGGATGGGAATTTTGGTTTTGGATACAACCAAAATGGCCCAAAAATGGGAGTTTTGGTTTTAAAATCATAAACCAAAATTGCGGTGCTTTTCCGGTTCAGGCATTTTGACATGGATTTTTTTCAGGTTTGTTCTCATTGACTTCAATGGGAGAAGTCAATGAGAAAAAAAAAATGGGAGGACAAATCAATGCAAAAATCCTGGAAAAAACCAAAACTGAAATTAGATCCGAAAATCATGAAGAACCAAAGCTGAAAAAACCCAAACAAACTGAAATTCCACCCAGTCTCATCCCTAATATTCACCTTTGCCAGTGTAGTTCTAAAAGGGCATACTGATTTAATGCCAGTAGTCGCATCTTCACTCATCCCCATCCTATTTGCCTGCATCTAGTCAACTGCATCATTGTCAGAGGCCGATAGGGGCCAAGGCTCTACAAGGAGGGAAAGGAGAAGGCACAGACATCCTTGTTCCCTCCCCAAGCTCAGAAACCAGAAGGGACAGAGCCCAACAGCACAGTAAATGCTCCCTCAGGGTAGTATGGCTGCTAAGCTATGAGGCTATGGCCAGAACTCATCACAACTTCCTGGTAGCACCAACGTAGCTAGGGACAGGAGCGACATTTGTCCCAGGGCCCAAGAAGGGGGGCAGGGCACACAAATGACCCCTCCTGTCCCATTGCAGTGCACGGCAGTATTACCAACCCCCTTTAAAATCAGGAGGCTTATGAAAGATACATGTTGCGGGGCTACATTGAAACCATTGCAAATAGTCTCCACTGTGCAAGGAGACTTGATTCTGGCACTTCTGCTCAGAGCGCCCTGTGTGCTGCAGGGTTTGCAGCATGTAGGATGGAGGAAGCACCACTGACAGCAGCACAAGGCAGGACTGGAGATGGTCAGAGCAGGGGGAAGGGGGCTAGGTGGAAGCTGGGAGAATATGTGGGAGCAGGCAGTCTGGGGGGGGTCTGTGTGGGGAGGGGGAGGAAAGGGGGGGTGAAACGGAGGAGGATGGTGATGGGGAGGACAAGTCCATTTCTTGTACCTGGGCCCATTCCAACCTAGCTATGCCCCTGCCTGGTAGACTAAGGGTGTCTAAGTCCCAGAGTCACCACAAGGGCCATCCAACAGAGGCAGGCAAGGAAGCGACAGGGAATTTTAGAGAGGGGGAAGGAAGGAAATATCGTATACCCAGGACCGGAATACAAGAAAGAGCATACACACCACAAACCAGACCTATGAAGAAGTTCCACACACACACACACACACACACACACAAGCACTGGAATAAGGATGAAGAGAATCTCAAGGATAGACACAGGGACAAGCTCAGGCAGCAACATGGATTCCAAGCCATGACAGGGAAGGGGAAAGGACTGTACCTGGGGAAGGTTTAGCAGTTAAGGACTGGCACAGACAAGGGGAAGTACAAGCTTTTACTACAACGGGCAAAGGGCAATATGCACGAATAAGCAGAAAGACAAGCTAGAATAATTACATGAGACCAAGGCTGTAATAGGGAAAGAATTACACACAACAAGGCTAAGGGAACTATAAACAGCACAACAATGGGGAATTACAAGGGCAACCACCCTACATGACCAGGAGAACTGAGGCTAAAAATAATAGAGGTGTGCACCAGGGACCCATGTCATTATTCTTTTTCATTTTTGTTATGAAATTTCAATATTTACAAAAACGAAAATGAAAGATTTACATTTTTGGTTTTGCTTTCATTTTTGCTTTCCATTGGTTTCAATGGAAAACACGTTTTGGCTGTAACGTTTTGGTTTATAATTATATTTGGATGAAACATGGAGGGATTTATTATTAATTATTATTATTAACAACAAACATTTATATAGTGCCAGCAGTGTACCTGGCACTTTACAAAGTAATAAAATAGACACGGTCCCTGCCCCTAGGGCTTACAATCTGAGAGACAGGAGCTGGGGGAGAGACTTAGGAAGGGGAACAGAGGGAGAGACAAGGGGTCTAACATTCATGAAGATGCGAGGTCTCAGGTGCACGTACTTGGCTTGGTTACGATGAGAATGACAGCAGGCAGGTCCATGTGGCAAGGATAAGGGTAAACAGACCGTAGGTATAGGAAATAGTGGCTCAGTAGGATAAAGAGTCAGACAGAGCAGAGCGAATTTAAGGAGAGATTTGAAGGTATGAAGGGAGGGGGCAAGGCGGATGTGAACAGTGAGGGAGTTCCAGGCATGGGGGGCAGCAAGTGAGAAGGGACGAAGGCACTTAGGGGAGCAGGGAAGGCGTGGAAGGGTGAGAGGGATTGTACCTCCAACGGAAGGCAAACTTTAGAAAGATTTGATAAAGGAATCTGATTTTATAAGTAGTTGAATTATGTTATTTTGCAACACATCTGCATATACATTCCTGACTGTAACGTCTCTGTCTCCGATCTAAGGTGGATGAAACTTGGCAGATTTATATCCCTCCCCAAGTTTACTATCTATGCCAACTTTCAGAAGGATTGGATAAAGGGTCCTAGTGGTATAAGCAAATAACTTATAAATGTATGTCTGACTTTAACATCTTTGTAGTCCAACCAGTGTACATGAAAGTTTTTCAGGGTTGTATATCACACCTTCAGGATCATCTCTGCCAAATATCGGGATGATATGATAAGGGGATTGCCCTCTGTATAACGTCCCTAGAAGACAACTAGAAGATTCATTTGAATGAAGAAGTTCCTCTAATAAGGAATTTGGTCTTTCTTCTAGGTGATAAGGATGATAATAGATATCATGTTGCTATTTTTGCTAAAAGAGCTGCTAAGTTACGGGCAATAGCAACTATGGATAGCTGCTGAGAGGATGGCTTGGACCATCTGCAACTAGACCCAGAATTAGAATGATCATCTGCTTTGATTTTGTTCTGATCTGGGTAATCAGATATTTGGGGTAAATTCAAGGAGGCAAGTGTCTTTAATTTGTTTACTGGTAAATCCTGTGTTATGATCTGTGATATTGTGGTTTTAGAGGAAATGGGTATGTCTTGCCAGTAATTAGGAAAGAATGTATCTGGGGGGCCTAGAGTGTGGAATGTTATTGGTTTATGTTTTGTTATTTGATGTTGTTGTTTTATATGTATGGATTTGGAGTATTGGTATGTACCTTGCTATAATATGGTTGTATATTGCCATGACTATGTGTCAGTACAATTAATAAATAGAATACACGATATGATAAGGGTCCCAATTTTACAAGTCTGCACAGCATATGCAGAGTCCTTCTCTGCATATGCCAGGGATTCTCTTACATGTCACTGTGGTATAAGATCTGTTTGTGATGCCAATTGGCCAGCAGAAATGTCAACCAAATATCCTCATTCTATGCTGTGACCACCCCACCTTCTCTCCCCCACTTGTTACTGGGAAATTGGAAACTAGTTAGAGGGAAACTTAAAGGAGCAGTTGCAAGAATTAAATGTCTACAGGCAGCATGGAGACTATTTAAAAACACCATCTTGAAAGCTAAGTTTAAATGTATTCCACAAATTAAGAGTTTCTTGTAAACCTATGGCCATGTAGCTCATCTGACTTCCCTTTTGTTCTATAAAGTGAAGTCCAACAGTTGTCAGGACTGGGCCTCAAAATCCCAGCCCTGGGCTTGGAAGGCATTGGCTCCACCACCCTGTGCTGCAGCCTGGTTGCTTCGGCAAAGGTTCTCGTTTATTTCCCCGTTTCTGCCTGGTGGTCACGGCCCCATCAGTCTGGCTTCCTGATTGGCTCCCAAAATGTATATAAGGCATGCTGGGAGCAACAGGAAGCTGGAAGGGCATTTGTTGTGGTGTGTCTGTTGATGCTACCTTGGGAAATATATGTCCCCCTCCCCCCTCTTTACTGACCCCATTTTCCCTTAGTCCTTGGCTCTTATTTTTGTGTGGTTGCTTCCTTGCAGCCATCCCTAGCCACCTTGTCTCTCTATCTGCCTTGTTGTGTAATCAGTGTAACCACCCTTCTACTATAGCTGCTTGTTGAGCCTTATTCTCTCCTTGCAGTTACCTTAGCCCTATTCCATCCTGATCTTGAGCACCTGGTTATATAGTGTTTTCTCCTAGTTCCTCTCTTTTTCTTCTCCTAGTTCCTCGTATGATTCCCCTCTTGCTACTTTCTTAGACCCCAATGCTCCCTGAACCTGAGCATCTGGTCAGATACTTTATTATAGTGCTAGTTGCCTAGTAGTGTGTGATCTCTAGGGATGTGCTAATGCAGTTTGGACATTCGGAGTTTGAACCGAACTCAGCCAGTTCAGATGGCTGAACCAAACGCCCGAACCAAATGCAACCCCCCCCCCAGCAGTTCGGCTGCGTTCGGGTGGGGAAAATGTGACTAATATTCCATTTAGTTCCATAGGTTCCATAGGTTTTAGAATAGCTAATAGCAGTTAGAGTTAGTGTAGATATATATTTACCAAGCAGTTAAAAAAAAACGTTAAATGCACAAACGAAAAAGTTTCCTCTTCAAAAACATCACAAAATCCTTTTCACTCTAGCTTCAACTCCAAAAAACATACAAATTCATTAAAAAAACCATTAAAATTCATACATTGCAACAAGACATAAATGCCCCAAAACATGAACATTATTTCTGAATTTGAGAAATATTTAATATTTTATCCTCATCAACATAAATGTAATGTATGTGCTTAATTCCTTACCATACATACTTTTATTCATTTTTATCAATAACTAAACCTTCACATTTTTACATTATTAAACATTAATTTATCATAATTTGACAATGAACAATTTTTGTACAGTGTATTAACTGTTTCTACAGAACAGTATTGTGTAGAATAAATTGTATAATGTTGTCTATAGTGACATTGTTAACAGTGTATTGTATGAAGTGTATACAATTTGTATACATGTAAATGACAGAGTTAATGCACTGTGAAAAAATTGTTCGCAGCTACCTCTAGCAGCAGAAGCGGTATTGCAGCAGCAGCTTTTAACTGAAAGCCACACGCATGTTGGGGGACACGATTGCACTCGATGGGCAGCCCTTCTCGGTGGTCGGGGACATGGGGTTTAGGTGCCTGATTGGTTTCCTGGCCCCCCCAGCTTAAGCTGCCCTTGCGCACCACCCTGAGTCGGCAGGAGGTGCCAGCATTGTACCAGGCTTTAAAGAAGCGGGTGAGGGAGCAGCTGGCAGGAGCTGGGGGTGCCACCGTCCACTTCACCGCCAACCTGTGGTCGAGCCGAAACATGCAGTACACCTACCTGGCAGTGACGGCACGCTGGTGGCAGGACCCGGAGGCAGCATTTGGGAGTGACAGGAGGGGTCCTGAAGCAGGGTATAGGTGGGTCCTGCTTCAAGCAGATGTCATGGACGGCCCCCACACTTCTCAGAACATCGAGGCATCTCTGACTGTCATGGTGAGGGAGTGGGTCACGCCAGGTGCGTGGTGACCGACAACAAGGCCAACATATTGAGGGCAGTCTGTGAGGGAGGCTTCACCAGCCTCCCTTGCGCCGCACACACCCTTCACCTGGTGGTCAGGGATGCTCTGGGCTTGGGGTGAAGGGGATTGGGGCAGGTACCCTTAGCTCCCTGATCGAGCGGGGGAGGAAGCTGACTGGTTTCTTTACCCAGAGCGTGAAGGGCAGCAACCTCGCCTGGGCGAAGCAGGCAGAGCAAGGTTCCCCAGTGCACGAGCTAGTGCAGGATGTGTCCACCAGGTGGAATTCCACGCTCCTGATGCTTGAGCAGCTTCTCGAGCAGAAAGCCGCCTTGCCTCAGGTTCAACTGATGATGGACAGCAGGGCACCTCCAGGGTACAATGGGGTGTAATGGGAGATCCTGGCTCAGATCATTCCTGGCCATGATTGAGACCATCAGCTCCTCCACAACCACCATCAGCCAGGTGACCCCTCTGGTCCATAGTCTCCTCAGGAGGCTGGATGAAATTCTCCAGGGGCGGAATTGTGGCCCTCAGAGCAAGAAGCTGGCAGCTGAGGTGGTTGACTTGGTGCGGCAACTGAAGGCATGGCTGAAGGCGCGGTTTGATGAGCTCCTGCAGTGGGTGGAATATGTGTTGGCAACCATGCTGGACCCCAGGGTCAAGGGCAGACAGTGCTCTATGGCCACTGGAAGGGTGAGCTGGTGGAGAGGGTCTGGCAGGCAGAGAGGGCTCTGGAGAGTGTGCAGCAGCAGCAGATGCCCCTGGGGATGGTGGGAGTGGAAGCAGCCACCCCTTTCAGCAGGTGGGGTCTATCCCTGTCCCCAGCCCTAGCAGTAGCAGCACCACCAGTAGACTGAGCAGCAGCAGCACCCCTATTGCCAGCAGCAGCAGCTCATGTGTGCAGGCCACTCTGGCGAGCATGGGCCCGCGTGCAGCAGGGAAGGCAGTGTGGCTGAGGGCACTGGTGGAGGTGGTGCCAAAGCAGAGTTACTAGGGATGGGTGAATAGATCGCGGTTCGGGTTCGGCCGTTTCGTTCGACTACGTTTGGTTCGTCCGTTCGGTTCGGCAGTTCGGCTAGTTCGCCAAGTTCGGGTTTGGCTGTTCGGTTTGGTCGTCTGAACAGGCCATTCGGTTAGGCCATTCAGCTGTTTGGTTCGCTCATTTGGGGAATGTTGTTATGGGTGTTTTTGTGTTTTTTATATGGTTTTTTGGTTTTTTATTGGGTTTTATATGGTTTTCTTTTGTTTTTTATTTGGTTTATTTATTTATTTATTTAATCTAATATTATATATATATATCTACACTAAATCTAACTGCTATTAACTATTCTAAATGCTATGAACTAAATGGATTATCTAATAAGTACACAGACCTACTCCTACAAACACTAAAACTAAANGATATATATGGATATATATACATCCCATATATATGGGATGGGGGGGAATCACAAACAGAAGAGGAGTCTGTAGTGAAATACATACATTACATACTCAATGAGTCTGTATAGTGCATAACACAAGGTTTCAGTTTATTGTTTAAGTTTCATTTCATTACAAAACTGAAATGAAACTTAAAGCAATCTAAAAATCCTACTCAGCGCCTGCTGTTCAGGAACAGTGACTAGGTGTTGGGAAGGGGGGAGGCAGATAATTAGTTTAGTTTCTTGCAAGCCTCTCCACCCCTGATGCCTGGAAGTCTGCTCCTCAGTGACTGACACCTCCCTGTCATGTTTGACCTTCCAGTGAAACTTTTTTTGCCACCCGAACTCACCCGAACGCGATCCGAACTGACCGAACTGTTCGGCCATTTCGCCATTCGGAGTTCGGTTTGTTTGGTATGTTCGCGTTCGGGTTCGGGTTCGAGTTTGGTCATCTGAACAGGCTGAGTTTGGGCCGAACTCCGAACTGCCAAACCGCATTCGCCCATCCCTAAGAGTTACGTGAGGGAGTATGACAGCGTCTCAGCAGCAGTGGAGAGCTACCTGGAGGAGGAGCCATGCATCAATCCCAGCAGCAATCCCTTGGTCTACTGGGCCGGCAAAAACAACGTGTGGCCGATGATCCCTTGGTGTACTGGGCCGGCAAGAACAACGCGTGGCCGGCCCTATCCAAAGAGGCCAAGGGTCTGTTGTCCTGCCTACCGATGAGTGTTCCCAGCAAGTGGGTGTTCTCTATGGCAGGGGACATTTGCTTGCTACATCGCCTGAGACTGGGGGCCAAGTTGGTGGAGCAGTTGCTTTTCATTAAGGTCAACCTTCTGCTGCTGAGATTCCCCGAGCTGCCCCTGGACATGGATTGATGGTGCAGTGGCACATGCCATCCCATGCCAGGGGCAGTCTTGGAATGGGGCTCCTCATCAATCTGGGCTGCTGCTGCTGAGGTTCTGTCCCTCCCTCCCACTGCCCAGTGCCCCCCTGCCCCCATCTCTCTATGGCCTCAGCCAGCCTATCTAACTGACCTCATGATGCTGGGTTGCATTGAGAAGCTGTAAGCCTGACAGTCAGCCTCTGACTAGATGATCTCAGCCCACCTATCTGACTGGCTCTTTATCTCACTGCACAGTTTTCACCAGCCTATCTGAGTGCCCTACCTAGGTCCCAGCCTGCCTTCCTTACTGCCTCTCATGCCATGCTGCCTTTCTGCCTGCCCTGGTTGCCAAGCTCGAACCCTGCCTCAGCATGCCTTCCACTGCTGCTCCACCAATGCCAGCCTGCAATGCCCAGCCAAGTAGGGGTGCCATCCATGAAGCCCCAAGCCTTCCTGTCCTCTGCTGCTGCTGCCGCTGGGTCTCTCCCTGCAGGCCATGACAACACACACAACCCCACTTTGGACATCGGCAGGCACTACTTGGCTGGGCATTGCAGACTGCCAGGCATCAGTGGAGCACTGACAGAGGCCTGGCCCGGGCTTGGTGGCTGGCACCCCTAGGCGGGTGGGCATTGCAGGCTGGCTGGCATCGGTGGAGCAGTGGCAGAGGTCCAGC
This sequence comes from Sphenodon punctatus, assembly GCA_003113815.1. Lineage (NCBI taxonomy): Eukaryota > Metazoa > Chordata > Lepidosauria > Sphenodontia > Sphenodontidae > Sphenodon > Sphenodon punctatus. The sequence continues at coordinate 2,056,886 of QEPC01005594.1, read as the reverse complement.
CAGGGCTTGGCGGCTAGCACCCCTACTTGGCCAGGAATTGCAGACTGGCAGGCCTCCAGTTCTGCTGACTCTACGCTGGGTTCTCCAGTTCTAGTCACCATCACGTCAGGAGTGACAGTGTATGCCCCCAGGGGCCAAGCGCCGAGCCTGCCTGCCCGCACGGACAACCTGGGGTGCCAAGTCCCAAGCCTTCCCATCCTCTGCTGCTGCTGCATCTCAGATGGTGTGTCATGCTCCACGGGCACCCCTGGGGGTCCATGGAGTGCTCTAACAAACAAGGTCCAAGACATGAACAATATCCAACCCACTTAGAAATCCAACACCAAAGTTGGAAAAACTCCCGAAACAGGCAGAGGTTTTAAAATTAACATGAACAGCCTTTACTACTAGGGCAGTAAAACAGCTTTTTCCTAGGACATAACTGGTGCCTACATATGTCTAAAAACTAGGCCATGTGTTTATCCCAAAAGTCCATAGGGAAAGAGATAATACATAATGAAAATACAATGGCTGCAAAGCATCAATACATCAGTTGGAGAAACATACAAACATTGCAAAAAGACCACATTTTATCCCAAAGTAATTCCCTTAAAAGCGAATTCACTGGGCTGCTGAGTTCTTTTCTGGAGATTCCTATGGTTGTGTTACATCAGAGCAGGAGGGCATTTGATAATTCAATTGCAAATCAGATGGTTATAGAAGATTAACCCCAAGCTCTGATGCCACCCAGTGTGCTCTTGACAACGACCCATAATAAGGGGGTCAGAAACACATTGTGTTCAGCACAAATTATTTTGTTTAGTGGTCCATGGAGTGCCCCAAGTCTCCAGGAGGCTGAATTTTCTGAATGTTCTGGGGTGTGTGTGTGTGTGTGTCTGAACTCCGCGGGACCGAACCCATGAACCCAAACTAAATTTTCAATCCGAACATCTGAACTCTGTTCTGTTCAAACATCCCTAGCGATATCCTCGTTGTTGTTGGTGTTTAAATAATGGGGAAACACTGAAAAACATATTTCCGGCTATAACTTTTTAACTTCTTATTCAATTCTGATGACACATGGGGAGATTGTATCCCCCAATGAAGGGCACTATGTGTACTACATTTAGGAAGAACTGGATAAAGAAAACCGATTTTAGAAGCAACTGAACGTTGTGATTTTAAGAAAAGCTGCATACACATTCCTGGCTACAACTTCCTTATCTTCTATCCAATGTACATGAAATCTAGAAAGATTGTCACTCCCCAAGATTACCAATCCTGCCAAATTTCAGAAATATTGGATAAAGGGTCCTGATGTTATAAGCCATTAACTTGAAAATGCATTTCTAGCTGTAACATTTTTATATTTCATCCTGTTTACATGACATTTGGCAGGAATCCCACACCTTCTCTGTCATATTTGCCAAACTACAGGACAATTTATTAAAGGGCCTCAATTTTATAAGCAATTGATGTTGTCCCCTTGAAGATCATTATTCAGATAAATAGCAGCACATGCAGTGTCAATCAGAGGCAGGCACCTGGCATGGCAGGGGAAGGGAGGCTGTAGAAGGGAGGATGGGGAGAAACCCAACAGACTGACAGATGCACCCACCAATTACTACATGCTTCCAGCTTTACAGGACCAATTGGTGGTGGCTTTGAGGCGGGCATAGGGGCAGCCCTGAGGCAGGCATAGAAGGGACATAACTGGGACTTTACAGATAGCATCCCATCAATCAGGAGACATGGTTTACACAGGCTGCCCAGTTATCCTCACAATCACATCCTGCAGAACTGCTGGACATAAGAGAATCTCTATTGGCTCTTTCCTAAACAGATAGGAACATAAGAACATAGGTAGTGCCATACTGAGTCAGACCAATGGTCCATCAAGCCCAGCATCCTGTCCTCTGACAGTGGCCAATCTCGATCGCATGGGAGAAGAACCAACAGTCACAATGGGCAATCCATTCCCCGTTGTTGTCACGGGTGTAGGAGGAATGAAAGGAAACCGACAAGAGAGTAAGCCAATCTTTAGTCTTAAGGCCTGTAAGGAGATGCGTGGGGACAAACTGCCCGTCAGGATAGTATTTTGGCCCTTTAGACTCCACAGGAATCAGGCCATAATCCTCATAAGGTGCAGAGCCAAATAAGATTAGAGATACCCCAAGCTTTCTCTCTCGCACTCTCACTTGCTCTCAGGGTGCATGAGGTTTTGGGGAGATGGTGAGCGGAGGATGGGGGCACAAAGGGGGCAAGGGTCCCAAGGGATGGAGGGGAAGGAAGGGAAAGGACACACCATACTGCAGAGGTAGGGGACGGTAAATGAGGACCCAGGGAAGGGGGCAAGCACAATCGCACACACTCTCCTCTCACTCTCCACTCACACAATAGGAAGGGCAATTGGAAAGGGAAAGATCCACTCAAGGGTCACAGGGGATATATCAAGTCAAAACAGGAACTACAATACAGCAAATACCAAACATCAAACACATAAACCACACTTAGCTTGCTCGTGGGGGTTAGTCTCTCAGATGCTCTGATCACCAGCATTCAGCTACAGCTGGTGCTAGCTTTTATGTCTCCAGTCCTGCCCCCCTGCTTGACCTGAAGCCGTGATGATTGCTTCAGTGGCTCCAGGCTTGCTGTTGAATCCTCAGGGCCCCGCCCCAGGACACTGCGGGGGCGGTGGTTTTGTTAGGGGTTGCCCTGGCAACCCGTTCTGGCCGTGCCGCTCCGCCACTTGTCGGCACGGCTTCGTGGAATCCTCGGGCACTCCATGGCTCTTGGGAAGCTCCCGGCTCCACCGCCATCCCCTGGGGGGAGTTCCCCGAGGTCCCCTCCGCCACCCCGGTATGGGGGGGAATGAGGGAGTGGCCTGCGNCCCGCCCCAGGACACTGCGGGGGCGGTGGTTTTGTTAGGGGTTGCCCTGGCAACCCGTTCTGGCCGTGCCGCTCCGCCACTTGTCGGCACGGCTTCATGGAATCCTTGGGCACTCCCCAACTCCTGGGAAGCTCCTGGCTCCACTGCCATCCTCTGGGGGGAGTTCCCCGAGGTCCCCTCCGCCACCCCGGTATGGGGGGGAATGAGGGAGTGGCCTGCGGGCCCCCCAACCACAGCGCCGGAGGCAGCCCCACCCCAGAACCCTGACAGTTGTTCACTCCCGGCTCCCAACAGTAAGAAGTTTATCCCGTAAGCTACTTGGTTAATAGCCATTAATGGACCTATTCTCTAAGAACGTATCCAATTCTTTTTAAAACCCAGCTATACTACTGACCTTGACAACATCCTCTGGCAACAAATTCCATAAGTTAATTATGCGTTGAGTGAAAAAGTACTTCCTTTCATTTGTTTTAAATCTGTCGCAGCTAGTTTAATGGAGTGTCCCCTAGCTCTAATACTATTTGAGAGGGCAAATAACCATTTCCTATCTACTCATTCCATACCATTTATAAACCTCTATCATGTCTGTAGCAGGGAGCAGTCCTGTGGGGCTGCTTCCCCTTTAAGAAGGGGGCTGAGTGGGTCAGTCAGAGGGCTGAGTGCCCACAAGGGCATGGCAGACAGCCCCTAGCTGGGGACCAGCCTGTGGGGTAAACAGGCCGATAAACCCTGGGACAGAGTGGGCAGGTTAGTGACCCTTTAAGGCTGAGGAAAGGATGCCTGGCCACGCCCACTCTGCCTGTACATAAAGAGAGCAAGGCAGAGCAGAAGGTAGTCTCTGCCAGGGAGCCAAAGGAGCAATATCTCCCTGAGCAAGCCTTCCTGCTCTACACTATCCAGGGAGCTGAAGGCTGGAGAAGCAGAGGGACCCAGGCAAGTGGGAGAGACTTTGCCCAAGAGTGAGCCTCTTGCCTGGGGAAGGCTTGGCCAGAGCCTGGGGGCTTTGAGGCCTTGCTGGATGGACTTTGGGGGTTGATATTGTGGTGCTCCTGTGCCTGAGAGAGATGGACCTGTGCCTGCAGGGTGGAGGTGACTGAGCCGGAAGCCCCAGGGACTGGGTACACTGGTTGTGTCCAATAAAGGACTATGGACTTAATACCCTCTGGACTGTGTGGTGTGTCCTGAGAGGGTACCCCCTTCTGTAAAGAGGGGGATTCAGCTGAGGCTCAAAGCTGAAACGGTGTAGCAGAGGTGTGAGCTAATTCCCCAGAGTGCGACCCGTGTGGCCCTGGAACACCTCATGCTACAATGTCCCCTCTCAGTCTTCTCTTTGCTAAGTTGAAGAGACCCAGCTTGTCAAGCCTCTCTTTGTACGGAAGCCGTTCCATACCCTTTATCATTCTCGTTGCCCTTCTCTGTACCTTTTGTAATTCAGCTAAGTCTTTTTTGAGATGGGGTGACCAGAACTGTGCACAATATTCCAGGTGCGGTCACACTGTCGATTTGTATAGAGACATTATGACATCCTCAGTTTTAGTCTCTATCCCTTTACGAATAGCTTCTAATATTCTGTTTGCTTTTTTGACTGCTGCTGCACAGTGGGCTGAGGATTTCAGTGTATTGTCCACAGTCGCTCCCAGATCCTTTTCCTGAGTGGTAACTCCTAGCTTAGTACCCAGCATTGTGTACTCATAGTTTGGGTTGGGTTGTTTTTCCCACTGTGCATCACTTTGCACTTGTCCACATTAAATCTCTTTGGCCATTTAGATGCCCAGGCACCCACTCTCATAAGATCCTGTTGCAGTTCTTCAGTCTGCATGTATTTTAACTATCTTGAATAACTTGGGGTCATCAGCAAATGTGATCACCTCACTCTTAATGCCCTTTTTGCAGATCATTAATGAATACATTAAACAGCACCAGTTCCAATACAGATTCCTGGGGCACACCACTTTTTACATCTCTCCACTGTGAAAACTGACAATTCAGCCCTACATTTTGCTTCCTATCCTTTTACCAGTTACCGATCCATAGTAAGACACTACTTCCTATCCCATACCTTTTAATTTTCTCAAGTCTTTTATCAAATGCTTTCTGGAAATTCAGGTACACTATATCTATCGGGTCTCCCTTGTCCACATGCTTATTTACACCCCCAAAGAATTCCAACAGATTAGTGAGACATAACTTATCTTTGCTAAATCCATGTTGACTCTTCCCCATTAAGCCATGTTTATCAACATGCCCAGTGATTCTATTCTTAATTATAGTCTCCACCATTTTGCCCAGTACAAATGTCAAGCTTACTGGTCTGTAGTTTCCAAGATCACCTATGGATCCCTTTTTAAATAATTGGGGTTACATTTGCTACCCTCCAGTCCTTTTGTACAGTGGCAGATTTTAGTTATAGGTTACAAATTACTATCAGTAGGTCTGCTATTTCATATTTGAGTTCCTTCAGAACTCTGGGGTGAATGCCATCTGGCCCTGGTGACTTGTTAGTATTTAGTTTGTCAATTTGCTATTGGACCTCCTCCAGAGTCACGTTGATTTGTGACAGCTCTTCCAATTCATCACTTACAAAGTAAGGTTCAGGCGTGGGTATCTTCCCAACATCGTCTGCAGTGAAAACGGAAGCAAAGAACTAATTCAGTGTCTCTAAAATGTCCTTTTCCTCCCTAAGCACCCCTTTCAGCCCCATGTCATCTAACGACCCAACTGACTCTCTAGCAGGCTTCCTGCTTCTGATGTACTTGAAAAAGTTTATATTAGTTTTAGAATCTTTAGCAAGTTGCTCCTCAAATTCCTTCTTGGCCTCCCTTATTAACTTTTTACGTCTACTTTGGCAACGCTTATGCTCCTCCCTATTTACCTCATTGGGACTCTTTTCATTTTTTAAAAGGATGCCCTTTTGGCTCCAATAGCCTCCTTCACCTCACCATTTAGCCACAGACAGATGTTTGGTTCTATTTCTACCTTTCTGACAGCATTTACTTATTGTAAGCTGCCTAGAGCTGCTGTGTCAAGAGGGGCAGGGTAACAAGATTTTTAATAAATAAATAAATAAATAAATAAATAAATAAAACATTTATTTATAAATGGAAAATGTTCTCTGGGGAGGATGAACAGTTGACTATTCAAGAGAAAAGGTTTGCAAACTTGTAATTAAGGCTGGATCTAATTAGGCTTATTCAATCCACAAATCAAGTTTGAAGATTTGTTTCAACGAATCCGTTTTCAAATTTGATTTAACAGCTTGTATGAGAACAGAGCAAATCTTCCCTCATCCAGACCTCCATATCTACAGTTCTGCCTTTATTCTGGACATACTTTGTGTGTCCCACTATTCACAGGGGATATCAATCACATCTGCTTAGTGCCAGAGAGTTTAACCATGATTCCTTCAAAGTTGGACACCTCTCCAATCCAACCAGAAAAAGCCATGTCCCTTGTGCTATCCTGATATGGAAGAACTCCTTTTATCAACACTGACTTTAGGTTCAGTTTTTAATGAAATCAAAGTCTGACTATTAAGAAACCAAACTCTCTTCTCCCGTCACCCTGCTTCATGTTGCAACCATTTACAAATTCTGGAGTTTTTTAATACACACTCAAGAGAAAATGAATGAGTTTTTAAATTTTTTATTATTTCACAAATTCCTTCTGAACTTGATTTGCAAATGGGAATTAAGTTTGGAATTCCCATAGTACAGGAATGAAAAATTGGGCAAATTTACAATTCAGGATGAATATTTGTTTCAGTTCTATATAATGTTTTTGTAAGCCTCTATATCAAAATGGACAGACAATAGGGCTGAGGGGTGTGTGTGTGTGTGTGGGTGTGTGTATATGCGCATGTCACCTTCAAAGATTTTTCTGCTGAAATCGAGAAAATTCCAGCTGTGTTTTCAAAAAACATTAAAGCTATGCACGATTACCTTCTCATCCAAGGAAGATAGTGATTCAGAAGGCCTGACTACAATGCATGAAAAGCCTTAGACAGCTTATTCATCAGTTCCACTAACAAAATAAATGAATAATTGACAAAGATATAAAACTCATTCTGTTTAAAATCATTTCCCCCACAATCGAGCCTCTGTTTAAACAAATTCAGTTTCTTCAGACAAACTATATAACAGATCCTTTTACCTGTAAATGTCAAGGGAAAACAGTTGCAAATTTGGATATTAAGGCATATCGCTCAGTGTTAGACGACACATTTCCCTCTGCCGCTCCCTAATTTTAATCCAGTGCTGTGAAAATTAAACATTACTCAAACTACAGTACTGAACGGTGCAAACTGGAAATAATACATAGCATGACTATTTTCTCACTATAAGATGAAAATAGAATACCAAAGATATGCTTGTATCAGTGGGAAGTTAAAATTACAATATACAGCTTGCAGTTCAGTTCTTGGTTCCTCATCTCTAATACCTTCCCATTACCATCTCACTGTGTTTAAACTTAGCTGTAGGCTCCAATAATGTGAAGATAAATGCTGAATGCCAGGCTTGGTCACAGCTGGACTTGGGTTAATCTACTGATTTACTAAATAGAGGTTCCCAAGTATGGATCATGATCCCAAGCAATGTTATGCTGTGAGTGAGGGCACAAAGCAATTTTTTAAAAAAAGTTTTTTTAGATTTATATCCCACATTTCCCTGAAGGCTCAGGGTGACTGAAATAAAACAACAACAACAAACATAAAATGCAGAGATAAAACCCATAAGAACACACATAAAATAGCTGTAAGATACACCCCAGGCCCTAACCCTGACTGTTAAATGTCTGGCCAAATAAAAACAAAAGTTACATCACCTCCAGAAGATGCTAAGCTTAGGGCTTTGTGAACTACGGGTGTGCACCAGGCCCCCATGTCATTTTCGTTATTCAAAAATGTCATTTTCGTTATCGTTAATGACAATGTTGTCGTTTTCGTTGTCGTTATAGTTTATCATTTTTGGTAGTGTTCATTATCCATATCAGTATCATTTTTATCGGTGTCTGTTATTGATATTGGTACCATTTCAAACAGATTTTAGTTTTGGTATCAGTATCATTATTGATTCCTGTGCATAACTAATATTTATCTAAATCTAAGGGAGACGGGAAGGGGAAAGGAAAACTCTGTTATCTAATCAATTATCTATATAACTATTCTAATCTAATCTATATGCCTATAATATATCTAATCTATACTACCTACCTCTATACAGGGGGGAGAAGGTAAAATGTAGGGTGAAAGGAAAGAAAGTTATTGGTGGGAATACCTACTAAATAAATAAATACAATGAGGGCTAGGGAGGATTTCTTATGTGCAAGCACCACAGTTCTGTAAATGCAACCTGACTAGCAGAGCACTCACACAATGGAGAGAAAAAATCTGGCCCTCCCATTATAAAAGGTTGCAGTGCCCTCCCCCAGAGCCCCTCTGGTTGTGGGAGGCAGCAGGCATTCAGCAATCACAGAGTCCCATGAGACTGCTGGGACCTGTTTGTGTTGCTCATTGGCCAGGAATACATCCATCAGATATTGCTGAGCAGCTCACCTCTCCCAACACAGGCAGAGTTCAAGACTTCAACCCTGTTAAGACTCCGAGATGTCTGCTCCCTCCTCCCCTCTCTACATTTTCCCTCCAAAACCCAACTGCCACAGCACTAATAAGAACAACAATGATAACTACATGGTCATTTGTTTCTTGTTATTGTTTTGGTATTGTTTGGTATCGTTTTTGATATCGGTATCGTTATATATCATTATCGTTACCATCGATGTTCTCGGTTGTCATTTTTGGTATTCTCAGTTGTCGTTTTTGTTGCAATAACAAACGAAAATGACAATTTTCATTATTGTTATTGTAATAACGAAAACAACATGCACACCCCTATTGTGAACCTCCAAGAGACAGGAGTTCCAAAGCTGTGAAGCACACTGAGAATGCTTCTCTTCACACCATTATTGTGTAGATGTGTTGCAATGGTGAAACCTGCAAGAAGACATTTCCAACTGATCATATATTAATACATTTTATAGTGCCCCCATTCCCCACCAAACACCACACAAGGGCCAGGGGCATAGGTTTTACAGGTCTCTGTTGCTTTCTGGGATCATAAGATTATATTTAAGACTTCAAATGGGGTCACATAGGCAAATAGAGCTGCAGTGCTGCAAGATTTGAACTACAGTCTTTGAGACCAAGTGGTTATGGAACTTGTAAGGGGACCCAATGGGTTTTGAACCAGCATCTGCTGGTTTTGTAGACTGCAGCCTATTTCACTGTGATTTTGCCACTACAGGGCTCTAGCTGGTGGTATGAGTATTGGCTGGGATGGACTTTCTATAATATTTATTTGGATTTCTATTTATTTATTTGGCTGCTGAGAGTACTCGACAGGGCCCAAGCAGCTGGGGTGAAACTGAAGAGAAAAAAATGTAGATTCAAACTCTCATAAAATACTTGTGTGAACAATTAGCCCCAGAAGGGGTCTGGACTGAATCAGCCAGAGTGCAGGGTGTAATTAATATGCCGCCACCTAAAGATAAAGAGGGAGTGAAAATGTTCCTTGGCATGGTGAACTATGTGAGAAAACCTTAGAACTGAAACTGTCTTTAGAAAACTTCGGAATTCATCAAAGATTACAGTACTTTGTTCCAAAAGTCTGAAGTTCAGAGGACCAAGTCTGTTCCTCAGAAAACGTTGGAAAGCTTTGGAAGCCACTGCACGCGTGGTTGGACAGTAGACCACCTTCTGGAAATGAAGCAGTGCCATGTTTGTAGGAGGGGGATATGGGAGGGGACAGTTGAGTGATGGTAAGCCAGATGACTAATTTGTATTGGCTGGCCAAGCCAGATGGCAAGTTTTGATTGGCTGGCAGGGCAAAATAGAAGTGGCTGCAGTCATTTTCCATTCTGTTTGGTGAATTTGGCTGTGTACTACACTGCTGGATCTGTAAGTAATCGGCTGAGGGGGGGAGGGGTGCCTGTCCTGTCCTGGTTTGGCCTGTCCTGTCCATAGAGCCAATGCTGGAGGATGTGGGTTACATTTACCTTTACCATGCCATGCTCTTAAAAAAATAAAATAATTGGGTGCTACATTGCTTCTGCCTGCTGCTTGGTTGGCACTTGGTACCATGAGGCCAGAGGGATCTCTCTGTCTGGCTCCACTTCCCCTTGCCTGGTCTGTTCAAGGTACCAGTGCCACAGTACCAATGCCATGCCAAAAGGGTATGTGTGTGTGGGGGGGGTGGGGGGTTCTTGTGGGTGTTATAATTTTGTCTGCTGGGTTGGCTGGCTTTTGGTGGAATTTCTGCACACAGTTTCACACTGTTTTGTGGGGTTTTGCATTATCTTCTTTCTTACCAAGGCTGTGCCTGCCGCATGACACAGCAGAGTCTAATTGTAAAGTATAAGTTAAATAACTTCTGCTGTTCTGCCTGCTACTTGGCACCATGAGGCCAGAGGGAGCTCCCTGTCTGACTCCACTTCCCCTTGCCAGGTCTGTTCATGTTACCAGTGCCACAGTATCAATGCCATGCTTTTTAAAAAATAGGTGGGTGCCCCTAGGGGTGTGGGGTGTAAATGTCTAGTTTCTTTCTTGTGGGTGTTATAATAGGTTTGCTGGCAGGCTGGCTTTGGGGCCATTTTTACACAGATGCCCCCTCCCCCCCCGCTTGGTGTTCAAGCAGGTGTGCGGTGGGCGGGTGGGGGCATTTGTGTAAACGTCGCGGCGGTGGGGATGGGTGTGTGTCCGTGCAAACAGCATGGACGGTGGGTGGGGGTGCATGTGTGCTCCTGCATAATGCCCACCTCCACCCATCACCCACCCACAGAGCAATGGGCTCCAATTCTTCATGGGTGGAGGTAGATGGAGATGGGTGTATGCCCATGGGAGTGGGCGCACACCCACCTCCACCGACCACGGCCGCATACCCATCCCCCCCACCCACTGCGGTCTGTTTACAAAGGGCCTACGTGAGACTTCTGCATGCAGTTGCACTGTCTTGTGGGGTTATATTCTTCTTGAGTGAATGTCCCACACTTGGTAGCTTGCTTTTCTGTGCACTGCTTGATTCACATAATGATTTTAATGTGGGTGCACTCACTGCTGATGGTGGGCCATGCTGTGGGTACACTACTGTTGGCTTCTTTTTGATTTCTACAAGCAGTTGCACTTTTGTGGTGTTGTCTTCTTGAGCGATTGTCCCACTATTGCTAGTCTGCTTTTCTGGGTAGTTCTTTGGCTGTGGGTTCAAGAACTTTACCAAGATGTGACCAGCCAGGGGCACTGGGAGAATACTTTCAAGTTTCTTCCTGGTTAATGGTGGGGGGGGAGGAGGATTGCCTTGCATAAGTGGGCTGGGCACACACAATGGAGGCTTTTTTGGAACCGAGTAGTTCAGAGTTTCCGAGTTCTGAGCATTTCTGAGGTCTGGAAGTTAGAGTTCCAAATTCTGGGCCCTCTGAAATATTTCCAAAGAACTGCTGAGTACTCAGACTGAGTACTTGGAACTTTGGAATTCGGCCCGAGTACCTGGAAGTACTAGCCCTAGTAAACATATACCCAGCCTGGCAGCGTTAATACCACATATGAGAACGCGGTTTAAAAAACCGGGTCAGTATGGCTAAAGAATTTGAAAAATTAAAAACAGACTCATTAAGGAGGCCCCTTTCTTGAGATACTTTGAAAACCAATGACAGACAAAACTCTCGTCCGATGCCTCCAAAGCAGGCATAGGGGCTGCATTAATGCAAAGATATGGGAATTATTGGAGACTTGTGGCATATCCCTCAAGGGCATTCTGTAAACCCAAGTGTACTTATGCACAGATAGAAAAAGAAGCTCAAGCACTAGTTTTTGGGTGTGAAAAAAATCCACATTTTATCTATGGGAGACCAATAGTGGTGGAGACGGATCACAAACCCCTAGTCACCATAGCAGCAGCAGCAGCAAAAAAAGTCTACCATACCCGCCCCCCCCCCCAAGAATATAAAGACTGTTTTTACTACTTCAGTTATACAACTTGACCAGGAGCCTGCTTGGGGATTGTTGCCACCTACCTGCCTCGCTGCTGCAGGGCGCTCTTTGCAGCTCTGCTGCCGGCGGGGAGAAGGGTCCCTGCGCTCCACTGCTGCTGCTGCTTCCGCTGCCGCTGTCACCTGCAGGAGACAAGAACAGAAGACACCTGACTGTGAGCACTTGGGGGAGACCGGGGGGAACGCAGAGGCCAGCCACGTGGGCTTACCTGTCCCCTCCCCCCACCCGGAAGTAGCCGGGGGCTTAAAGCCCCGTGCCCAGCGGCTGAGCCCAGGAGCCTGCTTGGGGATTGTTGCCACCTACCTGCCTCGCTGCTGC
>QEPC01005594.1:2026457-2044562 GCA_003113815.1 Sphenodon punctatus | reverse complement strand
GGAGATGGATGCAGGATGTTCTACATTTCTTATCCTGCTAGATCTCTCGGCTGCTTTTGATACTGTGGACCATGGGCTGCTGCTGAGGCGACTGCGTGACCTGGGGGGTTTGGACGGGACTGTTCTTGAATGGTTCCGTTCCTTCCTCTCGGGGAGGAGCCAATGGGTAGTGTTGGGGAAGGAGACATCGTGCCCCCACGCTTTATCGTGTGGCGTTCCGCAGGGTTTGCTCTTGTCTCCGCTGTTGTTTAACATCTATATGCAGCCCTTGGGGGAGGTGGTAAGAGGGTTTGGGGTGCGGTGTCACCAGTATGCTGATGATACTCAGCTGTACCTCTCTTTTGCTACTGATCCAGGCCCTGCTATCTCGTTGCTATCCAATTGTTTGGAGGCCGTGGCAGAGTGGATGCAGCTGAGCAGACTGAAGCTCAACCCCGATAAGACGGAGGTGATGTTGGTGGGGAGAGCAGAGGGGGTGGTGGCCCCCCTGGTTGGGGGAGTCCGCCCTCCTATAGCTCAGCAGGTTCGGAGTGTGGGGGTGATATTGGATGCGGACCTCCACCTAGAGCGGCAGGTGGAGGCAGTCGCTAAGGCTGCCTTCCGCCAGCTGTATCTGGTGCGAAGGCTGCGTCCGTATGTCTCTGGCCCGGACCTGGCCTCCCTCATCCATGATTTCGTCACCTCGAGGGTGCAAAAGGAGAGCCAGGGAGGTGCTATATTGGACATAAACGAATGAAGCAATAGAGAAGAGGGTTAAATCATGTGCAATATGCTAGGTATATCATAGAAGACAAAAGAGAGAACCAATGGTCCTGGGATAGAAAAATGTAAAGCCATAATCCAAGCTGGGAGTGGATTTATTCACATGTGGAGGGAAGAACTACCTTGTGGTGCTCAATTACTACTCCCATTATCCAGAGGTAGCTTTATTAGAAAACACCACTACACAGCATGTAATAACTAAATTGAAAAAAATCTATTTTCCCAGACACAGCATTTCCCATTTTCTGAGGTCTAATAATGATCCTCAATTTATGGTAGGAGAATTTAAAAGGGTTATTAAGGACTATGATGTTAAATCACATTACACCACGTCCCAAATATCCCCAATCTAACAGTTTAGTGGGAAATGGGGCGGGGGGAGGAATCTGATGAAAAAAGCCACACAGTCTGATTCAAATCCATACTTGGCAATGTTAAACTATCAGACTACTCCAAGGGGGCAAGTCCCCACAGAATTACTGTTCAATAGAAATATTAGGACCAGACTCCCATGGTTGGAGGATGACTCAGATACCAGTAGGCCCAAAATTACAAGCTATCAGAGTGCAAAATAAAAGCACTATTATTAATTATGTTTACATTTTTACCCCGCCCCACTCACTACAAGCGACCTGGGGCGGCTAACAAAGTTCATTAAAACACAATATAAATATAAAATATACTTAACACCCTAATCATGAGTGAAACAACAAAAACCTATAGTGCACTACCCCAACACACCCCTCCCACCCTCCCCTGCCAAACACCAGAAAAGCTAGGTCTTACAGTTTCACCGTAAGGCAAAAAGAATCGGGCTGATTCAGATCTCCACTCAAAGGAAGTTCAAAGTGACTGTGCGGCTACTGAGAATACCCTCCTGTCCATCTGAACCAGCCGTTAACATGGGACTTCCAGGAGGGCACCCCCAAATGACTGCAGGGACCGGCCATGGGCCCAGGGGGTGAGGCGATTGCTCAGATAAGCAGGGCGTAGGCAATGTAGGGCTTTAAATGTCAACACCAGCACCCTGAATTGGGCCCGGAAGTCGATTGGCAGCCAGTGTAGTGCTCAGAGCACAGGTGTTATGTGCTCCCCATAGCCCATCCCCATAAGGAGATGGGCTACCGCATACTGCACTAGCTGCAGCTTCCGAACCATCATCATGGGAAGCCCCAGATAGAGTGCATTACACTAGTCTAGCTTCGAGGTAATGAACGCATGGATGAAAGTGGTGAGATTAGAGTCCTGCTGCTGGGGGTTCTGGCGGGGTTCGTGGTGGCGGAGGGTGGTGGCGCCGACTCTGCACCTGAGCGAGGCACAGGACACACCCCCTTCACTGTGGTTGGGCGCGCCAGACTTGCAACAGGTGGGGGGATGCAGGCGCAGGGCCGTCTGGGGTGACGCATGGGGTCACACCCCCGGTGTGGCGTTCGACCCCGGGGTGAGGTTTTAGCAATAAATACCAGCGCTGGGAAGCACCCGGCACTGGTGATTGAGAAGGAGAAACCGGCCAAAGTGAGACAAGCTAAGTGAATTGAAAGTCCTGTATTTGTGTTCTGGTGTCTGGTGTGTGTGTGGGATCCCCATAGTGCCAAATTGTTGAGAACCCTTATTGTTTTCCCCAAGTGTGTTTGTAGTGTGACTGTGAGAGCTAGTGCGGTGTGACTGGGAGTGAAGGAAGAACCCCCCATGGGCTTACCCTCCTTCCCCCCTCCTGGTGTGCAAGCCCCTCCCGGAACCCTCTGCCCTTGGGTCCCCTTCCTTGGTCTCCCACCACAGCCCCCACATGGCTGTTCCTGTTCCCCTTTGTGGTGTGGGTTATGCAAGTTATGAGTGTGGGCATGGCTAGGGCTCCTTTGACGCTGGTGCCCTATGATGATAAGGACCTAGGCTCTGTAGAGTCATTTGGTCCACCTACTATCCTGATGGACTATTATTCCCAGATAGATGCTCCCAGCACCCCGAGCTAAAGTGTGTGTGTGAGTGGACTGGGGGTGTGTGGGTTGTGTTTGCCCTCTTCCTCTCCCCTCCTCTCAAAAGCCCCCTTCCCCATAACAGTCTCAGACATATGAGCAGAGCCTTTTCACCAGATGTAATTGGTAAAAGTCGCCCCTGAGAACACCTGAGAATCCAGGCATAGCTGTGAATCCACCTCTGAGACCCGTAGGTGCCGCACAGGTGTAACCAAAGAAGGATGGACACCCCCACTAACTAGGGAGACCTCCTCACCCAGATCACCTGGCCCACCAACTAGCATCACCTCTGCCTTATCAGGATTGAGCTTTAGTCGGCTCAACCTCTTCCAATCCTCCACTGCGGCCAAGCACTGAGACAGCTAGGAGACAGTGGGGCCTGAGTCAGATGAAAATGACAGATACAGCTGGGTGTGATCCACATATTGATGGAAGCGGATCCCCCCCCCCAGTTGCACACGACCCCCACCCCCCCCAAGTGGCTTCATACACATGTGAAACAAGCGGGGACAGAAGAGAACCCTGCAGGACTCCACACAGAAGATCATCAGGGGACAAAGTACAGTCCCCTAGCACCACCCACTGAGATTAGAGAGGTATGAACGGAACCAATGTAAAATGGTTCCATCTACCCCCACCAAGTCACGCAGATGAGTCACCAAGCCACTCATGGCTAACAGTGTCAAAAGCCGCTGATAGATCTAGTAGGACTAACAGGATCATATGACCCTTGTCCAATTCCATGAGGTCATCAACCAAGGCCACAAGCGCTGTCTCCGTGCTATAACCTGGGCAAAAACCAGACTGCGTGGGATCAAGAAAATCAATGCCATCCAAACATGCTTGGAGCTGATGAGCCACTACCCATTCAATAACCTTCCCTAAAAATGGGAGGTTAGAGACAGGTCAGTAGCAGGGCATCAGTGTCAAGTGATGGCTTTTTGAGAAGTGGCCGAACCACAGACTCCTTGAGGCAACCTGGCAACCTCCTCTCCCAAAGGGAGGCATTGATAACCCCCGACAGCACCGGCCCGGATCTAGTTCACAAGTTGTGGCTCAAACAGATCCCAGCACCTCGGCTGCATCGGCAGATATCACCAATTGAAAGTCATCCCATAATGTATGACCAGACAGGGTATTTCTAACCTCTGGCTCTGCCACTGCCTCTAAAATGGCAGAGTCGAAGTTGTGCTCAATGTGAGCTATTTTGTCTGCAAAGTACTTCAAAAACATGTTGCAACAGGCTGTGGACAAATCTGGTTCCAGGCAGTGACAGGCTGGACTGACCAGACCTCTCACCACCTGGAACAGTTCTGTTGGATGTGATTGAGAAGAAGCAGAGAGTGCAGCAAAAAAATGCTTCTTTGCTGCCCTCACTGCCATGGCATAGGAATTCAAAATTGCTCTCTCTGCCACAAACAATCATCTTGGGCCAGAGTACGGTGCCATCAGCACTCTAACTGCCTCCCCTTGTGTTTCAGACATCCCAGGTCCTCCGTAAACCACGGGGACCTGAGGAGCTGACACACTGGGAGTGGATGTGTAAGACCCACCCAATTGATGGCCTCAGCCAGCCAGGCATTTCATAAGGCTGCGGGATCATCGATGGAGCGGCCATCAAGGTCAACAGGTATATCCCCAAGAGCATTCTAGAACCCCTCTGGTTCCATAAGTCTCCTGAGGCAGACCATTCGAACTGGTCTCACAGCCCTATGGTCAGGTAGGCGAGCTAGGATGGAGGTACACAGGAGATAATGGTCAGACCACAGCAAGGGTGAACATAGCACACTCCCAATCATTGGACCCCCTGCTTCAAGGTCAGTGCAGAAAGGGTCTAGTGCATTGCCACTCCTGAGACCCAAAGACATGGTATGTGTTCACGATGGTAGCAGATGGTCTCAGGGGCAGCTATTAATGGGGCATTTACTCCCAGATTGTATGAAGTCCAAAAAGCTGATGAACAGACTTTGAGCTGTAACAGACAAGACTTGCAGTAGGTCCCAAAAGATGAGGTGGATAAAGAGGAAGTAGAAGGAGCAATACAACCCAAAAATCAATGAGAAATGACAACAGAGGAGTAGGGCTGTAGCGGAATGTTGCAGTGGTAGCTATTTCCACCGGAAACAGTGTTTCCGCAATTAGCAGTATGGCATGGCAGAGACTTTCATTCCTCTAGTTTCATTCCGTTACTTCCGCAGTTCTGCTAATTTCATACCGCTATTTCCACAGGCGTCGCAAAATATCAGAAACATGACATTTCCGCTACTTCCACCATTGCCACAAAATAGTGGAACAGCGGTTTTCCAAGAGTTTCCGAAAATTCCACAATTTTTCCGATAGTTTCTGAATTTGCAGAATGCTGGCGGAATTAGTGGAACGTCAGCAGAAAAGCTGAGGTGTAGCACGGGCAATTCCGAAATGGAGGAATGGAATCGCGGCGCAGTAACAACTGCTGCCACATCAGCCCTACAGAGGAGCCCAATCAACAGGCAAACAGAGAAGAAGCTTGGCCAGCAGGGGAACTTCACAGATCCAGCAGAATCCGTAAGGCACCTGACAGACTCATAGAACATGGTTAATAATGTAAATCATTAAAGTTGATAGATAATTTCATGTGAGGAAAAGGGAGATGTAAGGATTATAGTTATAGCTTAAAGTATGTTGCTGTAAATTTAAGGTATGGGGAGTCAGCATCTCTTTCACTAAGGTGAGAGGGCACATCAGGGGGTGGAGCCAGAATTGTAAGATGGGGGCCCCAGATAGCAGACCTTCTCAGGGTTGCTCCCCACAGTTATAGTGTTGGTTCTTTAATAAAGTTCTGTTACTTTTATAACCACTGGAGACTTTGTGCCCAAGGAGAACCCAGCTAAACATGACAAGGTGCACACCCGTGTCCACACACTTACAGCCCTGCCTGGGTCCCCTTTAGATGCACCCAGTTGGTTCTCTGGTTGTGGTCCACCCATGCGACGCCTCCCCATACCATAGAGTTACGGGCGATCGCCCAATGCTCTAGGCTGGCACTCTATGGTGTTGCCAGGGCAGTGACTGGCCGAGTGTGGAGCTGCAGCATGAGTCCCCTGAGCAGACAGACAGCAGCTCCATCCTGGGCCAGTGCCCCAGGATTGGCTGACCTGCTCTGCAGGTGGCACTCCAGGATGTTCCAGAGCAATGCCAGCAGGGTTCAGTGAGGTGGGTTTTCTGGAAAATTTTGAATTGGTAAATTTTCCAATGCAAACTCTCTGAAAAATTTTCCAATGCCCAAAATACATTGGGATTTGATTTGGCATGTTTATTTGACTTGTACTTAGTAAACAAGACTCAAAAGTATACCATGTTAATTTTATGTGCTGGATAAATCTCAAACGTTTTTACAATAGCCAAAAGTACCTGAACTGGAATATTTAATTAGTAAAAAAATGTTATGTTACTAATTAATTTTATGAAACAATGCATTTTTAGAACCAGAAAATTTCCTGGAAAAATATAGCAGAAAATTTCCCATCCCACATCACTGGCGGGGCTTCCCCAGAGCAGGCATAGCCTGCTCTGCATCAACATCCTGGCAGGTCGCCTTCAGACAGATGGGTCATCCTGGGGGTGAAGCAGACTGGCATGGCCACCCCCAGTGCTGCCTTCCCTCGATTTACAGCCAATGAGAGCACAATCGTTTCCATTCTAGCTGTGTTCATTATTATTTTTTGTAGTAGATCAGGTGTTACATCTAAGTTTGCTTCCTAATCTAGGCAATTATAGAATATTCACGTGCCAAGGATCAGAGATGCCCCTAGACCTGTTCCACCAGAAGCATACTGTAGCAGGGCGGGGCCCTAAGGGTGATGAGTCCCTGCTGAATGGGTACCAAAACACAGAACACTCTTTCCAAGTTCTAGTGATCCTCTAGTCAGAGCAGATTCAAACTCAGCACCAACAGTTCCATAACAGCCTCACATAAAGTCTCTATGTGATAGGCCCCTTGACCAGGCACAGTCCCTCCCAGTCAGGTTCCTTAAGTCCAGCACATACAGTCTCTAGGTACCTCTAGAGGTACCTAGATTACCCGTTTGACCTCACCTAGGTACCTCTGGGTTCAGCGTAGGTCCCCTTTGGCCAGGTACAATCCCTCCCAGCCAGGTGTCTCAAGTTCGTCTAGACCGGACTCCTACTGGCTGACTTCCAGGTTCCCCTCCTTGAGCACTGGGCCAGCTCCTCTGCCTCTGAGCCACCCTTGTGAGGTAGAGCTTCCAGGCTTCTGCCTCTCCCTGGTCATCTCTCTCTCTCTCTTGAGGCAGAGCTCTCTAATCTCCCTGATCTCACCCAGCTAATCTCTTGTGAAAGCTTCCAAGCTCCTCCTTATGTAGCAGAGGCTCCTGTGGTTTACCTAACCACACCCTGGCCCAGCTGGGGCCACTCAGGTTCACATTAACTAGCCAGTTTGGCCTTCTTAAAGGGCCAGAAGCTCTTCAGGCTTTTCTGCCTGATAGGGCTAGGTGCTGACCTTTATGGCACCAGCACCTTTCTTCGCACCCACCCATGGCATGGTGCTCTTTAATATAGGTGCCTGTTTTCCTTTAGTCAGCACTCCTACAACCCTACTACACATACTCTTGCAGGTTTAAGCTAGACCTACATGGCAATCCACAGAGAGCTCACAAAAGGGGATTCCCCAGTTTACCAGGCAGCCTTTGCTGGTCTTCTAATACCAAACAGTCCTAACCTACCTGGGAAAGATTGCCCTCACATAACAGAAGAAAGCCAACCAGTCAAGGTAGAAACAAAACAGTAAGACAGAAAGGTCCCCCTCCGACCTCACCAGTATCCTTTAGGCAGGAATTTGGCCTCTCTTGTTCCAGAGGGACCAGCCATTCCCCTACCAGGCTTTAGCTCACATGTAACTTCTGCCCTCCACTGCTTTCCTCTTCTTAGACAAAATTATAGCCCCTCAAGAGCAGACAATCAGGAACATGACCCGATTACTCCTTGGAGACCAGGAATTCCAATTGGCTGCTCTCCTCTTATAGCTTCCCTTAATTGACTAGAGTCTCTTATTTTTACAGTCTTCCACTCCAGTCAGACAAGCCTGGCAGGTGTTAAGAGACAGGGCTGTCCTGGTCCAGAGCATCCCCATGAGCAAGGCTTGCATTCCTCTTTAACTCCTTGTCAGTCAGCACAATGTTTTGTACACCCCCATCATGCCATACTCCTCTGTTGAGTTTTCCACTGCTCTTCTTTTACTGGTAGGTCTTCTCAGAGTTCCTTCTTGTGTGACTCAGACACTGAGAAGCTTTCCTTTACAGCTGTTTAGGGACTGGCTGTCTTTGCAGGAACAGCTGTGGCCCTCTGTTGGCGACGTTCTATAATAACGTACCTACCTTCGGTCTCTAAGGGCATGCATTCATGGCAAAGATCCATCATCTGGGCTGGCCTCTTCCTTCCCCTCTCTGAGCATACCCCTTAAGCATCCCTGCCCCCCAACTTCTACTAATTTTCAGAACGGCCCATTGGAGGGAAAAGATTCCCCACCCATCCTAAAAGGATATACTTTGCTAATTTAGCTGAACTTGTCCTCAACATGTACATGGGAACTGCTTGCTTTAAATCCACCTTCCTCTTTATAATCCATTTCATGCCGTTGGGCACAATCAATGTGATCTCTTTTATAACTACAGCTTCTAGTTTGTTCTAACTATATTTGTTTCATTTATAGGGCAAAAAGCCTTAGTGTATAACAGCTAAATTCCAAAGCATGCATACTGCAAGGAAATTCAGCTCAGTGCAAAGGGCTAGCAGAAGGCCTGCTCAGCACGTAAACCCATATGTGTGATTTATGGGAAGCAGTACATGATTTGTGCCAATTTTGTATACAGGAGTGAATGTTACCCCCTGGCAGAAAACCAGGTATATAATTTATAAGTTGGAGGTATTAATACTAATGTAAAACATGAAGCAGAAATCAGAGTCGAGGTTTAATTAAAAGTAATTTTAGAAAGAAGCCTTTGAAGTTTTTTGCTTGAAAAAATTACAATAAATATCTGGATGGATCCAAGAAGTTTGCATTTGGTGGACTGTCAAGGAAATGGGGTTATTTAAAGAGCAATGTCTTTTTTCTGCAATTGAAAGATGTGGGCTGGTGTTCAGTTTTCTCAGGGGACATGGGAGTAATGCTAATAGGATCGTTCAATGGTTGTTCATTAAACAGGTCTTGAAATCTTAGTGAGAAGGAGTCTTTTTAGCCATCTTCAGAAGGAAGTGGTGTATGCACCGGATAGGGAGTGCTATGAGTTTGTTCATATGGGAGTGACCTTCAGTAATAATAACTGGCATGCAAAAAAGAAGAATCCTGAATTTGCTGACTAACTCTTTGCTGAAGTTAGGTGTAATCCAGTGTGGAGCTTCCGTGGGTTCACTGACCAGTGGTGACATTCTCAACCATATGGGGTTAGCATATTGCTTTGATTATCTGCAGGTACACTTCTCGATTTCCTAATGTAATTTTCCAATGATGTTAAACATTTTGCCGAGTGGATTGGAAACTGGATTCCCTCACCCTGAAAACCTGTTTGTTTTGTAAAGCAATCCCCTTTCTGACTCTTGCTAATGATTGTTGATATTGCTGCAATCTCAATCACTTCATCAGGCAATGTTTAAAAAATGAAAAAGTCTCATCAAGGAAGCATTTAGTTCTGCAGGTAAACATGTTAGTGCACGCTCAAGGGCAAGAGAAGGGAGTGCTCTTGGTCCCCTATTAATTAGCTATTCATCAGGGAAGCACCACTACCCAAAATGATCTGAGGGTGCTAGGAACAACTTGCCTAGTGAGCAGAGAAGGGTGAGCTCCTGGTTCATTCTGCCACCCTGTTAAACTTGCTGCCTTTCAGTTTCCTACTCTACCTACCCCTGAAGCCCTATCCAAATACGTTTCCTGTTTCTTGTACCAAAACAGTTAACAATAGTGACACTGAAAGTAAAATTGGCATCAGGGTTAGCCACCACTCAAGGTAGAACTTCCCCATCCACTTCAGACCTATTGCTTCAGTACTGCAGACCTGGCTGAACTCCAGATCAAAACTGTTGGAGGGTAGGGTAGAATATTAAATTTTTTCAAATAATTTCCCACCCTGTCCCAGGAATTCAAATAAAGTAAATACTGTAATATTGGCTTATTGGGAACAGTATTGATCAGAACACCAGCCATGCTTAGCACAGACTTACAAACATGGGCCCTTTTCATACAGACACTCTAACACCAATAAAATGAGTGTTCCATTTTATTGTACGTGTTACAAGGCACCCACAGGGCAACACTGCAGCCCTGCAACATGGGCCCTTTTCACACGAGATGCCTCCACCCAGTTTCGCTGGGTGGAGGCATCTGTGTGAACACCACAGGCGGTAGGTGGGGTGCGTTTCGCTGGGTGGAGATGTCTGTGTGAACACTGCAGGGGGTGGGTGTAGGTGTGTGCATGCTGCCGTGCAGCACCCATCTCCACCCAGCGAAACTGGGTGGAGGCATCTCATGTGAAAAGGGCCCATGTTGCAGGGCTTCAGTGTTGCTCCGTAACATGTATACAATAAAATGTAACACCCATTTTATTGGTGTTAGAGTGTCTGTGTGAAAAGGGCCATGGCTGAGCTTCCTGTAAACACCCAGGTCAGATCAGAACATAAACATAACAGTCTAACACAATGAATGGTGCAACGGCTTACTATCATTATAACACACATATGTAAAACCAGTTAAAATCCTCTGCCCTGTACACGCCTACCAAATACTTGGTCAAATAAAAAGGTCTTCTTACGTTGTCTCCAAAAAATGCTCAGGCTTAGTTGTAATTTAGTTGTCATTGTAACCAGGGAAATGTGCACAGAAACATTGGCCCTTAGGGCCTTTTTAGACAAGCAGGTTTTTAAACCCCCGGCTCTTGGACACCTGGACTTTACACACTCCTCCATGAACCAGAAGTCGCCCGGGCGCTGTTAGAAACAGCGGCGCCAGGCGACTCCTGGGTGTTTTGAGATGTGGCGTAGTAATACCTTGATAATTGAGTGTGATCTCTCACAAGTTGGAAGATCGAAACCAAGACAAGAAAGTCCAAGCAAAGGTTTGCTTAGTAGGTCTGATGCTGCATGCACACAATTTCACTGTGTCAGCATATATTATATCGTTTCCCCCTGCTGAGTTGTAGCAGATGTCCAAGGTCTTGCAGGTCAGTTTCCCAGAAGAGGAAAAATCAGTCATGCAGAGTGTTAACTGTAACTGTGTTTTATTTATACCTCTATACCAATTCTGGAAGACAAGACTGGAACAAACAGCATTCAGGCAATCCCTTCTTTCAGGAATCTGACTCCAATACTATAGCTGAGGAAATCTGTGTCAAGAGTAAACACTGATCGTAGATAAGAAGATGGCATCTCTCCTGCTACCCACCCCTCTTTCTCCTAGAACCTTGTAACCAAAGCTCATAACAATCTTTCTTGTGAACATTTGCTTACATACCAATAAAAAATATTTGGAAGAGAGGTACTGGGATCCCTATAGCACATTGCTAAGAAGATTCCTTGCAGTCTTAGGTCATTTAAACATTTTATTTATTTATTTTAATGCTTTTATACCCCACCCTATCCTGACCAAACAACTCAGGGCAGCTCTCAGTTTCATAAAACATTAACAATAAAATACTAACACACATTAATAAAATACAATTCAGACACCAAGTGGAGCCAAAAAACATAACCCAAACTCCCCTTCCCCAGCCCTCCACCTATGCCCCTTCCTCGCCAAAGGCCAAACGGAACAGCCAGCTTTACACTGGCATCGTAATGCAAGGAGGCCATCCGGGCCTCCATCGGAAGGGAGTTCCACAGCCGCAGTGTGGCCACCAAGAACGCCCTCTCCATAATTGTCCCCCAGAATTATTATTATTATTATTAGCAAGCATTTACATTGCTTACAATCGGAGAGATGGGGTGGGGGGGAGGGAGACAAAGGAAGGGGAACAGAGGAAGAGAAAAGGAGTGTAACATTCACGAAGATGCGAGGTCCCATGTGCACGTGCTTGGCTTGGTGCATGTGCTTGGAATACCTGCGGGACCCCCAGTAGAGCACCCCCTGTTGACCGCAGGGGTTGATCTAGAGCCCGGGGAGTGAGGCAGTCTCATGCATGGACATCCAGTGTCCATGTGGGGAAGCATCTCATTTAAATATGGAGGTGCGTGCTCCCATGACCAACGCATCTCCCTCACCCCCTCACAGAGCAATCAGCAAAAAGGAAGGTTCTCCATGCATGGAGGTGGGTGGAGATAGGCCTACACATGTCTGTGTCCTCCCCCCATGCGCACACACCCCCACAGTGCTCTACTGGCCGTACATGGAAAGCCGCCCACCCCAGCAGCAGTCCATTTAAAAATTGCCTTAATTATTACACTGAGAGCCACTTCATTACCACTGTGAATCTGCCTCTGTTTGTACAGAATCCCATCCATATTTTGCAAAATGGTTTGGGGGTGAATAAGGCAATTGAATTTTCACTAGAGCTGACTCACTCATGTTCTGCTCCAACCAAACTCCACTTAACCTGTAATATTTGTACTGCCTCCTCCTGTTGTCAAATTATTTTTAAAAATTTCAACACAATAAGTTAACCCTAATAAGAATACTAATGAAGCTGGAAGGAGCAAGCGTGAAACAAACTTAGCCGTATAGACACAGATGCTCCCACCTTTGGAGAGACACAGCTCACAATCTTGCTCAGCTCAGCTGTTTATTATTTTATGGGCTGTTTATTTTGCATGTAGCCTGTTTATGTTTTATCCGCCTGCTAATTTGTGGTTATTTGTTTGTGTGGTGCATGACCTTTCAGGTCAAGAATAAAGGTTGAAGAGTATTAGATAAAATGGTGTGAGAATGGGCTTTTTTTTTTCTTTTTACAGGAAGAGTAATAATGAACACATTTGTCATTGCTTTCCCTTAGTATGCTGAAAGTATAGACATGTTTTTTCGATGACACTTGCCTGCTACCAGCATCTGTGCATATTTTTTTCTATGCACAGAGAAAAAAAAATGGAAGGTTGAAATTAGATTATTTTATTTTTTAAAAAAGAAAAATCTAAACCCAGCCATATATAGAACTCTCCAGCAGGCAGGCCGGCCAAAAATTTACAAGTGCGGTTTTCTCTCTCGTTTTCATATGTAAACTCAGGCTGTCAGAAGGACTTGCCATTGCCATCATTTTTAATGTCAGAAGAGTGCCTCTGCCCAGCCCTGTTCTGATTTCTCTGTAACAAAGATAACCCACCTTAACCAAAGAAGAAAAAATGAGATTTCCCTCGGATGTTTTTATTCGTACCCTGACCTAATGGGTAGCGACTTCCACAGCAGAGAATTTATTAATATTTTGTTTACCAAGATAGCATCACAGAGACAACATTTCCTTGTCAGGATATTCCCAGGGGAGACCAGGCAATGCCTTCCCTCCATGGGGGTTAGACCTGACACTACTGCTAAAAGATGTTTAAAGTGGAAATTTTAGCATAGTCAGGAAAGCTAGATGATAAAAAAATTAAAACCGCTCCTGAATCTCAGCCCATGGAATATCAGAACATAAGGACTATCATATGGGGCCAGGCTAATGGCTCATGTAGCCCAGTGGCCAGCATCAGGTGCTTCAGAGAAAGTGTAGAGAAATAGGGTATTATGGATACATTATTAATTTATTATTATTTATATAGCACAAGCCATGTACCTGGTGCTGTACAATCGCTATAAACAGTTCCCTAACCCCAAGGGACTTACAATCTAAGAGATGGGGGGGGGAGAGACAAGGGAGAGACGAACGTCGGGACAGACAAGAGTACAGTCATAAGGTTGAGAAGTTTCACGTGCTTCACTTAGGCCGCTTTTAGACGAGCAGCGCACGATTGTGCATCGTGCTCATGCATACTTTGAAACGGCCGCATTTATTAATTACACAAGACAGAAACGGGGAATTACGCGCATATTATGGCGGTGGTGCATTTTTAAAGTCCGCGAATTAAATACCTCATCATCGAGGGAGAGAGGAGGCCATGCTTCTCCGTGGTTGCTTGGAGTGGTGGAGAATGGGAATCCTTCCTGTCCAGAGGGAGTAAATTTTATGTAAATTTACACATCATCATGTGCATAATTAGGTGGGGCCTAATTATGCAAATTAGGCCCCGCACCAAGACTTCGCACATGGCCTCACAAACCCTGGGGCAGCCCTGCACAAGCAGAGAGGCCAGAAACTACTTTCCAGCAGACAGCAGCAGTGAAACAGTGATGGGACCATTTTAAGAAAAGAGTAGCCACGACCAGTAGACCCACAAATTTACAGAATGGCCTCTATTCATGCTTGGGAGGGGAGAAGGAAGCAGCAATGCATCATGCAAACAGAGAGCAAGCAAAGCAAACCATCTTAAGGCAACAATGTTATGTGCAGTCCTTTGCATATCATAAAAGCAGCAGCGGGGATTTCCACTTGTTCCCCAAAACATGCTTCACTGTTATAATTCTGCTGAAGCCCCCTTAACCTCAGCCCCATTTTCATCAGTCTCCCCAAAGCCTCGTTCTCTTTCTCCCCCAAACAGCCCCCCAGAAGCCTCATTCTTTCTCCCCCAAGCAGTCCCCCAGATGCCCCATTCTCTCCCCCCCAG
This sequence comes from Sphenodon punctatus, assembly GCA_003113815.1. NCBI lineage: Eukaryota > Metazoa > Chordata > Lepidosauria > Sphenodontia > Sphenodontidae > Sphenodon > Sphenodon punctatus. The sequence continues at coordinate 2,030,157 of QEPC01005594.1, read as the reverse complement.
CAGCCCCCCAGATTCCCCATTCTCTCCCNCCCCCCCCCCAAGCAGCCCCTCAGGCCCCTTTTCACCAGTGTTTCCCAGAAAAATAACTAAAAATAACTAACTCACCAATGGGGATGTGTCTGATGCAGGTCCAGCAGCAGCGTGGGGTAACAAAGCCACAAACAAGCCAGGCCAGCCAGCACTCTCTCTCCACCAAAGTGGTGCAGATCACCAGCATGCCAAATGAGGAGAGCTCTCTTTTAACCCCACCCTAAGGGGTGGGGTACAGGCAGGCAGCCTGAGTCCTCAACAGCAGCAGCTGTGCACACTGGCACACACTGCCTGGGTGTTTGAGTCTCCAGTCCAGACAGAGTTTTTGAAAGCAGCCCATAGGTCTCTGTGGAACACTGGCCCCAATGGTGGGAAAAGCAAACTGCTTTTCCCCATTCAGGCAGCATGGGCTCTAAGCCCAATAGCCCAAATCGCTTTTGTAAAGTTTTATCCCTTAAGGGACTCCTTAGAGCAGACTCAGCAGGAGGCACTGACGCCCACCCCCTCAGCTCCTGCCTGCACATGTGTCCAGAGAGGCACAACAACAACACTGAGCACTCAGCTGATTGCTGAACTCGAAGCAAGTCTGGAGCGGGTTGCTGCCCCCCCCCCCCCCGGTGCCTTTGGGACTCAGGTGAGGGGTTTTTTTTTTCTTTTTCTTTTTCTTCTTAAGAGCGTGCGGAGGGGAATCAGGCCACGAGGGGCAATGCCCCTGGTGCCCTGCAATACACACCGCCCCTGCGAGAGATGACTAGAGCATGAACTAGGGGTTTTTGTGGTGGCAAGGCAACAGTAAGGCACGGCTGGCTTTTAGCAATATTATACAGAGTGAAGTTACAGGATTTCACAACAGCCTGGATCTGAGGCATAAAAGGAGAGGGAGGAGTCAAAAGTGAATCCCTCCTGTTGGCCGTTGACCTCCCCTCTTTCCGTAGACAGTGTAAGACCTGACTGTTCCGCCAGGCCTTTGAGGGAGATGGAATGGATGGATTGGGTTGGGCTAGGGTGGGGTTTTATTGTTTTAGTGTTGGGGGATTTTACTGTGGGGTTAAAAACGTTGATTTTAATAGATTTTATTATAGGTTTTGAAATGTTGTTAGCCACTCTGAGATGCTTGTAGCAGGAGGGGGTGGCATACAAATAAATAAATAAATAAATCCCAGGCAACACACCTGAGGGACCAGCTGGATGATGACTCCCACAATGGAAATTGAGAGGGAAGGAGGAGGGGAACATTTGGGGGGAAAAGATGAGTTCAGTCTTAGCCATATTAAGCTTGAGTTGACGGTGAGACATCCAGGCAGAGATGCCAGTAAGACAGTCAGCAATATGAAACTGGATGGAGGGGGAGAGCATGGGAGGGGAGAGATAGAGTTGTGTATCATCAGCATACAAGTGATACTGGAAGCTGTGGGTTTCAATGAGTTTACCCAGAGCAAGAGTATAAAAGGAGAAGAGAAGAGGGCCTACGACAGAGCTTTGGGGAACTTCCACAGAGAGGTGAAGGGACGTACTGCGGTGAACATTTTGCGGGAGCCATTTGTGCATGCACAAATAGCCAAAAAAATATTTCATCATTCCAATCAAAATTGGAACAGATGTTTGTTCCGATTTTCAAATCAGAATGATTGAAATGCCCAGTTCCATCAGAGAAAGGAACTGGGCAAAAACTTTGATTCAGCCCTAGTAGCAGAGTGCCCCTCAGATGTAACAGTGTGTACATGCCAATATCTGCTACTTATCCTGCACTTCGCAAGGGTCCGACTACAGAACACCCATAGGGATGTTCGAACACGGTTCGGATGTTCAGAGTGATCTTGGTCTGTTCGGACATCCAAACCGAACTCGAAAACGGCCAAACAGTTTGGTCATGTTCGGGTAAGTTTGGATGAGCTCGAGGGTGGGGAAAACGTGACTTTGGGCACGAAAAATGTGACTGGAAGGGGGAGGCAGATGAGGAGCAGACTTCCTGGCACCAGGGGTGGAGACCAGGGGTTATTTCAGGGCCAAATGATACCGAAAAAATCTTCAAATTCGGTATCGGTATCGATAGAGCTATTTTCTTATGTTCGGCCAAACCGAACTCCGCCGAACTGAACAACGGAACCCGAACTCGGCTTTCGAACTCAATGACCAAACGTCCAAACATCCGAACCGTATTCTGTTCACACATCCCTAATAGTAAATGAGGAGCTTGAGGCATATTTGCACAAATAGATGTAACCACCAATGATGTGTTGAACACTGAAAAAATAGTAGCTGGCATTACACATGGTTACACCCATTTAAACTAACACAAAAGGAAAAGTGTGCCATTTGTCTTAGACATTTAGTTACTCAAAGGCCCCTTTACTAGTGGTGTAAAGAGACCATTTGTAAATGAGAATCAGACCCTTAGTTGCTGTGCCCCTGCTGTGTCTTACACAGCACTTTTCATGACTGTAATGCGAGGCAACCTCTAAAGAGAGTAATGGATGTTAGATCAAACACAAACCACTACTTAGCTAATGGTCAAGTGGCTGTATACAGCTTATCACTGCAAGGAACATTTTTTCTGTTAGTGTCAAAATACAACTCTCTTTTTCTAGCCCTGGTTGGAAAATTGTCAGTCTGATACTCAGTGAAAAACACTTCTCTTTTCTGGAAGCTAATTCCTGGCAGATGGAGTCCACAAGATTGTAATGGTTCATAGTTCCTTATAAATAGGCAGCTGTGCGCTTCAGTGGCACTTCATCACATTGGTTACTTGCTTGGCATTTAGAAGTACCACACAAACTCAATTAGCATTGTGTTAAGTCCGCAGTACAGAACTGATGAATACCAAATTGGTTGGATACACAGAATAATTAAAAAAGCTTCCTTCTGAATGGTTATTATTATTTTTTTTTAAAATCAAAATCCTGTCACAGTTTCCTCAGCTAAAGGTGAAGTGTCCTCTGAATAGAAATGGAAGAATTCTGATATTGTCACTTTTAACTGATAAACACCAACTAAATACCCTCAGCACTAAGGGGAAAAAAGGATGAAATCCTTGTTTATCCAGAAAACGCCCCTCTCCCAGCTCTGCTTGCTATGGTCTAATAATGTAGACTTAGATCCAGAGAGAGTTATATGAAATGTACTAAAATTTGAGGAAAATTGGAGCAGGTCTAAATGTTAAACCAGGCGATAACAATTTTCTTCTTGGGTGCACCCACAGGCTAGCACTAAAATCTTTCCAGCGCAAGCATGCAATCACCATGTAAGCATGTAGGCTATTATTATTTTTAAAGGCTTACTTCCTACTTAACTTCTTCTAAACAAGGAACACCTAAAATCAGCACTCGGATTCTGCAATGAATAAATCTATTTGTTCTCAGACTCTTGAGTGCTATTGTTCTTCTGCTACATCCACAAAGATCACTAAGCAACAGTTAATATAGATATACAGCTCTCAACTGCCCCACATTAGGTGCATAGACAACACTTGTTAGCAGTCAATGACTACTGGGCATTTACTCAGCTATTATAGGACAGTGAATTTATCCTGGTTTCTTTTGTGAAAAAGAAGCAGATTATTTTAAGTCTTAATCATGTGCAGCACTGAATTTGCTATTGCAGACAGTAAGGCTGAAATGAGGGGGAAACTCCATAAATAAAAGAAAAACACTTAGCAGGTGGACCTGGGAGC
>QEPC01005594.1:2008798-2022110 GCA_003113815.1 Sphenodon punctatus | reverse complement strand
CTCATGGTAAATCGCGCCGAGGCGCAGAATTGGGCCCTAACTCCCGCAGAATTTAAAAAAAAATTCCGCGAAAGAATCGGGGCCTTGATTATAATAGTCCAGTCTTGAGGTGATGAAAGTGTGGATGATAGTGGCCAGGTCAGAGTCTGAGATATATGGCCTAAGCCATCGCACAAGATGTAATTGCCAGAAAGCGCTCCTCGCCACAGCTCCACCCTGGGCATCTAGGTGGAGCTGTGCATTGAGGAGCACCCCCAGACTCCAAATCTGGGGAACCAATGGAGGGGGCAAGCCCATCAATGACTGGGGACATCGCACCCATCGCCTTCCCCACCAGCATCACCTCCGTCTTGTCGGGATTCAGCTTCATTCGGCTCGCCCTCATCCAGTCCCCCACAGCCGCCAGACATCTTATGAGCACAGAGACTGTGGGGTCCGGGTCAGATGAAGAGAAAGCGATAGAGCTCGGTGTCTGCATATTCATGAGACCGAACTCCAGTGCACCTTACAACCTTGCCCAATGGCTGCATATATATGTTGAACAGGAGAGGAGACAGAACAGAACCCTGTAAGACTCCACACGAGAGGTTCAGAGGAGGTGAAAAATGATCCCCAAACACCACTTACTGCGTTGTTCTGGCCAGGAATGAGCAGAACCATCCAAGAACAGTTTCACCCACCCTGGCCAAATAAATCAAGGATCGTTCCTTCCTCGACACTTTGGTAACACTTCTTATTTGAATTTTTTTAAAAATCCAGTTTGACTTGTATAACTCCATGTACCTCCAAACTGTTTGCTTGCTACTTACAATAGGGTAATGCAACTGGCTTAATTTTTTGAACACACTTTTAAAAAATGTCAAAGGAAACATTACTGATTGTTAATTTTCTTTGGCACCTAAGTAGGGATCAAGCTCTCTCAGTCACTCCTTCAAAATGTCCTTGATGCTCTCCTTAGCAGGGGGAAGCAGTGAAGGCTTCTGAAGATGAGAGACTCAAATGGGCAGAGTAAGTCAAAAAGGCCTGGGGGCTAAGGTGTACTGGGATTCTAGACAGGCTCAGTGGGAGGACTGACATACAGGAGTGATTGGCCCTGGTGCATGACTTTCCTCCACCCCCACCCCTGCCTCACTAGGCCCCTATGTTTGGGCCTGTTCAGTAATGTTGTCTTCACCTACTGACTAAATAAGGTCAAAGGAAATGACCTGAGTTGAGGTGACTGCCCTCCAGTCCTCCTTGCTCAGTCTCTCTAGACTCAAGGCTTGCTTCCACATTGGAGGAACAGGGAAGCTGGGTGGCAGGACTGGGGCCTGAAAAAATTCTCTCATGTCCCTGAAGCTAGCTTTGGGGTGGAGGAGAAGAGAGGACACTGATGAACTGGCAGTTGAAAAGCTTGTCTATCCCAGGGAGCTGTGCACTGATTACCACAAACCATCTCTAGTCAAATCCTCATACCGACAAAATGAGGGAGGAGGAGAGAAAAAATTGAGACTCTGTATTTCCCCCTAGTGTCTCCTTGCTCTGAGAAGGGCTAAAGAGACAGAGCAGGGTTTCAGCATTCTCCCTTGCTCTCTCCCAACGCAGGTTTCTAAACAGACATGCTGACAGTTTCCCTCAAGCACAGCAGTGCCCTGATGAGTTGCAGTCTGTAAAGAACCATACTAAACATAGTTCCCTCCAGGTTAATTACTGTAACCCTAGCTGGAATTTTACACTGTGCCAATACAATTAGAAAACATGTTCCAATCATATTATACTGGAGAAATGCAGCCAAAAATAGAAAAAAGGGGTGGGGTGAATGAGAGCATCAAAACTTTTCATTCCTTTGTAGTATCATACGTCCTAAGCAAGTGCTCACTGGGTTGATCTGTCTGTCCCCAGTCAAAGATCACAATGTAAACCAGAGAGGCCAGGAGGAATATCCAATTTTTCTGCCCCAAAGAAGACACCCTTCCCTTATGCTATATATGGCATGGGGTTTCAGTAGCAATATGACCCTTTGTTAGGCTCTCTGTTCTCCTGTAGTCTCTGTGACTGCATTCACATGAAACGGTTAGCTCAGCAGAAAGCATTTCCCCCCACTTTAATGTATTGTATTGATTTTATTAAGACGTGATCTTAGATCATTGCCATAATACAACGACAGGGATATAGACTTACAAGAAACAGTCCAATAGATACAGCAAACCAACAGTCCAATTCCATAAAGTGACAGGATTGGAATCGTTTGACCCTACAGTATCTATGTATCATAACTACTAAACAAATAGATTATCTAAGGAGTACATCTGAGCTTCCCTCCTCAATCAACGAGATATAATATAAACGTATTACTTACAATATTTAACAAAAAATCTAATGAATTTTAAAATAATATAAAATTTAAAAGAAACTTTCAGTCCAATTCCAACAAGGGCTTGGATTCGAGAAACTTTCTTCACAAGCCCATTGCTAATAGTAAAAATCTCATGACGCAGAAGGTCACCTCAGGATCTACATCCGTGTGGGCCATTTGCGTCAAGAACCAATCTGTTGCACCTGGGAATTTCCCAATAAAAGTCTGTAGTGTCTCAGTGAGGATCGTATCATAAAGGCGGCACTCAAATAGCACATGATGCGTGGACTCTACACCCACGTTATCAAAAGGGCATAAACAATCCCCGTAGGGAATCTTAACTACACATCCCTCTAGCATCTTTGTGGGCAATGCGTTAACCCTAGCAGAGAGGAATAAACACTTCTCTCTAAAAGTTGCAACCGAGTCAATGTAACTTGCCCCAATACCCAGCTGGGGAGTCCATGAGGTGTACCCCACCAGATGGTGGGATCTTGCCACCAGCGTCAGCTCCTCTTGCCGATGTATATCCTGTAAACGGGTAGTAATCTCCTGCTTGGCCACTTTATAGGTTCTGGTCGCTAAATACACCTGCGATAAACCAGAGCGAGCCAGATAATCTGTAATGGCCTTGGTTCCAGGGGCTGATGAAGGAATAAAAAAAAATGTCAGAAAGCAAATTATCACAAGAAGCTCTACTTGCTTTAAGCCAGAAGAGAGCCACCTGTTCCCATGCAATTGCCGTCCATCCTCGGGTGCCCACCTCTAAATGGACAGCGGCAGCCAGAGTTCCCTTAGGTAGTTTAATAAGGGAGCTCAAAATTTTTGTTTACAGGGACTTTAGGCTTTTCCCCCATAAGGGGGCCCTTAGCAAGGAGCCATATAAAAAGGATGGCTTAACCTTTGCCTCAAATACCTTAATAGCAACTTCCAGGTTCCTCCTCCCTATCCCGGCAAAAAATCTCAAAATTGCCGCTACTTGACTTTTAGCTGCCACCGCTACGCTTCTCAGATGCTCTGTCCACTGTCCTGTGGATGCAAAGTTCAGTCCCAGATATTTATACCCCTTGGTTTGCTGAAAATGCATACCATCCACAGCCCACTGGTGAACCCCTCTACTTTGAGTGAACACCACGATGTTAGATTTGGCACAATTAATCGTTAAGTAGTTATCACGACAATAGCTAGCAAAGGCCAAAAGCTGCCTCTGCAGCCCGACCTTAGTTTGTGATAGCAAGACTAGGCCATCAGGGTAGAAAAGAGAACCAATAGGCCTGGACGCCAGTTTCGGGGGAAAGTATCTCTCCTGCCTCATACTTGGGATAAAGTTGTTAATAAATAGATTAAATAGGGCAGGTGCAAGGACACACACCTGTTTAACCCCTCCTTGACTGGAATATCTGGGGTAAGATGGCCTGCTGGATCGACCTTGATTGCTACGAATGTGTCTGCATACAGGGCCTGGATAAACAGAAGTAGTCTAGGCTCGATTCCAAGGGTAGACAGCTTTACCCAAAGAAGAGGTCTATGAATTGTATCAAATGCCGCTTTTAGATCTTAAAAAGGCAGCATACAGCTTCTCCTTGGCGGCTCTATATTTTTCCACCAAATGGTGGAGCACCAGGAAGTGGTCTAGGGTCGCCCTGCCCTTTCGAAACCCTGCCTGCTTGGGGTGGATTATCTGGTTGCAATCTATCCATTCCGTTAGTCTAGCCAGGAGAAACTTAGCATAACTTTTACCCACAGCACTAATCAGGCTGATTTGCCTGTAATTAGCCGGGTCTGTCCTCTGTCCCTTCTTGTAACTACAGCCCGAGTCCAGCCATTAAGTAGAATTCCTGTATTGTTAATTCTTGTACATAACTTAGCCAACACTGGAAACCACCACTCTAAATTTCCCTTAATGGCCTCGATTGGAATTAAATCCGGCCTGGGGGCTTTACCATTATGAAAAGTCTCAACTATTTGCCCTCTCTCTATTTCTGAGACCGGGGGCCATTTCGGGGTGGTCTGTTGAATAGATCTAATCTTGCCCGGATCGAGACTTTCCCCAACGGTCTGACCTATCTGGGACAGCTTGATGAATTTAACACAACTTAGGGGGGCGACCGGTATGGGCTGAGTCACTCTTGGAGCAGACGTAGCACCATTGACAATATGCCAGCAGGTCTTAGAGTCATTTGAGCTACTCGCTATGAGAAGATCCTGCTACTTCTTATTGCCATATGCTCTCTTTTTTGACCTAACCAGGTTGAAATGTTGATCAGTGAAAGATTTATGATGGGAGATACACATGAGCTGTAATTCAGGAGAAGAGCCAAGAGTTAAGTCAGAAAAGTAAGGGTTTACAATCAGGCTAAACCCTCATTCCCTTTAATGCGTGAATGGATTAATTTGCATATATCAGATAGCCATAATTGCTGTGGAGGCTAATCGAGGCAATTTCCCCCCTCAGGGATGAATCCCTACTGCCTTCCAAATCAGGTCAATGTATTGTTGATAAGGAAAAAAAACCAAATAAAAATACCTAATTTTAACCATTCATTAGGGTTGAAATGAGATTTTGTCAAAATGGGAAATCTTGTCAAAATATCGTCTTGGTCAAATCGAGAATCTCTCAGTACTTGACAATGTCTCAACCAACATTTTGCTTCTTAACTTACTGTTAACTGGGATTCTGTTTACCACTTTGCTGTCCATTTCAAATCCCTAGAGGTAATACCGACACAATGAAAATAAATGCCACATTTCTTGCACTCCATTTTTCCTTGTCACTTGTTAGTTGGTATGCAGATTTCTTTATGAATCTGCTATCCAATTGCTGATTTGCTTTGACCAAGGGAACAACAATTCTGATTAGAGACACTGGAGCAGAAGTTAAGCGACACTGGGGGGAGGTTAAGGGGTTAAGCTATTTGCACAGCGATTGGTATAACAAACCTGGAAATAAAATGCTACTCAGTAATGTGGTAAGCGGTAAATGAATGGTACATGTTAAGTCAGCAACTTGGGGATGGTATTGAGAGATTTGAGAAATCGAATTGGTATTACGAAACCACTAGGAAATCTATCCCTGTTCCCGATATAGCAAAATTACTCACAAGTAAAAAGGTTCTGCTCACTTCAGCCCTATGTTATTGGCCACAGCACTACTGCAGTAAATTTTAAAGTGGGAGGGAACTTTTGAAGTGAGGGAGGAAGACACATGAATGGTTAAAATGTGGGAATGCAAAATCGGGCATCAAATAATACACCGAGGAGAAATTATTTTTTCCCCCCCATTCAATTTGTTAGCTGCCCCCTCATGCCTACGGCATCTCGGGGCAGCGTACAATATTATAAAACCCAATAATAACAATAAAAACAACAATAACCCAAACCCCAACAATTTAAAACATCACTCCCCCCCCCTGCCCCCCCGAAGAGTCAGGTATGCTCTTGTGTGAGTACAACTTGTATTTGGCTCTGAGAGGATTTGCATTTCTGACACTGGATGAGTTCGAGTAAAGCAAACACTTCAGACTGACAAACAAACTTGCTTCAACCACTATAGAAATTGAATAGTGACAGGGACTTAAAATTCCACTCCTTCCGAAAGTTCATATCCACGGAAAGTCAGAGGCATTCAATGGAATGCCCACTGAGCATGGGTAGAACAATGAAGATGCCTGACCTTTAGTATAGAATCATATTTAGGGCTGAAAGAATCCCCAACAGTTATCCAGTCCAGCCTCCTGCCATTAAGCAGGATCCACAATACCAACAGCATTCCTGAGTGAGATCCATCTAAGGGTGACTGGAGGAGACAATAGCCTGCTGGGGTCCGTGCAGCCCCAGTTACACGTTTTGTGTGTCCATTCTAATAAGTGGGCAGCCCCCTGCATGTGTTTCATGTGCTTGCAGCAGCTTCCCCCAGTGGTGCTAGCGATTTCTCTCCCCACAGTTGCCTCTCAGCTGTCCATCCCATATAATTTCATGTATATGCTCCCTCTATTTGAGGCTCTGTAGGTCTGTATTTTATGCCAGTGCGTCTCACATTCCTGTCATTTGATATGTATTCATGGACACCAAATATTGGGTTCCCCGCCCCCAACACAAGGAGCCCTGTTAGATCACACAGTCTGCTCTGCACTATTTTGGCTCTGCTGTTTCCCATTGGCTTTGGGGTGGAGGTGAGGGGGCTTGGTAATTGAAACGGACCCAAAGTCAGGACGCTAGAACTTAAGAACATAAGTAGTGCCATACTGGGTCCCGCCAATGGTCCATCAACCCCAGCACCTGTCTCCAACAGTGGCCAACCTCAGTCACTGGGATGCCTAACAGATCATAATGGGGCAATCCATTCCCTGTTCACTCTCAGCTCCGGACAGTAAGGTTACATTTCCCAAAACCTACCTGGCTAATAGGACTTATCCTCCAGAAAGTTGTCCAATCCTTTTAAAAAACCCACTTATACTACTGGCCTTGACCACCTCTTCTGGCAACAAATTCAACAACCTAATTATGCATTAAGTGAAAAAAATGACTTCCTTTTGTTTTAAATCTGCTTGTTTTATTTGTTAGTTTCATGAGGGTGTCCTCTAGTTCTAGTACTAGAACTGTTCCCTATTTACTCGTTCCGCACCACTCATGGTTTTCAGACTTTGCCGGTCGTATTTTCAGACCTTGAAAATTGAAATAATTGAGTTATTTTGATCAAACAGCATTTGGGGTGGTTCTATTAACTAGCTCTAATTGCACAAACAAAAATATCAGCCTTAGCTGAATTGTAAGAATTTCCCTTACTCCAGACCGATTCTGATCCCATGTCCACTGGTGTCAACCAGGAACAGCTTAAAATCAATGGAGTTAGAGACTGTAGCAAAATCAGAATTTGGTCTCACTGAAATAATTTATTGATGAAACCACCATCTATCAGCACTCCAATAAAACGTATTTTTGGAAAGGCGCTGCTGCTGTCAGAGAGCAAAACACCTTTGACCGTGGCTCAATGGACACCACTCATTTGTCATTGTGACATGAGTCGATAATTATTGGTTTCGTACGCCTCTGGTATTGACATTGTCACAGTGTCAATTTTTGTTTAGAGCTGCTGGCAAGTATTTCTCACTGGGTCCACTTACCAATATTCGTGTCCCTTTGCTTATTTTGAGATTTATAATGCACTTAGCACATTGTCTCCAGGGTCACAAACACAATTATTAAACAAAGCCACTTTCAATGACTGACCCTATAACAATGAACTCCTGCTACTGTACACAACAAGCATTCCAGAAGGGAGAAAGGACTTCATGTCTGGAAGGTTACTGACCTCCAGGTCTGTGAAAGCAGGGGGGCGGAGGGGGAGTGAATTTCAAAGCCAGCAGCTGTCAAATCAAAAGCCTCTGCTCCCACCACATTTAATGAACATCCCCCAAGGAACATGGTAACAAGCCATGCAGTGTATGTTCTCATGCCATGTTCCTTATCTGTGGGTAAGGCTATCATGGGGTTAGTTTACTGAGGGGGGAAATGTTCATCTGACTGTCCATAGCTGGGTGGCTATAACTCGGTGAGGCTGATCCCATGCACCATGGTGCACACCCCCATTGCCCGCACATTGTGCTGCGTGGGTACATGCAGGATCTGTGGGGCATGAGATGAGTCCCAGAGAGAGCAGTCACACAATCAATTGCAGCCTGTTTTTACACTTTCAGCGTTATTGCAAAGCAGCTGTAATTCCAGATTTGTCATTCAGGAGTAACAGTTTACATGATCATTAATACTCTGGAATAAGCACTATTCCAGATTGGCAGGGTGTAAACCAGAGGTGGGGAACCTCAGGCTTGGAGGCCAAATGTGGCCCTTGGCAAGTTTTTATGTGGCCCCTTCCAGTGCCTGGATCCGGCCCATGGATCCATTCCCTACCCCTAAGCACTGAAAAACTGAGCTCATGATAAAGGAACAGAGGGGAGTGTCTGCACACAAGGGTAGGGTACAGATCCATGGCACAGATCCATGATCTGAGCCCTCTTTTTCTTGAACAAACCCATTAAGCACCTCTGCCCCCAACCTCTGTGTCCCTCAGAGCTCATACTAATATTCACTGTGGCCCCAGGACAGAAAAGTTTCCGCACCCCTAGTGTAAACGCTTATTCCAATACAAGAGTCTCAAGGAAGACTTCATCAATCCCATAGTGCAGCTCACTTGAATTATAGCACCTTGGGTAACTCCAGCTGAGAGGAGAATGTCTCTGCTAGTGCATCAGACTTGTCATTAATTGTTGGGGACCTAAATTTCCCAGAGGGGATTCTGTTTTTGTGTAGAGAGCTGAGACAAACAGGGGATTCCCAAAGGGAACTGGATTGTACCACAGACAGCACAGTTGAATTTCAGAGCCTTCTTCCACTCAGATTTCTTGATGTGTGGGCAGCTATGAGCCCCTCTCCTCCCAAAATCCTTGCTATGACTATCACTTGCTATCATGGTCCCTGGAGTGGAGATTCCCTCTACTGCAAGGTCAGAGTGGATTAGGATGCAGCATGGGTAGCATTTTGTCACAGTCCTCTCTGCTGAAAACCCCTACCCATGACATTTTGCTACCCAAGACAGCAGAATACCATAAAGACATTGGGCAGAGGGGATGTAAAAACTCTACCTGCAATTCTCTATGGTGGAGTGGCTTAATACCAGACTAGTCGTTCACATGATCACTATTCTGGTATTCTTTAATGACGAGTTAGATAAATCCTTGAAAATCATGTTGAACAACACCGACATAAAACCAGGAAAGAGGAGTTAAAAACCAGGAAGTGGAAATAATTTAAGCTGGCATGGCAATTCACACAATCAACTACAATCTGGATTTAGAGGGGTTAATGCTGGTATTAGAATAATGTAAAAAACAGCCACAGTATGATCCTCAGGGGGAAGGCCTAATGAGAAGGGGGACTGGGAGGAGGTGGAGGTTCAACTGTATCAGGTCCCCAAGCTCAGGCCCCCACAAAAAAGTTGACAATTTTCTTCATTAAAATAGGAGTAAAATAATAATTACAAGTAATATACACGTGTAAATAAAGCATCAGTATGAGTTCCAGAAATGGATTTCAAAACTAATGACAGGAGGGTGGGAGATGGGAGTCCCTCAGCTACCAGGACTCCAATTTGTTCTCAAGAGGCCTGTCTAGGGGAATAGCAGCCATGCAGTTAGCAGTGACAGTCAAGAGTCCCTTTGAAGTGAAACTCCTGTTGAGTGCAATGGGGGCAGGAGGAGGCCTTGAGTGAGTCAGATGGCTTTTTATAACCTGTTACTGCCATCCTTCAAACCTACAGACCCACATGAATTTGTGGCTAGCATAATAATGATTTAAGTCAGCTTGTGCACTGCATTAGACTGACGAGACAGGAAAAGCTAATCCTGAGGATGCATAAATACAATACAGGAAACAAAAAAGAGAACCTCAGACTGTGAATTCATGGTGTTCAAATATTTTATAATTTAGTTTTGAGAACCCAGCTCTGCTATACATTGGTGACACCTTGGCTTAATGCTAAATTCAAGAGAATGTGTTTACCCCTCCTCACGCAGACGTTACTATGGCAACATACATTGCTGAGAAATTGGGAAAACCCAGCTGTGGGTCTAGAGAATACACAATCAATAATGGGGAAATAAATTAGAAAATGATGCTGGTAGATCAGTGATAAGCAAGAGGGTTTCAGCAGTGCCCCTTCACCTGCTGTCTCTGAGTAGCTGGGGCAAGAGAAACAGAAAAATCTCATCATAAAGTCAAACCATAAGCCAAGGATGTGAAGAGTAAATTAAATTTAGAGGATGCTAGTTCGAAATCCACTTGCGTTTTCTCTTGTGAGGTCCTCACCTGTTCCCTCCTTATGTTTCTCTGAATAATCTGGTACTGGATTCTGCCATGTTTTGCCTGGCCTTTGAATGCAAAGGTCAGTTAAAGTCACTGGAGATACTTCCAGTTGGTTTATTCTGGGGCCTTTTGGAGTACCTGCCTTCTAGTCCGAGCATCCATAAATCCAGTCACAATGTTATGCTAGAGCACAAATTGCCACAAATGCCTGAACATAAAAGCTGCCATAAAGGGCTAGTCCAAGGCTGCTTTTAGACGAGACACATTTGCGCATGATTGTTAAAAAATGTGCTTGTTTTAATGCTCATTTAAACACCTAAACCGTTTTAAATGTGTATTTGCCGTGAACGTGTAAAAGCCCAAACCGTTTTGAATGTGGTTTTAAAATAATGCGCATTTTTAAAAACCGGGTTTGAGTAACTTTGATGATCGGGGGGATGCCAAAACCAGTTTTTAAAAATGCACATTATTTAAAAAACACATTCAAAACAGTTTGGGCTTTTACATGTTCACAGCAAATACACATTTAAAACGGTTTAGGTGTTTAAACAAGCATTAAAACAAGTGCATTTTTGAACAATCATGAGCAAATGTGTCTCGTCTAAAAGTGGCCCAAGAGGTGGGCAAAGTTACCAATACCAAAATATTGATATGGCCAACAGATACAAGGCATGTGCATCCTTTGAAACAGAATAAGCCTTTCCTATTTCATGATTGGCTGGAGGAGCCAGTGATGCTGGCTGCTGCAATTCTGAGGAGCAGCTGCAATTCAGCTGTTCTGGTGCACGGAACTAAGGTCACTTGCCCATGTTAAGAGATATGGCAGGGAAATTCCTGGAGGGCAAGCTCATGAGTAGCTCTGAACGTGGACTTTTTTTTGGTGGGGGAGGGAGAGAGGAGGGGAAGGAGGTGCATATACAGTGTGTCATCAGGAGCGTCCCGCGGTTATTTCTCCGACAGATATCAGGGCTCAAAATCCAGCTCTGACATCCATCAGAGAAATCACCATGGAACATGCCTGATGACACTTTCACCCCCGCACAGAGCTACTCATGAGTTTGGTCGATGGGAGTCTGCCAGGAGTTTCCCTACCATCTCTCTATAATGTGGGCAAGTGGCCTAAGATAGACCAACAAGGCAGAGTGTAGCCTGGGACTAGTGTTGGTGGAGTCACGCTTGAATTGCCCAAGTGCAAGACTAGAGCTGCATGTGGATGTGAGCCAGTTTCCCCACCCCTAGGGTAGTCCGTAGTCCTGCTTCTGACAGAGGCCAGCACCAGACAGCAGAGGAAGTATACAAGAACAGGGCAAATGCTCTGGCCTGGGCTTAAATGAAGCATACAAGCATCTAGCAGTCAGAGGTTTCATCCCCAGACCAACTTGGTTAATAGCGTTTGGTGGACCTATTCTCCATAAACTAATCTGGTCCTTTGAGTTCCGTGATACTATTAGCCTTCTCAACAACCCATCAGCACTGAACATTGGTGGGCATCCAAACAGTACTGAAAAAGATATTCTGAAAAGACATAAGGGGCTTGATTTCTCAATCCTTGGACCCATGGCGAGCCCTTAAAATTGCATATGTAGTACACTATATACACAAGTAGTAACTTAAACGAGTAAGGAGGGATTAGTCATGTTATTATTACACAGAATTAGTGTTAGAAACTATAAAGGTATATTCGTACAAGCATGCCACATTAGGGGTGCTTTACGCTCGATGATTCCCTCTAGAGTAGTTACCTACCACCACCTCTGTCTGCACAAGTAGGGAAGCCAGGAGTTAAATAGCTTCTCCCCTCCCTGGGAACTTGCAGGGAACTGACAGCAAAAGCGGACACAGAGAGTAGCCAGCAAAGCAAAGATACAGTGTGATGGATATTCAAAGAGGTCTACTGAGACGGTGGAAGATGTCATAGAAAAAAAAGCATATAAGCCATGTGCTAACAGCCTGGCAGCAACTGTTGCCAGTCAGGTAGATTCACTCACAACTCAAATATGATGTCATGGTGACAGAAGGTCTCAAGAGTCCTTGCTGAGATGAAGCTCCAATTTCTTATCACCACCTTAGCAAGGTTGACCTAGGAGGAGGATGATGATAATAATTAATAATAAATAATAATAGTGAAACTACACACCAGATTAAAAACCACTAGACTATTTGAACACAGAAAAACACAAAATATGCACTGATTTGACTCGCCTGGCTTTTGGTTGGCTCAGCCAATGTGCACAAGTCCCTGTGGAGACACAAATGGTAAAGTACATATGGGAGTAGAAGTGTAAGCGCGTCATGAATGTGTTGCTGAATGCGGAAAACCAGAATAGACTGGACATTTCTAGTTGCTAGCAGGATTTTTACACGCAGCACGATTTTATGTTGCGTGTGTGCCACGCACATCTAAAAGGAGCCTCTGTGAAGAGTGCGCCTCTGACTGGACCTCCCCTGGTTCAGACAGATCAAGAACTTCTCTGTTGTGTCTGAGTGTGGTCCCTGAGAGAGTGAGACAGAGACACTCTGAAACTGATAGACCACCTGTATTTTGGCTTTCCCCGTCTCCCTCCCCCCACCCCACTCCCTCAGCTTTTGCTCATGTCCCTCAGACTACGCAACTTCTCCCCCAAGATTATACACACATCCCTCTGGGCTCTGTACATGTCCTGCTTGACTTTGCACAGCACAAGCCACTTAAAGGTTATAGAAACCAACAGGAAACATCAGAGGGCATTATTAACTATGAATGGTTTCATAATCAAAAAAGCTTACATGACATTTATTTATTTAATCAAATTTATATGCCACCCTTCCCATTGCATGTCATGTAAACCACCCAACAATGCAAGGATATTGGATACCAGGCAGCAACAACAAAGGACAAGTTTGTTTCTCTTAGGGTGGAATCAAACGAGACAATAGCCTACATTAGCCTTCACCAGCTGTGTTCCTATTTGCCCATCTATGTGGAGACTGAATGGTGGATACCTAATAATCACCAGAGCCACCACTCAGGGTGAAAACAGACATTACACTAGCCACCCTTTAACCACCCTTGGTGGTCATTTATGCATGTTGCAGGGCTGCATAGGGCACCAATACAGCCCTGCAACATGCATAAATAAC
>QEPC01005594.1:1982099-2008698 GCA_003113815.1 Sphenodon punctatus | reverse complement strand
ATCCATCATCGCCCCATGCCTTGTGGGAGTGCCGTGGTCCAGGGCAGGGAACGGGCCGAGGTATCCCCTCCGCTCGCTGCCCCCAGGGAGGACACCGGCTACAGGGACCACGCCCCCCTGGAAGAATGCCCAGGGACCTTGGGGACCTGCAGGCCCCCCACAAGCACCAGCCCCAGTAGCCCCCATCCCCTGTCTGGACCGGGAGACTCTGAGGCCAGCACACTGGTCACCCTCAGCCAGTGGACACAAGGGGACCCCAGCAACACTGAGGGACCGGCCTTGGAGGACTCCGAGATGGAAATCAAGGGTAAACACGTGGGTGGGAGGTGGGCCGGACCGGGGGGGAAGGGTCAAGGGGGGGAGGGTGACACGCCAGGCACAGTCCCCCTCCAGTCACCCCGGACATTCCAGAACATGGGAAGCAGGTCCGGGGGGCCTCTGGGGGACAAGGGAAGCCCACCCCCACCCAACCCCTCCCATATCCCCACAGGGCATGGCACACCCCAGCCCCGGCAACAGACAGGCAACGAGGACGCCGGAGAGCAGCCCTGGGAGCAGCCAGCAGTCCCCGGTGAGGCACACCACCAAGTGGGGGGCCTAGACCCCCCAACCGTGCCACAGGACAGGAGGCGGCCAGCCAGGGCGCCTAACCAGCACCTATTGTGTACCCAACAGGGCAACCCGAGGGGCCCCAGCAAGTCAGGCCCGTGCCTCCAGTGCAACGGATGAGAGAGCACTGGGTACGGAGCCAGAGGGAGGAGGGAAGTCCCTGTGGTACATCCTGGCATAGAAGGGGGAGATGGTCATGGCTGCACCCAGAGTTGCCCGTGAAGATGTCGATGAACCACCCCCAGTAGTCCACCACAGCCTGCAGCTGCAGGGAGTGGTATCCGTGTCAGTTAACATATTCCGCAGCCTCCCCAGCGGAGGGGCGGAGGATCTCTATGTGGGTGCCATCCACGGCGCCCATGCAGTTGGGGAACCCACCAGCCACAAAGCTGGCCATCACAACTGCCTGGTCCACCAGCTGTATCGCTCGGTCCAGGAGCACTCCCTCCACAGCCTCGCAGACGTCCCGCAGGATCTCGGTGACAGTGCTCACCCCGATGCCAAAGTGCAGTGAAACAGACCGGCAGGAGTGGGGAGTTGCTAGTGCCCAGGCCCTGATGGCCACCTGCTGCACCATGGGGATGGGGGTCCGCATGGGGGTGTGCTGCCACTCCAGCCAGGGCGTTCACAGCTCCACGAGCCACAGTAGGGTGCTCCTGTCCATCCAAAAGTTTGCCCTCCAGGTGGCCTCATCCCACTGAGTCAGCGCCCGGGACCACCACCCCTGTGCCTGCTCTGTGTCCCATACTTTCTGGTTGATGGGCATAGCGAGCAGGGCTGCGTGCCCCATGGTCTTCCTCCACCATTGGAGGCACCTGGCTGCCTCGCGGAGCCATGCAACCCTATCCCAGCCATGGAGGAGGGCCTGCCGGCCCACCCCAGACACCCGCAGGACCCTGATTCAGGCCAGGGAGAGCCTGCAGGCATGGTGGGCTCTCTGGGCCCTAGCGGCGCTCCAGGCAATGGTAACCCACAGCCCAGGTGCACCTCTGTGGTTTGGATGCACAAGAGATCAGTGTGCGCGCGGTAGCACTCTGCGCAGAGGGCTAGGTGCATCCCGCAGGTGCCCAACCGGCCTAGCTCCATGGTGCACATTGCCCTGGGTGGGGGTCAGCTGGCCCAGTTATAGGCTGGGGCACGTGTAGCCCTGCGCCCGGGTCGGCTATGGTCGGTCCCCCTCTCATCTGCCTGGCCAGGCTCCTGCAGGGTGTCCGTGCTGGGGAGCTGGGGGAGGTCCATTGAGTGCACCTGCTGTCCCTGCAAGGGGCCTGGCGCATGGTCCAGCCTGTGCCCGGGTGCGTGCAGGCTGCAGCTGCATTCCTGCTGTCATCAACCTCCCACCTCCCAATGTTGCCAGCCTGTTGTCCTCGCCGCCCTGATTAGTGTGTAGGCTGTGCTGTCTGTGAGCTCTGTTCCAGCAGCTGTGCTGGGTCCGCACCACATGCCTCGCTCACTTGCCATGCCATGTTGCAGCCAGTGGCCTTATCGGCTGGCCTTGAGGCCCCCCTGCATCCCCTCCCATCCCTCCAGGGATTGTGGGGCCCCTCTGTGACCGTGGGGTTCTGGGGCGCCTGGACTTTGCCTCCCAGCATCCTCCTGGGGGGATGTGTGCATCTGTGAACCGCCTGCACTGCTCCAGCTCTCCTGCATCCCCTCCATTGCACCCTCGCCGGTGCTTGGGGTGCCTGTCTGCCTCCTGGGCCATTCCTGGGCCACTCCCTGTTCCTTGTGGCCTCCCCCTGTGCCTGTGGCCTGGTCTTTTGCCCTCCCCGCCCCCCGTTCCAGAACTGCCTGTGTAGCTGTAGGGGTGCCCGTGCGGACTGTGCTGTTGTGGGGGTTCTGGGTGCCGTTTCCCATGTCCTGCCCTGCCCCTGGGCCAGCCCCCCCTTCCCTCTGTGCCCGTTGTGCCGTGTGTGTTGTCTATCCCACTGTGTCCCCCCTTCCCTTCCTTTCCCTTGCGGGTGTGAGTGCGCCCGGGCGTGTGCATGTGCTGTGTGTTCCACTGTGCTCTCGTTGTCTCTGTGCCTGCTGTGTGCGCTGCCCCAGCGGCTCTTCTCCCTCTTCCCCCTCCCTTCCTATTTCCCTTGTGTGGGTGTTCCCTGTAGACGCTTTTGGCTTCCTTTGCCCTCAGTCGGCCATGTCTGCCTCCCACCCCTCCCTGGTGCCTTCTGGGTGTTTTGACCACAGCCAGGAATCAGCGTCACGTCTGTTGTGCTGCCCTGGCCCATGGTCTGATGGTCCCAATCCTGTCACGTCTGTTTGGGGCCTTCCTGGACCATGGGGGGTGGTTGATCGGTTCACCACCGCAGGGTATCCACTGTGGTGAATCGGAACCACGCAACATCTGACATCACCCATAGTGGGTCAACCATGTGTGGCCAATGGGTGCCCATGTGTCTGCATCTCATCATGGGGTGACACTATATGTTACAGACAGCATTGAGTCAATCAGGCTTAAAATTTTTACAGGAAGTGAAATGTACTATGGAATCTCTTTGGATAGAAATTCCATGTGCAATGGTGAAGTATGTAACGTGAGACTATACTTATCAACCTCCTGATCAGGATAGTGAAACTGACACTGAAATCTAACGGAGATTAGACAGGTTACTAAAGTTGGACAGTAATAATGGGTGATTTCAATTACCCTAATATTGACTGGGTGAATATCTCCTCAGGGTGTGATGTGGAGGTAAAATGTCTAGATGCTTTAAAATTACTACTTCTTGGAGCAGCTGGTCCTGGAACCTACAAGAAGATATACTTTGGATCCAGTCTTTGGAGCAAAGAACCTGGTGCAAGGGGTAATGGTGGCAGAGTTGTTTGGTAACAGTGATCATAATATAATCAAATCTGACATGGCTATAAGAGGGAAATTGACCAAAAAAATCTACAGCAGTAACATTTAACTTTAAAAAGGGTAACTATGCAAAAATGAGGACACTAGTTGGAGGGAAACTAAAAGGAGGAGTTGCAAGGGTTAAATGCATGCAAGAGGCATGGAGATTAATCAGCACTTCCAGGATGCTGTGTTTAAATAGACACATTCCACAAATTAAAAAAAGGTAGCAAGAAGATGAAATGTCTGCCAGTGTGGCTAAATGAGGAGGTGAAGAAGGCTATTAGAGCCAGAAAGTCATCCTTTTCAAAAATGGATGACTAGTCCTATGAAGAAAATAGAAAATAGCATAAGCATTCCCAAATTAGATGTAAAACACTAATGAGACAGGTTATGAGGGAATTTGAGGACCAACACACTAAAGAAGCAAAAAATAATTTTTTAAAAAAAACTTTTTCAAGTACATCAGAAGCAAGTAGCCTGTTAGAGTGTCAGATGGACCATTAGATGGCAAAGGGGGCACTCAGGGAGGATAAGGACATTGCAGAGAAGCTGAGTGAATTATTTACTTCTGTCTTCACCGCTGAGGATGTTGGGGACATACAAAGACTCGGTCTGGCATGGGTAGGTGAAGAACTGGAAGAACTGTCACAAATAAGCGCAACTCTGGAGGAGGTTCTAGAGCAAATTTATAAATTAAGTAATAATGAATCACCAGGACCAGATGGTATTCGTCTTAGAATTCTGAAGTAACTCGGATATGAAGTTGCAGACCTACTATTGGTAATTTGTAACCCATCGCTAAAATATGCCACTGTACAGAGGATTTGAGGGTAGCTAATGCAATGCCAAGACTCCAGAAGTGATCCTGAAAACTATGGACAGTGAGCCAGACGTCAGTGCTGGGCAAATTGGTGGAAATGGCTAAGAACAGAATTACTGAGCATATTGATATGTGGCTTAATGGGGAAGAGTCAATGGGTGTCCAGATGTGATAACTGCATTTCTACACTTTGACCCACATAAAATTGCAGCCTACTACAGTCACGGTTGAATGCGCTGCCAGATGTTAGCCTGGGCTGTTTCCCAGGCGATGTTGGCACTTAGCCTGGGCTGTGACTCAAGGATATTCCCAAGTCACAGCCTGGACTAAGCACCAACACAGCTGAGAAACAGCTGCCTGACTGGGAGTAAAGCAGGCTATCACATCTGACTGCTTCACCTGAACCAGGTCCACAGTCCTGACGGTTCTGGGTGCCATGGTGGACGTCATTGACCACCATGGCTGCCCATCTGCCGGGGGGTGGGCTGCTGCTTGCAGCATGGGGGAGGGGGAGACGACACAGACGCAGATCCATGTGCCTCCCCGCTGCCTCCCTGGCTGCCATCATGTTTGCTCAGTGTCCAAGCCAGATCCCTGCAGGAGTGATGGCTTTCACCACCACCTGGGTAAGTCCATAGCAGCAGCAGGAGCTATCACTTCTGTTTTCACCCAACATGGATTTAGGAAAGTGAAGTCATGCCTCACTAATAGATTGGAATTTTTAAGGGTATAAATAGGCACATGGATAAGGATGAGCCAGTCGATGTAGCATATCTGGACCATCAGAAGGCATTTGATAAGGTCCCTCAACAGAGACTCTTGAGGAAATTAGAGAGAAGAGGCATGGGATAACAGGCAGTGTCCTATTGTGGGTCAGCAACTGGTTAAAAGATAGAAAGCAAAGAGTAGGACTAAATAGTAGGCGCGGGCGGGCCGGTAAATCCGGTATCCGATAATGCGTACCGGCATTATTGGATTCAACCCGGTAAATCCGGTCCGGTTACCGGATTCCGGGTACCGGATTTTTTGTACATTGCAGCCGTTTAAATGAATGGCTGCAATGTAAAAAAACCCACCAAAAAAGTTAAAAAACCCTCCCCGAGTCCAGGCTGCACGGGTGGAAGGGGGGACACCCCCCACCCACCCTGCCCAGCCTGGATTTTTTTTTTAAAAAGAGCCCCCCCCCAGCACCAGCGGCCGCGGCATCCCCACAGCAGCCGGTAAGTAATTAGACCTGATCCCTGGGGGTGTGTGTTTAACACCCCCCCCACACCCCCAGGGATCACCCCTACTACAAGTTGTCACTGTACCTTAACTTTCAGCAGAGCTCCGGGGGCGGCGGCGGCGGGCGGTCCGGCGGCCTCAGCGCCAGCTGTGGCTGCCAGCGTCAGAGACGCTCTAGGCCTTCCGGGGAAAAAGCAAACAAACGTTAGGATTCGGAATAATTCAGAAAGGGATAGAGAACAAAACTGAAAATATTGTAATGCCTCTATACAAATCTAGGATACGAGTGCACCTAGAATATTATGTGCAGTTCTAGTCACCCCATTTCAAGAAAGACATAGTAGATCTAGAAAAGGTACAGAGAAGGACAACAAAAATGATCAACAGCTCCTGTATGAGGAGCTCCTGTATGTAACAGCTCCTGTATGAGGAGAAGCTTGAACAAAAGCCAATAAATGCATTTCCAATTCCCACTGCTGTCTGAGCAATTCTTTTGTCTTTCTAGCCTCAGCTTCACAGATAACTTTATTCTTCCTATCAACTAGCTGGCTACAGTTTTTGAAAGCAAAGACCCAAAAGGATTTCACTTTTTGGCATCACTCAAAACATTTGAGGGCTTTTTCTGTACATCTCTTCAGCTTGGAGAAGAGACTACCGTGGGGATATGATAGAAGTTTATAAAATCATGAACACCTAAATAGGGAGTGGTTATTTACCCTCTCTAACAGTACTAGAACAAGGAAACACTCCATGAAGTTAACCAGCAGCAGATTTAACACAAGATTTTTTTCCACCTAGTGCAAAATTAACTTGTGGAATTTGCTGCCAGAAGATGTATTCAGGGCCGGTAGCATAGTGGGTTTTAAGAAGGGATTGGAGAAGTTGTTGGAGGATAGGTCCATTAGCCAGGTAGGTTTTGGGTTTGTAACCTCTTACTGTTGGGGCCTGGAACAGGGAATGGATTGTCCATTGTGACCTGTTGGGTACTTCTCCCAAGTGACAGAGATTGGTCACTGTCAGAGACAGGATGCTGGACTTGAAGGATTGTTGGTCTGATCCAGTACGGTACTACTTATGTTCTTATGTTTTGGAAAGGGTGACATATAAATGTAAATAAAAAAAATAAAGATCAGTTAAGTCACCAGCTCCTATTAAAAGGCAGTGGCATAGTACTTTTCATGAAAGTGGGCCACCTAACTGACCGTCTGCCTTTCACAATTGCCCCACGCACACAAATTTGCAGTCCAAGAAGGCAAATTCCAAATGGTTACAGACTTCTTCATAAGCATTATCCTGTGGAAAGTCTACTTCACGACAAACTAACCTCTTAGGTTTGCAAATAACGCCTATCTCCCCATCTCCTACCCTCCCCGTTTCATAATTTGTTATGTAGAACAGAGGTTCCAGATCCAAGGCAAATACTAAGAGGTAGATTTGGTTCCCCTTTAAGAGAACATCAAGCTGCCAGTGGACGTCTTTAGACGTAACATCAATGGGTGTCTGAATTGGTGTTCATATCAAGGTCAAAACACGTTTGGCCCCATGTTCATCATGTGGTGCTGCTTAGACACAGCTCACCTTGGGGCAAATCGGTGTTTTGCTTGCCACCTGATGTCAGCACGTAAGTACTGCCACCTCATTCCCCATGTTATATCTGCAAACACGCCACACAATATCGTTAGACACTACGTTGCCCACGTGTTCAGCCGGAACAGACAAATTGCCCTTGTGATGCAATGGTGTTCACGTTGCATGTTGAATGGGTGGCCAAATTGGTGTTGGGATTGTTATGGTGCTTACACACAATGGTCGAACATGTACTTAGGGGTTTTGACACCCAATCTTTGTTATGTCTAAAGCCATCCAGTGTCTGAGCAGAGCATACATAGCTGTGGACAGAACAAAATCCAATAAATGCCTGATTCCCACTGCTGTCTGAGAAATTATTTTTCTTTTTAGGCTCAGCTTCACAGATAACTTTATTTTCCCTATCAACTATACTACAATTTTTAAACGCAAAGCCCCAAAAGGATTTCACTTTTTGGCATCACTCAAAACATTTGAGGGCTTCTTCTGTGCATTTTGTATCAGGAAACAGATCCCCTTCAGGAAAATCTTGACGCTGTTTTGGCTACAGTAAAACTGGAGGCAGCTTTTTGATGTTGGTATTATGGGTGAACACCAGGAGTAAAGGCAGGAACATCTATCTAATACAGAAGTTCCCTAACTCTGCATTGAGCCCTCAAGTGGGGTCATGCCATCTGCTGATGGGGTCATGGTTCTGAGTGATAGGATATACTTGAAATACCTTTGTTTGGGCAGGGTTGATCATAAGGTAGGCCAGTAGGGGCCATGGCTCTTGGATGGACTGTTTCTGTGGGGCCTTCTGCCCACACATTACACTCAGCCCCCAAGGTGGCTGCTTCTTGAAGAACCCTGTCCCCTTCACTTTCTGTAAAAATCTGATCCCTAAATCCCTGCTTTCAAATGGTGGATGGGTGTTAAAAAAAAAAGGGAGGGAGAGAGCTTGTATGTAGGGGGAAGCCTATGTGTGCACGTGCCCTTATTGGCTGCTGGCCACATGAGGTGGACAGCAGCATTGTGGAGCATTCCCCGCTCAGTCCAGGATGAGTGGGGAATGGAGCAGTAGCCTCGTGCTCCCACAACGAGCTGTGGGGATCCTTGAGGGCAGCAAGGCACCAGGAGGCATGAGAGGAGCAGCATGGGGCGCATGAAGAAGCGTGCCCCAAAAAAACCCAGAGCAGGGACGACAAGTAGGGCTGGGAGTGAGCCCCAGTCAGGAGAAGGGAGGGGTCCCTGAAGGCCCAAGCAACGGGGAGCCATGAACCCCGGGCCAAAGGGCCCAGGCTAAAAAAAGGATGGGAAAGAGGGGCGAGCTCAGCACCCCCTCCAAGGGCAGCAGGGACTGCGCTGGACTGCCTGGCCACCTGTGAGGCCTTGCTGTTCGGTGCTGGCCCCAGCGCCGCAGGGGATGCCCCCCCCCCCCACTTGGGGAAGCAAGGAGCACTGAGAGTGGGATAGTCCCCAAGGAATGGCCCGGCATGGTAACCAGGAGCCAGGAATTGGGCGGGGCTGGGCTGGGGTTTCCCACCCCAGCCCCGGTTGTCCAGGCCTTAGGAAGGGCCTTCTCTGGAGCAGGCCTAGGTAAGAGCGTGGGAGGGCTGATTGCTAGTGGGATCAATGAGACAGACACAATCCCCTTCAGAAGGGGAACAAGGCCCATTGTCACTCCTGCGTGCTTTTCAAAGGAGGCATCCCCGGCACATAGGCAGAGAAGGGAAGGGGTGGAGTACCACCACCCAGAGCCTGCAACCCCCATCCCCCCCCCCCCGCAGCGTGAGGGGGATGTGGAGCAAGCGGGTAGCAGGGGAGAGAACAAGATGGCACGAATACAGCAAGGGCCAGCC
The DNA here is from genome assembly GCA_003113815.1 of Sphenodon punctatus. Lineage (NCBI taxonomy): Eukaryota > Metazoa > Chordata > Lepidosauria > Sphenodontia > Sphenodontidae > Sphenodon > Sphenodon punctatus. Next base: position 1,999,775 of record QEPC01005594.1, on the reverse strand, counting down.
CCCCCCACCTCAGTGTGATTACAGGTCACCCGTGAGGGAGGAAACAACAGAAGCAGGGTTGGAGGACCCACATATCCTGGTGAGAATCGCGGCAATCGAGCAGGCCCTAGCAACCAGAAACAGGAGCGGCGCGGCAATGGTGCAGAACCCCACGGTAGACCCAGGTATGTGGACAGTGGGAGATGGGGCCCCGCCCGGCCACGGGACAGTGCAAAGTGTATGGGGGGAAGGGAGAAATATGCTTCCTTTTTACCAGCACGCCATGGGTAGTGGAGGAGGCATACCCTCATACGATACATGTCGAGGTAGCTCCAGGGTTGGCACTCTGACAGGGAACACCATTGGAGTAGGCTTTAGATCCCCGCCGGCAAAAAGGCCGCCACAGTACTTGTGGTGGAATGGGAGTTGGGTTCAGGTGGCTCCCCCAGCCGTACCAGGGGGGAGCACAACACAACCCCCGGGGCAAATGGGAGCGGTTCCAGTGAACAGTAGCACAGCGCAGGGCAATTCGCAATTCCAGCAGGCATTACAGGTCTGGACGCACGCCCCTCCAGGTCAGGTAGGACAGTGGTGGGCGATGCCTCACCAACCAGCACTGTTAGGAGGAACGTATGCAGATTTATCCACACCGACAGGCGAGCACCTGTTGCCTGCCACTAGAGAAAAAATCTGGCGTGGGGATTATGTGACTCTGTTTGCCCTCCTTTTTAGTGATCCCATAGCGGATCCAGGAGAGGACGATGAGAATAAAGAAAAATAAAAGTATAAGAGACCTAAGGCAGACAGAAATTGGGCCAACTGGATGGCAGCCTACACGATTTACCATGGGGTGCAGTTAGAAATGTTCCTGGAGAGAGGGGCAGTTCTCCTTAAATACGGGGAGATAATCCGCAGGGCCTACGAGACTGCACACCCCCCCCCCCGGGGCCTGGCTCAGATATGACGAGGCCTTTAGACATCGGGCCTCATTTACCCCAGGTCGTAGGTGGGACATCCATGCTCATGACCTGTGGTTAAACTGTATGAGTGATGCCACAGGAGCACCTAGGGCAGACAGTGGACACCTATTGGTAAAAGGGGCGGGTGGCCCTGGTTAATGACCCGAGTAGGGCCTGGGGGAAGCAGAGTACAGATGGAACCGCTAGGCAATGTTGGGCCTTTTCCCACATGGGCTGTTGCCCCCGCTCATCGTGCAGGTTTCGGCATACCTGCTCCTCCTGTGGGGGATTTCATCCAGCCCCAAGCCCAGCTTTAAGGCAAGGGGAGGGTCTAACAAGGGTGGAAAAGAAAACCAAGGAAGTGGGGGCGCGGGGGGGCTGGAAAGCGCCCCAATGGCAACGCCAGTTAAGGTGAACAGGTTGGAAGCGGCCCTCCGCGCGCATCCCAACAGGCAAGAGGTCGAATATCTGGTAATGGGTTTTAAGGAAGGTTTCCGTATACCAACTGGAGAGGTGTGATGGGGTAGAATTGCTTCCAACCTGAAGTCAGTCATGGGTCAGTCAGAAGAAGTGGTAGCACAGAAGATACGAAAAGAGGTAGTGGAGGGTAGAGTGGCTGGACCATTTTCCACACCGCCACTGCCCGACATGGTCTTCTCTCCTTTGGGTGTGGTTCCCAAAAAGGCCCCCGGGTAGTATCAATTGATCCATCATCTGTCCTTCCCGCGGGGCCACTCTGTTAATGATAGCATTCCCAGGGATTTGACATCAGTACACTATGCATTGTTTGATGCAGCAGTGGCCTTGGTTAGGAAGTTTGGAAATGGGGCGTGGCTGGCAAAATGCGATGTGAAGTCAGCTTTCCGCCTTTTGCCAGTACACCCAGACAGTTTCCCCCTTTTAGGCTTTCAGTTCCAAGGGGGATTTTACTACGACAAGGCCATGCCAATGGGATGCTCTATTTCATGCTCTGCGTTCGAGCACTTTAGCATCCTTATAGAATGGGTAGTGCAGCGAGCAGCCGAAGGGGGAGGCATCACAAAAATATCTCAATGACTTCCTCTTCATTGGGTGAGCCGGCACTAATGAATGCGCGCAATTGGTTGACACCTTCCAGAAGAAGACGGAGCATTTGGGCATCCCTTTGGTAGATGAGAAGACTGAAGGGCCCAGCACAGTTCTTACATACCTGGGCATAGAGCTGGACACTGTAGCAGGGGTGTCACAGTTACCGATGGATAAGGTTGAGTCCTTGATCAGTAAGCTAAAAGAGTGTATTACTTCAGCTAAGATCACGGTCCGACAGCTCCAGTCATTGATCGGGAGTCTGAACTTTGCTTGCAGGGTCATAGCTCTGGGCCGGGCATTCATGTCCTGATTGTACAGCAAGCTCGCTGGTGAGCCTTTGCTCCATTACCACATAAGGGTGACCAAGGAAATGAGGGAGGACCTGGGGGTATGGCTTAAGTTCTTGGGAGAATTTAATGGGATTAGTGTGTGGAAGGAGCAGCTCTTGCTAAAAATTAAGCTGCAAGTTCATTCAGATGTGTCGGGCTCCTTTGGTTTCAGGGTATATTTCAGGCATCAGTGGTGTTCAGCCGGGCGGTCCCATGAATGGATCGCCGCAGGGATCACAAGGGATCTTACATTCTTGGAGTTATTCCCCATCGTTGTGGCAGTACAGGTGTGGCATGCTCAACTGGTGAATAGAGTGGTTCTGTTTTGGTGTGATAATCAAGCAGTAGTACAAACATAATCAACACACTCTCATCACGTTCCCAATGGGTCATTGGGTTGGTCCGGGTTTTGGTCATGACTTGTCTCCAACACAACATTTTATTTCCATGCCAAGCACGTCCCAGGACTCGAGAATGAGATTGCGGATGCACTTTCTCGATTCCAGATGGAGCGTTTCTGTTTACTGGCACCCCAGGCCAACCAGATCCCGGAACCTATGCCTAAGTTTATTACAGTAGTTTTGAAGAAAACATGTTTGGGGTGATGTTCAAGTTGGCATTTTTGGGGGCCATTAGAGTAAGTGAGTTGGTAGTTGAGTCAGCACGGGATACATCAGATAAGGAATTAGCAGCTGAGGATGTAGAAATAGGTGTGCAGGAACTTGTCCTGTGCATAAGAAAATCAAAAATGGATAGCGGGGAAGGGGACACATAGTTAGGTTGGCTAGGTCGGGGGATACCAGCTTATGCCCCGTATGGGCGGTACAGGAATACTTAAAAAGATGCCCACCTACCGGGGGAACATTCTTTCATTATGTGAATGGGGTACCGGCAACTAGGCGCCAGTTCATGACAGTATTACGTGCTGCACTGGCAAAACTTCAACTCCCAGATATGGAGTATGGATCCCATTCTTTTAGGATAGGAGCAGCCATGTTTGCAGCGCAGATGGGTATGTTGGGCAGGGAGATACAAGCTATTGGTCATTGGCGGTCACATGCTTATCGCACCTATGTGCGATTGAAATCGAGGCCGAACACATGTTAACTGTATTGTTTATGTTCCATTGGCAGAGCACCCCAGACGGAGGAGGGTGAAGATATGGATCTGTGGCCATAGCTTGGTCCGGTGGGCTGCCAAGGCAGTGAAGAATACTAGGGAACTCAGCTGGGGCTGCCAGACATGGCTGAGGTCTGCTGGCTAGGAAGAAGCGGGATGAGGTGGCATCATTTGCTCCCGGAGCTCACACGACATGCACGGGCCAGCAAACCTGACATTTTGGTGATACATCTCGGGGAAAATGATCTGCCATGGTTAAAAGGGGTACAATTAGTTAAAAACATAAAAAGGGACTTATGGGAGGTCAAGAGGTTATTCCCAGGAGTTAGGATAATTTGGACGGAGTTAGTTGAAAGGGTTAGTTGAGGCGAAGGGGTACCAGCTAAGAAGATCGACAAAACTAGGAAGTCAATTAACAGAGAGGTTAGGAAGTGGCTGGGTGGAATTGAGGGAGAGACAATTAGGCACAACGGGATTACCCATAGGGACTTAAATTTGTTTAGACAAGATGGCGTCCATATAGCCTCAGCTGGTAATGAGCTGTACTTACAAGTTTTCCAATCTAAACTACTGAGTTGTTTGGAATAGGTGTGGGGACCGGACCCATCCGATGGATCGGCAGCTCTTGAGTGGCGGGGGTCCAGTATCAGTTCTGTTAGGGTAAGTGAAATAGGAGTCATCTCCTTAAGAGATGGGGAGGACACGCTGTACGTTAATGCAGGGTATGGCATGCGTGGCATGGTTTCCCTGGGAAGGGGGTGAACTTAAGCGGTGGTAGGGCATTGTATGGCCCAAACCGTTAGGCACCCCAGTCCTTACTCAAGTCTGAAAGGACTAAGTCCTCGTTGGCTTCGCGGTAAGCGCTGGACAATGAGGAGACGTTTTGTTTGTAGGGAGGTTATCGAGGGTATATCGAGACCTCCCCTGAAGTCAAGGTTAAAATTGTTATATGTTTGATACTGGACCCTGAATCGCAATAGGCGATGTCACCCCTTACCTATTCAATTCGAAGAATTTGGATCAATAAAGGATGCGGCCATGTTAAATCCATATAATGGTGTCCTGTCTCATTTCTGAGGATGCATTGGCAACACCAGCTTGGCAATCATTAAAGGGGCCCGGTGCTGTCCGCACCCCTGTGGGTGGGGGCAGAGGGCCACGGGGATATGGGGGGCAGGCCCTGTAAATTTTAAAGGCTGGCCGTGTGGCTAGGGGGGTCACAGGATTAAATTTGTTGTTTCAGTCTAGAGTCAAACAGGTAAAGCATTTGCAAACCACTGGCCTAACAGATTCACACACACTTGAATCTAGAGGGAAAAGGAAAATGCCAGAGTTTATAACCAGTCTGAAATAGTGGAATATTTGAAGCAACTCTCAGAAAATGAGAGAGGTTGTTCCTCTTTTAAACAGCTCCTGCTACTAAAATGGATCATTGCTTCCACTTTACCAGGCAGCTGCAGGTTCTTCTTCTACAAAACAGTAGTAGAAGAGGCCCTTGGTTTTGTTTGGATTACTTCATTGATTAATACAAGACAGAGGTTTACATTGAGCCCAGGCTTTTTTCTTTTTCATGCACTACACCAAAGGTCTTAACTACTATGTCTCCAGCTGCCCTTGCCACTTTTGGCAGCATTTAATTGCATGTCCACAACAGCAGCTTTATTAAATCCCTCCTGGTGCTAAGATCCAGAAATTCCCACATAGTCCCCAGCTTTGGACGGGTGGTGGGGGTGGTGGCAGAGATCTTTCACTCTATAAATCTCAGAGCCTCTCCTTAATTAGAGATTCAGCTTCTAAATTGCCTTCCCGAGGGACAGCCAAGTCTAGGATAGCTAGACTTGCTCACTTTCTTTTTACAGAATACACTTATTTTCAGTACACAATAAAGCCCCGAGATTCTCTAACAATTTTGTTTCCAAGGTTGTCTCAGGAGACTGCAGGTTGCAAATCATGCCGATTCACCATTCTTCACTCCCCCACTACACAACACACACAGTTTGACCATAGAAAAATAGTCAGCAACTGGTGTCTCAAAATTAAGGGTGCGGAACCTTTTCCATTCTGCAGGCCAGTTTGAAAATTAGTACGAGGTCAGATAAGAATTGGGTGTGAGTGTGCTTAAGTGGAGTGGTCAGGACAAAGGTTGAAGAAGGTCCAGAAGAGATAACTTGTTGTTCTCTAAGTGCTTTTAGGATCCACTGTTGGTTCCCTTTAATGCATTTTCTCCTCCCTTTTAAAATGAGTTTTAAATGGATTTCTATTTTAAATGGATTTTATGTTGTTTTTTGTTTGTTTTATGTTGTAAAGCACTCCGTGCTGTTTGGCAGGGGTGCTATATATTTAAAAAATATTTTTTAAATTATTATTGCCAATCTGGTATGGTGCTTATGTTCTTAGGAACCATAAGGATTTCACACAGCTCTCAGAGGCCACATTCCTGCAAACACTTAATTCAACGTAGTTGGGCTTTACTTCCATATTATTCCTGAAGCATTCACGCAAGTGGAATGTTAAATCGATATTATTCAGAAATAAGAGGAAAAGTATAGGCCCCTCAAAAAGCAGGAGTGGCAGGAGAAACTCTAAAGACAAATGCACAGCCAGCACACCATCTGCATGTCCCAAGGAGGGGTGTGTGTGGTGTGTGTGTGTGTGTTGTGTGTGTGTGTGTGTGGTGTGTGTGTGCCCCAGGGCACCCCAGCTGTGACAGGTCAGGGAATAGAATAAATGTTGCCCCAGTTTGGACCGATCAGGGAGTGATGTGCAGCTGGTCAGCCCAGCCCAATGCTGCAGCCAGTGCCCCCTCCCCACACCCATGCTACAGCCATGGCAACCAAACAGATGCACCCACCCGTTCAGTCTGCTATGAACCCTTGGGCCTGGACTGTGGGCCCGGTTCTTTATGGGCCAGCTGCCTACCCGGCCGGGGTCTATACCAGACCCACATCTGGTGGCCCAGAAACAGAAGTGCAGGGTGAGGCGCTGGCCCAGATGGGCCCTAGTGGGCAAACCAGGCCCCTGTCATGTTTAATAACACCCTCCCCCACACCCCTGGCTGAAGAAGCAGGCCTGGAAAGAAACAACCTTAAAAGAAATAAATCACACACTGTACTATCTTCTATTGCCAAGAATCCCCATTCCAATTAAACTTCCTTCTTCTCCTTTTCAGGAGATCTCTTGATTGCCTGACTTGATCACACAAACACTTTCTCTGTAGTAATAATCCCTTAATGGTCAATGGAGTGACTGCGCCTAAACACCTATCTGCACGAGATGGCCCCGGCACCCTTACAGGGAACGGGCAGTAAAAACATGACCGCCTTTGGGCATCCCTGGTCTGCACAGCAGCTTGTGCTCAGCGTCCATCCCTCAATGGAACAAGAGGGAGACAGGGGGTGGGGGGGAATCCATGTATCAGGAGGATGGCCAGTCTCGCACAGTAAGTCAGCACACCCAGGGGCAGAGTGGGGAGTACGGCCGTCATCTTATGGTATGCACAACTTACATGTGGTGCGTCGTGTTCACAGGCATCTACTCTAGGGACATCATCGGGACTGCAGGCCCACACCACACTGGGAGAAAGCCCCTGAACCACTCACCAGAAGTAGGTTCCTTGGATCGATGAGGAGACGAGGGCCGTTGTCAGCCTGTGCGGGGATGTGCAGGTCTAGTATAACCTCTACAAAGTGCACAGGAATGAGCGGGTGTTCCAGGGGATCACCACCTGGATGATGGACCTCAGCTGCCACCGCGACATGAGCCAATGCCGACAGTGGGTCAGGGGCTGAAGAGGGGCCACAAGGAGCTGAAGGAGAATAACCTCAGGTGTGGCCATGACTGCCAAACGCAGCAGTACCTGGAGCTCCTGGACTCCTTCCTCTGCATAGAGGGATCAACAGTTGCTCTGCACCTCACTGGAACTGGCTTCCCCAAGGGCTTCCATCAAGTGGACACCCCTCCTTTGCTACCAGTCCATGCTGCACCCGCTCATCCTGCAAGGGGGGCCATCCAACGAGACCAGACCCTCAGGGACACAGCGCAACATGTATGGCCATACCCCCAGCTAGGCTTCGACTCAGAACATCGATACCACCCTCGGGAAGTTGGGAACCTCAGCCCTCTACCCCTCTTGACCCAGAGAGCCAGCAGTCAGTCCTGGAGCAAGTGGAGGGGACAGAAGACCCAGAACCTCCAGGGAATGCAGTGCCAGAGGGAAGTATTAAGTAAATGCACTGGAGAGGGCGGGGGGGGGGGGAGGGGGTCTAGGTGACCCAGCCATAGGACGAAGCAGTCAGGTAATGCTGGTCACCAACATGGCTCTCTTGCCTCACTGTGTTTAGTGGCCAGGACAGTGAGCAGGACAAACCTGCTGAGCCCTGGGACACAGAGGCACCATGTGAGGATGGCAGGTGCAACAAGTGGGTGGGAGGGCACCACAGCATGCCAGTGGGGGCTTGCATGCTAAACAGGTAGACATGGGGGGTGGGGAGGAGACAGTGGATGCCGAGGGAACAGGCACAATGGCTGGGGGCAAAACACAAGCCCAGGAAGGCAGGAATGGGATGGCCCAAACCAATGACTGTCCTTGGTCTCACTACAGGTCTGCCTGTGGGAGAGGTGCTGACACCGACATGACCATCCATGTGTGCCCAGCGGAACCACCCAGGCCTTGAGGGCATGGATCTGGCAGTGCACTGGTAAAGTTTGCCATTTGGGGGCTAATAATCAAGTTTGACCCTTCTTTGGATCCACAATTGTATTTAATCCACTTTCAGGGCTCAAAACAATCTTTGGCCCTTGCTGGGAAAAGAAAAATTATTGGCCCACTCAGGGCAAACAACACAAGGCTTCCCCTTACTAGGGCAATTTGTTTCAGGCCTCCCTACACCCCTCAATAGCCTGCCTGTGCCACCAGGAATGAGGCTTCTCCCAAAAAGATAGATCCCAAAATAAAATGATAAACAAAGGATCAGCTTCCTTAGCATTCAGGAGAAGTCTCTGTAGTCTCCAATCTTCCCAAATAACAAAGTCCCATATCAGACCTAAGGCTTCTTTAGCCTTTTCCAAAGTCCAACTGAAAACATCTCTTCTTCTTGAGTATAAATTCTCCACTTGTATTTTCCATGCTGTCTGTTTTTTTGTTGACGCACCCCGGAAGAAGACGAGGACACATTTCATGGGATTGAACGGCCGCACTCTTTATTAATTTAAATCAACAAAGAGGGAAGGGTATTTCCCCCCCCCCCACTTTCCCCTTTAAACTGGGGTCCTACCTTCATTTAACTGTTCTCCACCCCTAACCCACAGGAGGTTTCCGTCCCCACCATCAATGCCTTTGCCATCCAGCCCTTCTTATATTCTTATGTTAATTCTAAGGGAAACCTCCTGCGGCCTAACTCCCAAACTTATAACTTACGCCCTGCCCCGATGGCCGGGTTTCCCTGGGGCGGGTTGTTCGTATCTATCCCCTTATGGGGTTAAACAAGGGTGAGGGCACCGTTACCTACTGCTTGGCACATGGTCCTCCCAACAGGTCCGTCCGTTCGCCTCTCACCCTTGGCCGACCATGCATTGGGCCGCACTGTGCGGCTATGCCTGCCCTGCCCATCTCTTAGGGAGATGTTTTCTAACCATCCTATGCTAACTGTTGTAACCTTTAAACCATTATCCTTAATCTAGCCCCCTGCCACCGGAACCGCCAGCTCTGCTTGGCTGGTTCGCCGCCATATCCAACAATATCTCCCTTAACTTCTGTTTTAGGACCCCAAGGTATAAATCACAGCCCGCCTCTGAGAGGTGCACACCATCTCCTCTATACAGCTCGTCCCTATCGTGTCTGATGCCCTCGTGAACGATTACCTTTCCCCCCTTAGCAGTTAACCAAGACCCAATTTCCACATTAGCTCTCTTTCTGGCCCTGTCTACCTTTCCTGGGTTGTTGGCGTTAGTCCATACCCGCCTCTGCAGCATCTCAGACCACACCAAAATACACTGAGAGAAACGGTCGCGCACTATTTTCAGGTGGCATTTCGCCCTTTTCGTCAGCCACAGTCCCATTGCTTTAGGCAAATTGTTTCCCCCCAAATGTATTATCATTACTCCTGGCCTAGGGAATTTCTCACTTGCCGCGGTCAGCGCTGGGAGCAGTTGCTCCCATAACATTCCACGTCTTCCCAACCATACTATCTCTGCCTGGTTGCTAAGGCCCAGCTGGGTACCCCACCCGCTGCATGCGGCCATCTTCCCAGCCCAGTGCATGATACTGTGGCCGACGATCCAAACCACTGTCCGTCCAGGGGTGCTGCCATGTCTGAAAGGGAAATCACACATAAGTGGTTGTGCCAATCCAGCTCTTTCCATGGCTCTCAAAGCCGCACGTTGACCACACACTTGTGCCTCGGTTTCCCTTATGTATGTGCAAAATGCTGCCGATTGCCACTGGCCTATTTCCTGTATCTGGTGGCCTGTGAACCCCATACTTGCAGCAGTAGATGCTGCCCCAATCCTGAATGAGTGTGCACTGTAGCGGCCTGGATCAAGGCCCGCTTCCTTCACACACATGACCAGTACCACCCCAAACTGGTAGCTCGTCAAGGACACCCCATCCGCATGTACAAACAGTGACCTTGCCCCTTGCGGCAAGACGCTAAATAATCCCTCAACGCCCAAACTGGGCAAATCTGTGCATCCCCTGATGAGTACAACTTGATCACCTTACACTTTCCCTTTTGGTCGGTCTTCGATCTGCGAAGGTGCAGCGTAAGGGCCTCTCCCTGCCATCCCACATCCCCCAGCTGAAGAGCCCTGCCCGACCTGTCGGCCCGAGATCCTGGGACTAATTCACTAATCCGGAAGGCCCCAAATAGGGCCACCCAAAATACCACTCCAAAAAGCGCTATTTCTGACTGAGAATAACATACTCGGTGCAACGCCCAGGTTAGCCGGAGGAGCAGCTGGGGTGTGATGGGGGCTCGCTTGTCTTGCACAGGGGGCGTGCTCCTGGACCAGCTCTCCCTGAGACAGCTCATAAAGAAGCCGTTATCGGGGGGAGGTTGTCCCATCAAACGACTGGTAAAGTTGATGGCTGCCACTTTTCCTGCTATGGTTCCCGGGGCCAAACCTTTGCCTCGGAGCTCCATTGCAAACCGGATAACCTGCATTTCTGGAATGGGAAAACCTACAGCCCAACTTTTCCGCCACCTGAAGTTTTGGAACTCAGTAAATGCTGGCTCGTATGCCCGCCTGCTTCTGCGGGCAAGGGAACCCTGTACTGCCTGATATAACTCTACGATCCAAGGTTCCACATGTCGCTCAGGAACGGGTCGGGGTCCTCGTTGGCTTCCGAGGCCAGCCTGCAAAAACGGTCTGTCTGGAATCGAGAAAGGGCATCAGCTATGCCGTTGTTAATACTGGGCACATGCTTGGCTATAAACAATATGTTTGCTTTCAGGCACCTAAGTACGAAAGCCCGGACCAGCCTCATGACCCTTTCCGATTTTGATGACAACTTGTTGATAACATGTACAACTGCCATGTTATCGCACCAGAACAGGACCCTCCTGTTGGCAAATTCCGTTTCCCACAATACTACTGCCACTGCTATTGGGAAAAACTCCAAGAATGTCAGGTCACGTGTTATTCCCCGCTCCTCCCAGTCTGCCGGCTACACTGCCGCACACCAGTTGCCCCGGAAGTAAACCCCAAAACCATGCCCCCCTGCTGCATCAGAATGTATTTGGAGCTCAGCCTCCAACAGGAGCCGTTGCCGCCAAAAACTAACTCCATTATACCCCTCCAGGAAGGCCTCCCAGTTGGCCAGATCCTCCCGCATCTCCTTCGTCACTCTAATGTGGTGATGCAGGGGTTGGTTGCCACCTATGCGCTCATACAGGTGGGACATAAATGCCTGCCCTGGGGCAATCACATGGCAGGCAAAATTCAGACTGCCTGCGAGGGACTGTAGCTGTCTAACCATGATTTTAGAGGATCCCTGAACGGCCACTATCAATTCTCGGAGGGCCTGGAGTCTTTCCTCGGGTAAACGAGACAGGGACTGCACCGTGTGCAGCTCGATACCCAAATACGTTAGCCTAGTCATTGGACCATCCGTTTTTTCTGGTGCCAGTAGCACACCCAGTTCCCTGGTGACCTCCTGGAAGGAGCTCATTGCATGGGTGCATTCTGCAATCCACGCCCTCCCTGTGAAGAGGAAATCATCCAAGTAATGTGTGATCCGGCTCCACCCCGCGTGAAGACGTGCGATCCACTCGAGGATCGTGCTAAACTTCTTGAAGGCCACACATGAGGTGGAACATCCCATCGGCATGACCTTGTCGAAGTAGAATTTGCCCCCGAACTCCATGCCCAGAAACTCAAAGTCTTCCGGGTGCATGGGGAGTAGCCAGAACGCAGATTTAATGTCACACTTCGCGAGGAGGGCACCCTCCATTTTGCTGAGTCGAATGATGCATACCTGACCATACAAAGCTCCAGTGGGATCGCATCATTCACTGACTCCCCTTTTGGATGGGATAAGTGGTGGATCATGCAAAACTCACCCGGGGCCTTCTTTGGTACTATTCCCAATGGGGATATCCTAAGGGCATAGGCAAGGCATCAAAGGAACCTTGTATCCTACCTTCCCGGACCTCCTTTGCAATTTTCTGCTGCACCAACTGCTCATTTCCCAACACTTATCTCAAATTCCTGACACCCAAGTAATAGCGGGGGCTGCACGTTGGTATTCTAAAACCCTTCTGGAACCCTTCAACTACATAATTGGTGGTGGCCTGGTCAGGGTAGTCGCGGGTCACTGCCCGCAGAGTCTCCTGGTGTACTGGGGTTGGCGCCCTTTCCCACTGCCTGGGGGGTGCCACCCCAGCCTGGCAAGCCCCTTCCCGTGCCCGCCCACCCCCTGTTCCTGTTTCCGTACTGCCAGAATTTGCTGCACCCAGAAGCAGCATGGTCACCCGTGCACTGTGTGCACACATGCTTAAATTTTCAGGGGGATCAAAACATTTCCCCCCGTCATTGTAGTCCCAGCAAGTCGGGCCCCCTGGGGGCTGCCTTGACCTGCCACCCTGCCCCCGATCCCCCTGCTGACTGCCCCCTACCCGGGAGAGTATGTGCCCACTGTCTGATTGAGGAGCATACCGAGCACTGCTGATACACTCCAGCCAGATATCGTGAGCGTGCACATCCCATCTGAGCCAGGGGTTGTTGGCAGCCCTGCGCTGAAATGCCTCATCATAACGAAGCCAGGCTCTGGGGTCCCCCGTGTTAAATGCTCAGCGCACTATGTCTGAGTACTTGACTAACTCAACCCCCCGCTCAGGGTACCTGGGCAAGGTCACCCCCATGTAAATCGTATACGCCGCCATCCAGTTGGACCACGTCCACTCTGCCTTCAGTCTCTTGAACAGTTCCCTATCCTTCCTATCCTCCTTGTCGTTTGGATCAGGTATCGGGTTACTGAAAAGGAGGGCGAATATATCTATAAATTCGCCGCTCCAAATCTTCTCCCTTGTGGCTTGGAGCAGATGCTCGCCCAATGGTACCAACACATCGGCATAGACTCCAGACAAGGGGTGGGGTTCCACCCTGTGTTCACAGCAGCATGATGCTCTTTTTGTGCAGCATGGCTCAACCCCCCACACCTGTGCGGTGGCTCTTTGGCCCTGGGCCGGGCTACACCCACACCGCCATGCCTGGGAAGGGGACAGGCTCACCCCAGGGGCCTCGCACCACCTCCCACATGGGCTCTGGTACCCCGGAGTCCACCCCCCATGGGAACATGCCAACGCGTGTGTGTCCCACGCCTGCCCACTGACTGGCGCTGACCCACAACACTCCTGTTCACCCTCGAACCAGCCCTCGCCCTCCAACTCACCATCCGGGCTCTCCAAAATTCAGTGGGGGGCTGCTCCTCCCCCGCAGTTCCCCGTACCCAACTGGTGTCGCTGGGTTGCTTGCAGGCTCTCGTCAGGGCCTGTATTCCCTCCTTCAGCGCTTCGATCTGCGCCTGCTGGCTCGGGGAAAATTCAGCTGCACTCCCACCGGGTGTGTGGTCCTCATCCCTGAAATGAGCTGGTAACACGCGGCAGCGTCCCTGCTGTGGGGGAGCCACCCCCTCCATTGGGGCAGAGGCCACCCACCCCCCATCTCCAATCTAGCAGATTCCTCCTCCCTTGCCTGTTCCCTAGGGGCTTCCCATTGCCTCCTGCGGGCCTCCGCTAGCTCTTCGATGCGGGTCTGGTATTCCGCAAGCTGGGCCTGCATTGCCTCCAACATTGTGCCCACCTGCGCATCCCCGGTGTGGCCCCTCAGCCCATCCCCTGTGGAGGGTGCGGGCCTTGGAACCTTCTTCACCACGGGGGGGCGTGCTGCCTTCCGTTTTTGGGGGGCCATGTCTGACCCAACTGAACCTGCAGGGCACTGGGTGCCCGCCTTCTATCCCCTTTGTTTATTGCCCCCCACAACCCTGGTGGGGGTAAGGAATACAATCTCTTACTGTAGGCTGCTGGGCCCTACCTTCGGCCTACTGCCTGGCTGCTGAAGGCAGGCCCCACTAAAGGCTCCAGTCCCTGGACTATAGGCCACTGGTCCTGTGCAGGCGGCTTAAGGCCTGAAAGTTCCAGGGAGCCGAGGGGATCCCCTTCCGGGACCGACAGCCGCTGGGCGTCACAGGTGGCCCAAGGCCTGCCCACTCCATGAGGCCCCTACTTTGTCGTGTCTCCGGGGGGGATTAAATCCAAGGGCTGGTTCTGTGTGGCCCTGGTGGGTGTCCCACCTGCTCTACGTGGGGGCCTGTGATGGCTGACTCCACTAACCTAGGAGGGCCAGAAGGCCTGAGGTATGGGCCCGCGCGGCTCTGCGGGCACCGAGCACCCCCCCTCACACGTGGGGGCCAGTGATGGCTGGTTCTACTAGCCTGTGAGGGCCAGAAGGCCTGTGGATTGGGCTCGCATGGCTCTGCCGGTGCCGCGCACACTCCTTACACTATGGCAGGCCGCGCCCCCCCAACTGAAAGCCCCCACCATCGCCTGGGGGCTACAGAACTACTGGGAGTCCTACCAGGTGAACACGGGTGAGTAGCCCCCCCGCCACCCATGCCTAGGGGGCTCAGCCAGGGCTATGCCGATGTGGTCCACAAACCTGACCTCCTGCTGTGTCTCCACAAGGCAAGCAACCTGGGGCCAACAAGCCCGGTCTTCTCCGCTTGTCTGGCCACTCCTCCCAGCTCTGCCCCCCCACGTCCTTTCCCGCTCGCCACCGCCGATGCATTGAGGCCGCAAGCGGGGAATCCTAAAATGGCGCCCGGGACTCCCTGCTCTCATGGGAGTTCCGAGAGCCCCCTGCCTCGTTACCTAGGCGACCGTTCCCCTCCCCCCCATTCCCTGACGCTGACCTCGACGTCATCTAGTCCTCGCCTCCTTCCTCTAGGAGAAAATGGGGGCGCGGTCAAAACCCCGCCGCAGCAAAAGCGGAAGGGCAGGTGGTGAAGTTTTCTCCAGTCCAAGGGGCTGAAGGATTAGTTTCTCCTGGGTTTGTAGAGACGTCTCAGTTGATTTGGTTTGGTGGCTAAACTCATCTTCTCTCACCATCATCAATTCCTTCTTGCAACTGCCAGCTCTATTCATTCAATCACTACCTCTTCACTTTCTTATGTTCCTATTCTCCGTCTCTTCTAATTGGCTATTCTAGATCATTCAGGAAACTACAGCCACATCCTATATCACTCATTATTAATTGGTTAGCTTCCCAGCTAATGAAGCAGCTGTGGGCTACCACAGTGTTGTTTGCAGGTTTTCTTGTGGCACTGCTTACATACTCTATGGCACTTCAGCCTGGGGTTTCTGGCCAATCTGCTACCCAGAGCCAATAGTGGAGGCATCAGCATGACCACCATCTGGAATCAAGGGTCATCCATGAACCGCTACAGTGATAAAGTGGAGTGGCACCTCTTAAAGGAAGGGAGAGTGGGAAGGGGGTGAACTGGCCAGCGTGTGTGTGTGTGTGTGTGTGTGTGTGTGTGTGTGTTGGGAGGGACTGAAAGGTGCTGAATGAAATGACATCAAAGGAGCCAAGAGGAGGTGCTTGATTGCCATTGAACTGGATGTCTGGCCACTTTTAGACGAGCGCGCGGTGCTCTTGCACGTGGTTTCAAAAATGCCACGAGACGGGATTAGATGAGACACTGCCGCAAATCACGTGCACAGAAGGGGGACGCGCATTCTTTTCCGGCTGCAATTTGACCACCTTGATCACTGACCCGGTCAAATCGCGGCCGGAAAAGAATGCGCGTCCCCCTCCCGTGCGCGTGATTTGTGGCAGCGTCTCGTCTAATCTCGTCTCCCGGCATTTTTGAAACCATGCACGAGTGCACCGCACACTTGTCTAAAAGTGGTCTCAGTAATCCATTCCATCTTCATTCCACCTTCTCACAGCGGCCTCACTGTTATTCCATGGGATCCCCAGTCACTCTCCAGTCCTTGTAGTAATGCTCGGGGATGTTCTCACTGGACTTCAACTCACTCCCAGATCCCTCCTCCCAGTCATTGCACCCAGCCCATCTTCAGTCTAGCTGTTCCCAATGTCCAACTCCTCTGTGTCAGGATAACCGCTCCCCTTTACTCCTGGAGCTCCCTGTACCCTCACCTATGTCATCCCCCACCTTCCTCAGTGCAGCCACTCCCACAGAACCCTTGCCATCATTCCACCTAGTCCCCCTTCAGTTTAGGTCCTCATGGCGGCCTCCACTATGTAAGTACATCTAATTGTCGCCCCCTACTTAGTGTTAGTGTACCCAGTAGGTAGCTACTTCCCCAAAGCATGTCTTAATAATAATCAGGCCTCAATTCTGCGGGTCCCTCCACCCACACCGACCATCACCGCTCTGGCAGCAGGAGTCCCAAGGTCACCTGCCAAGCAGGCCAGGCTGTGGTGTTGGGTGCTGGGGGATGCTTCCCCTCCCACTAGCCCCAGCCTTCTTGGGCCCACAACTTACTGCTGGTGGAAGCAGCAGCAGGAGCCCTGGCCCCTGAGTGTGCTGCTACTCTTCCCCTCCTCAGCACATCCGGATCTGTACCGGGACCGGTGTTGTTTAATGTATTCATTAATTATCTAGAAAAAGGAGTAAAGAATGAAGTGATCAGATTTGCAGATGACACAAAGTTATTCAAGGTAGTTAAAACCTGAGCAGACTGAAAAATGGCAGAAGGATCTTGTGAGACTGGGTGCCTGGGCATCTAAATGACAGATGAAATTTAATGTGGACAAGTGCAAAGTGAAACACATAGGGAATAATAATCCAAACTATATGTATACAATGCTGGGTTCTAAATCAGGCGTTACCACTCAGGAAAATGACCTTGGAGTCCTTGTGGACAATACATTGAAATTCTCAGCTCGGTGTGTGGCAGCAGTCAGAAAAGCAAACAGAATGTTAGGAATTATTTGTAAGGGGACAGAGATTAAAACTGAAAATATCATAATGCCTCTATATAAATCTATGGTGCGACCACACCTTGATTATTGTGTGCAGTTCTGGTTGCCCCATCTCAAAAAAGATATAGTAGAACTAGAAAAGGTAAAGAGAAGAGCAACAAAAATGATAAAGGGTATGGAACAGCTCCCCTGTGAATAGAGGCTAGCAGGCGCGGCTCCTCCTGCAGGGCGTTATGGGCGTTGCCCCCCAAAGCCCTGCTGCGGCTTTAACAGATTTTAAAAAAACAAAACACCAATGCACTGCCGTTTATGACAGCAACAGCAGCCTCTGGGCTGCTGCCGAGGCTGCTGTAGCTGTCACTGAACCTGTTCTCCCTTCGGGGACCCACCCACTCCACTGGGAGAGGGAGTGGGGTCCCCGAAGGGACAAAAAGGTTCAGCAGCTTCAAGCCTTGAAGAGCATGCTTCTGCCTTGCCGCTCCCACCCCCAGCAGCGCAGTCGAAACCGGCAGCGCAAGGAACTAAGGCCTGTTGTTGGGTTTTTTTAATTGCCCGCGTGTCCTCCTGGCTCACTGGGGACATGTGGGCAATTTAAAAGAAAAAAAACCTCCCCTCTCTCTCCGCCTAGCCTGGGATGATCCGGAGCGGCAGGGCTTGAGCACCCGGAGACACCGGAGTCAGCGCCAGCAAGGTGGTGAGTGCGGACTCTGTGGGGGGAGGGTGGCTGTGGGGGGGAAGGGGTGGGTTTGTTGGAGGCTGTGGGGGGAGGGTGGGGG
>QEPC01005594.1:1939607-1964465 GCA_003113815.1 Sphenodon punctatus | reverse complement strand
CTGTATCCTCCCCGCCAGCCCCTGCCCCGGATCCCCTCTGGCTGTCCCACCCCAATTGAGGGGAGGATTCCCACCCACCCATTCCCAAATTGAACCATCATCCCCTCCCTAATCCAGTTCCCATCTGTATTCCCCATCCCCTTACCACCCCACTATGAAATAAGAGACACCCCCCCTACCAATCACCTCCCACACTTCCCCCCTTTAAAACAAGTATCCCCCTTTACAAAGTCCTCCCCACAATTCACTGCCAACAAACAGAACCCCACAACACAACCCACCCAGGCCGCCACTAAGGGACACAGCAAAGGGCCCTCTAAAGGCACTCCACTGGGGAACCCCTACTGGGGCCGACTCAGACTCTGACCTTTCTTCCATCATCCATGCTTTTATCACCTCAAGATTAGATTATTGCAATGCGCTCTATGTGAGGATGCCCTTGATGCTGGTCCAGAGGCTGCACTGGTGCAGAATGCAGTGGCCCGTTTGCTTATGGGAATGAGTTGCAGGAAGCACATAACACCGGTGCTCCGAGCACTGCACTGGCTGACAATAGTCTACCAGGCCAAATTCAAGGTGCTGGTGTTGACCTATAAAACCCTACATGGTCTAGGCCCTACGTACTTGCAGGACTGCCTCACTCCCCATGTTCTCGATCAGCCCTTGTGGTCGTCCGGGGGTGGGGGACCTTACTGGAGGTACCTTGGACAAGGTGGTTGGTCACCGATCATAGGGCTTTTTCAATGGTCACCCCTGGGCTGTGGAACTCCCTGCCCAAGGGGATCCGATTGGCCCAGAACCTTGTTTCCTTCCACCATGGTTGCAAGACCTGGCTGTTCTGTCAGGCGTTTTGCGAGGTAGAGGGGTAGGGAGGCGTGGGGTTTTAATTTCCCAGTTGTAGGTTCTTGTTAATATTAATTGTTTATAGATTTTATATAGATGTTGTTTTTATTGATTTTATGGAATTGTATTATATATATGTTGCTCGCCTCCCAGGGCTGCCAGAGACAGAATGGGTGGAATAAAAATGTAAAAATAAATAAATAAATAAACAGAGGGCCTGAAGTAGCTGAAGCGGGAGGATAGGTGGTTAGAGCGCAGATGGCACCAGACTTGAGCTGAATCCGACCGATTGCAGCATACATCATTTTCGAAAGACTATGCCATGGTTGTGACGGCAGTAAAGAAGGTTTTTTTTGCTGCCATCATAGAATCTGAAAAGTCACATCTTGCTGATTTTTTTTCCGGATGGTGAGGGATTTGGTCTGTCCAGCCTGTCTCCACCAGGAACTGGAGGAGTCCAGTGCCTGCTGTGACATTTTTATTGATTACTTCACAGATTCACCACAACCTTGGCGCAACCGTTTCTGGTGCAGAGTCAGAGCTAGGGGTTATGGAAGCCCAGCCTTGTCCTTTTTTTGGGGTGGGGGGCTGGTTTCAGTTGTTGTCGTCCACATCCACCGACGTGGAGGTGGTGCTTGTGGCTGTTCAAGCCACAAGTTGTGAATTAGATCCATGCCCGTCCTGGCTGGTGAAAGCCAGCTGGGAGATTATTAATTATTATTATTATTATTATTATAAACATTTATATAGTGCCAGTCATGTACTTGGTGCTGTACAGAAACACAGAAATAGACGTGGTCCCTGCCTGTGGCTTACAATCTTGTTAGGCCCGTTGCTGGCTGAGGTGATCAACGCCTCCCTTCGGGAGCGCAGAGTGCTGAGCTGCCTTACGGCAGTGATTATTTAGCCTCTGCTTAAGAAGCCATCATTGGACATGGATTCCCCTGCCAGCTATTGACCTGTCTCTAACCTTCCCTTTTTAGGGAAAGTTATTGAATGGGCAGAGGCTTGTCAGCTTCAGGCACATCTGGATGCAATCGGATACCTGGATCCTTTGCAGTCTGGTTACATCCTGGGTATGGCACTTGTGACCTTGGTCGATGATCTTCATCTGGAGTTAGATTGGGGAAATTCTACCCTATTGATTTTATTAGATCTTTCAGTGACTTTTGATACCGTTGATCATGAGGTGGTGTTGACTCGCCTGTGGGACCTGACTGTAGTGGGCAGGACTGCTCTTCAGTGGTTCTGCTCTTTCTTGGCCAGGACTTGGGAGGTCTCAGCTGGTAGTGTTGGGCGATTGCTCATCATCTCCTCAAATCTCCCTTGTGGGGTCGCACCTTTGTTATGGAACTCCTTCTCCCAGGAGACCCACCTATATTCAAGCCTGGTAGCCTTCCGGAGGCAATGTAAGACCATTTTGTTCTGTCAGGCTTCTGGCAGCGGGGACTGAATTTGGGGAGGGATTAATTCTATGGAGGAGAAAGGGCAGGGGGATAGGGAGGGAATTAGGTGGGAGGTTGTTGGAGGGTGGAAGTGGGTTGGGTTTGGGGGGGGATTGTATTTTAAATGTTTTTATATTGTATTTTATAAAAATAATAATTGTAAACCGCCCTGAGCCTTCAGAGAAGGGCAGGATATAAGCGTTAATAAATAAATAAATAAATAAATATGACAGGCAGCCATGCCTGCCAATAACAGGCAGTCATGCCTGCCTGCCATGGCAACCCCCCACTGGGCCGGATGGGCACAAAAACAGACCCACCCACCTGGTTTGGCCTGCTCTGGCCCACTTTTGTGGCTCGCAGGGCTGGACTGTGGGCCCAGTTCATTCCAGGCCCATGTTTCTGGCCTGGCTGCCAACCCCTCCAGGGCTTGAGCCGGGCCCACATCTGTGTTCAGGGCCCACATCTGGCGAGCCCAGAACAGATGGGCAGAGTTCGACGCTGGCCCACCACATTAGTTTACACCCATTATTTCTTATCCTCAGTTCCCCATTTCAAGCTGAAACAGGTATTGGGTTTATTATTAATATTTTGGGGTAGTACTCCGAACACCTGGACAATATTTGTGGCTTAAATGAGACGTGCATATCTGATTTTTAGACATTCCATTTCAGTTGGGGTTTTTTTTAGTTTTCTGTTTTACCAGGTTTTTCAATCATTTTGGTAAGGTCTCGGTTGCATAATTTTCAGCAAATGAAACATGAATGATAGAAGAAATAATGCCAGAATGAAACAATCAAAATTCCAAAATGTCCAAAATACCAAAATAACCAAACCAAAAATGAAAAACAAAACAAGAAAACAGCCACCCCAAAACAGAATAACTGTAAAAGGCACCCCACGGAGTGTAAATAAATATCTTTTATTACCTCAAATACTATTTTCACTTCAGGCCGCTTTTAGATGAGCAGCGCGCGATTGCGCATAGCCTTTGTGCATATTTTGAAACGTCCGCATAATGTAATTAGACAAGACGGAAGTGGGTTATTATGTGCATATTATGGCGGTTGCGCATTTTTAAAGTCCGTGAATTAAATAGCTCACAATCGAGCTATTTAATTTGCGGACTTTAAAAATGTGCAACCGCTGTAATAGGCGCATAATAACCCACTTCCGTCTCGTCTAATTACATCATGCGGACGTTTCAAAATATGCGCAATGGCGATGCACAATCGCGCGCCGCTCGTCTAAAAGCGGCCTCAGTTACTGTAGATTTGAGAGGTTTGCCCATTTTTTCAAATACCCGTGTCACCTGTAGGAATAATAAAGACCTACCTCACAGGACTGTTGTGTGGATGAACTAGATAAGGACTGTAAAGCACTTTGAACACTAGAAGAGGCATATCATTAATAAGGTGTGTATTTAGTTATTTTTAAAACAATGTTGGTAGTATTTTATTGGAGAAAATGGAGGAAACTTTCCTGGATGCCACCATATTTTTTAATTAAAACAGAAGAAAGAGTATTTTAATAAATAAATAATTTAGGCCACAAGAGATCAAGCATCATGAATTCAATCATTCAATTAATAGTAACTATGTAAGTGTAGTCACTTTGTGCACGCATTGCTAATTGCAAGGATTTCTATTTAATTATGCACTTTATCGCTGCTTACAAGAGGTGAGAAGCAGCTGGAGTCTGTTTCTCATCAGCTCCTTTGACACGCTCGACTATTGTTCCCATATTATCTGCTATGCTTTAAAGTGTATTCCATTTGAGGAAATGAAGCTACTCCAATAAAAAGGCAATGAGGTGTTGTTTTTTTCACCACGCCAGGTATATTGTCTGCAGAAGAGGTGTTATAGTTTCAAGAGTGGTTTTTATAATATTGACATGTATTATCAATACATTGGAGAGTGACAGCTCAGGTTTGTGGTTTGTTCATATGGATTCCCTTCTGATTTCATCTTTTGTCATTTTTTCCCCTGTAGCTTTGTTTACTGAAATGCAAACAATCAACCATCCTACTGCTGCTCTAGATGTTAAGATGCACAAAAAAAAATGTTTTTATTATGTAGGGAAGAAAAAAGGTGTTTTGACGAAAACAGGATAACAAAATAAACTATTGAAAATGGATAAGAATGTAAAGACTCAGAGAAAAGACTGTAAAAAGAAGTGGGGTTCAAAATCCTTTACAGCATGGGTGGGGAACATTTCCCCTCTTGTGAGCTGTTTTGAACATTAGTACAAGCTCCACGGGCCAGTTAGGAGTCGAGAATACAGAGACTTAAGGGGTGTGCTAACGATGAGGGAAATAAGGGGAAGGACTAGATCATGAATCTATATCATGGACCCATGCCCTATCTCATACCTCCCAACAATCCAGGGATCTATAGGGCTGCCCCATGCTTGGGTCCAAGTCCCACAGTCCTGTGGTTGGGAAGCTATGTTCTGCTTTGGGAGGAAGGGGTTGCCAGAACGTTGCTGAAGACGATGGTACGCTGCTACCATCTCCCTCCCTGCCACTTCCAGAGGCTAGAAGTGGCAAACACCACCTGAAGCAACAGGGAAGGAGGGGGGGATTCCTTCCCCGTGCTGTTATGAGGGGCTGAAGTGACGTGTGCCTGATGCTTCTGGCAGCGTGATGCAGCTGTCATAACCTCTGCACCACTGTACATCAAAAGTAGCATGTGCCACTTGGAGCAGCAGGCGGGAGGGGCCCGAACTAGTTTTTTCCCTTGCCATCACCACAGCAGCAGAAGAGGAGGGGGTTAAGGGAATGGGAATGAGACTAGAAACAGCCCCTTCTCACAAGATGCAGCCTGCCCCACCTCTACTGTGGCTAAGTGTGGCCTGGTGTGTGTGTGTGCGTGTGTATGTGCCTGCCACTGTGTGGTTGGTATGTGCATGCACATGGTGTGCGTGCTGGTGTGGGTGCCTGTGTGTCCTAATTAGCCAATCAGGAACAGGATCCTCCCATTTACACTGAGTGTGTTTGTGCACGAAATTCAGCATGTGTAGCAATGCACATGTGAACGGGAGGTGATTGTGCTTATGCAAATATGGGGTGGGGCTTATTGGCCAAGGGGATAGGGTTTGTCCCTCTTCATCTGCTCAGAATGTTGGGAAGTATGCTGTCTTGGCATGCATGCCCTCATTTCCACTCCCTTTCCCTGTGCTCACTCTTTCAGTACTTGAGGCTGGATCCACAGGCCAGATCCAGGAATTGGAAAGAGACCAAATAAAAAACAGCCATGGGCTGAATTTGACCATGGGCCAGTTGCTTCCCCTGGTCTAGCCCCTCTCAGCTGTGCACCCATTGGAACCAGGTCATGCGGTCCCACAACCGGCAGTGCAGGGAGGATTTGGCAAGGGAGTTGCTTGGGGAGACCATGCGGCAGGCAGACAAGATCGAGCATACTGTTAACCGCATGGCAGGTGTGGCAGAATGCAAGGCCTTTGCTGCCAAGGTCCGCTTGGACTGCCAGCAGGAGGACAGTTTGAGTGTCTGGACAGCGTGATGACTGCGGACAAGCAAGTTGATGTCTGAGATATGGGCACAGACTCAAAGCAGCCTATCCCAGCTCATTCAGCTCCAGACCTCCCTGCTCAGTCATGTTGTTACTTGTTGCTGTGACCACAAGCATTGTTGCGTAGGGGCAGGTGTCATTTCCCAACCCCCATCAGCAGCCAACCACCCATTCTGGTTCCCCCAGCAGTCCACCCCACAGGTAAAGCACCCGAGTCCTCTTCATGCTGCGCTCACACCAGTGAACAATTCCTGGGCCAGGCACGTCTCCCCTCCTCCAGTTGTTCCTGCACGCCTCCCATGATCACTCCTCCACAGGCAGATCCATGGGAAGAGGATCAGGAAAATATCCCGCCCCCCATCGGTTGCACCACCCAAGCCCAGCTGCCACCAAAAAGCCCAAGTGCACCCAGCTGCCACCAAAAGGAGCAGATGCAAGAAGAAATAGTGTACGTTTCTTGCAAATAAAGTTCTTTCGTTTTTCTTGTGTTATATGTCAAATAACATTCTTTAAGTTTTTATAATCAATGGTTTCTTTGCTTCTTCTGGGAAAGGAGGGAAGTTTGGGGGAGGAGGGCCTTGGAGAATGGCGGTATGGCAAAGCAAAAAATTGCTTTGGGGGTTGGAAGGGAAGGGTGTGGTGTGACGGGTACACTGAAAATGGGGGTGGGTGGAGAGTTCGTCCTCTGGCCATGTCCTTGCATGTGAGGGTGGGGGTGTCATCAGCATTCTGATGGCACTTCACCCCAAACCTCTGAATGTCCTTGCCCAGCAGTCTCATATACACGTTGAACAAGAGGGGAGACAGATTAGACCCTGTGGGATTATAAAGTCTTAATATAACAAAAATCATCTGAAACAGTTCACTGATGCTCATTAAACTGTCACTGATGGTGGGCGTTTATACTAGCATTGCAGTTGATGTGCCAGCACAAAGCATCACGGATCTCTCCACATATGCGCTGCTCTGCTCTGTTCAGCTGGTCCTTAAACATAGGCGTTGGCTCAACAGAGCTAACTGGTGGAGGGTTCTCCAAGGTGGGCCTGCTGGTCTTGCAGATGTTATGGAGAACAGAGGTGGCAGTTGTTAGCAGGGAAGCAGTCTCTAGCTGTAGGGATGGGCGAACGCGGTTCGGAGTTTGGACTGAACTCAGTCTGTTCAGACGTCCGAACCGAATGTCCGAACCGAACTCGAACGACCGAACAGTTCAGTCGTGTTTGGATGAGTTCGGGGGCGGGAAAAATGTCTTTTCAGGGCCAAAAATCTGGTTTCTGTTTCATTTCTGTTTCGGTATCGATAGCGCTATTCTTGAATGTTCGGCCAAGTTCGGCCAAACTGAACTCGGCTGAACCGAACCATCGAACACGAACTTGGGTTTCGAACCGAACGTCCAAACGTCGTTCCGTTCGCCCATCCCTATCTAGCTGGAAATCAATCCTAGCAGCTATTGATATTCAATGCTACTTAAAAAGCTCCAAAGCCTTCTCCACAACAGAGTTGCTGGCACTGAGCTGCTGGTTAAAGTACCTTTGCTTTGGGGTGTGGGCATCACTGTATGCCTCCATGAGCCAGGGCTTCAGGGGGTAGGCAGGGTCCCTGAG
Organism: Sphenodon punctatus; assembly: GCA_003113815.1. Classification (NCBI taxonomy): domain Eukaryota; kingdom Metazoa; phylum Chordata; class Lepidosauria; order Sphenodontia; family Sphenodontidae; genus Sphenodon; species Sphenodon punctatus. Next base: position 1,957,046 of record QEPC01005594.1, on the reverse strand, counting down.
AACAACAGGCCTCATAAGCACCCCCTCAATGCATGTTTCAGCAGAGGGTCCAAAGTCTCCGGTGTACACATGGCCAAAGAAGATGACTGACAGAAGATGTACGTGGCATGGGTCTTCCCTGACCACCCTGCCAGCACATCCACAAACCAAGCACATTTCACTACAGCCTGGAGAACCACGGAGAAGAACTGCTTGCGGTTCAGATAGTCATTCTTGCTATGGGGTGGGCAGATGATGGAGATATGGCTCCCAACGATTGCCCCTATACAGTTCAGGAACCCCTCCTCCCAAAAGCCCTCCATTACCTCTGCAGGGTCAGCCAACAATTGCACCTTCCAGTCCAGAAGCGCAGTGCTTCCACAATTACTGTGCAAAGGTTCCCACGGTGGAGGTTTCAATGCCAAATTGCTAGGCAACAGCTCTGTTTCTCCAGTCATGTCCTGAAGATCTCAGCTATTTGCAGGATAAGGTGATGGGGCATCCTGAAGTTTGTGACCCATTTGAAATCTCCCCATGAGGACAGCACATTCTTTCACCAGTCTGTGCTTTTCTCCTTGACCCTGCCCAGCCTTCCCATGGGTACAGCCCTGAAAATGGCATCGGTGATTGAAGCTGCATCTCCCAACAGGTACCTCTCAGCATGCATCAGATTCATTTGCACAGCTTTGATCCTCCCCAATGTGGTTCATTGTTGCCAGAGATAGGCAAGTGCATGGCACTGAAGGAGGAGCCACCTCTGCAGTGTGGTGCACAACACTATTCCAGCCACAGATCGAGTGAGAGCTTGTTTGTGCCTTGAAATCACATTGTGCCAATGACAGCAGAAGGCTTGGGTCTGTTGGATCATTCTCAGGTTCTGCTCAGCAGCGGTAATGAAGGCCTGGAGCATGATAACAAGCACAAGGAAGCTCTCGGCATGCATCTCCATGGCTGCAGTACAGCCATCTGTGAACTCTGCAGTTTGCGTGCCAAATGATTTGAACAGCTTAAAGAGCTTGGTTGATACCTCGCTAGAATTGTCTGCAGAATTGTCCGTGAGTAACTACTGGCCACTGTTGGTCATTTGTCCTCACAGGACTGGCTGTACACTGAGCTGGTATTGGCTGCTGTTGGTGGAAAAAGTTTTTGTAAAGCTTATGTTGGGTGTGTGTTGTTGCACCAGCACTGCCAATCACTGCACACTGTTAGGAACACCACAATTTCCCAAAAAAACTATAGACCTCCCCCCCTTGCAGAATCCCATGTGACACAGGTCAAAGGGTGCAGGGGAACAGAAGGGGGGAAAGAAAAAAGAAAGAAAAGCCCCACGCAAAACTGGTCTGGTTGGAAGGGATAAGAAAATGGAACAAGGGAGGCTTCTGGGTAAACAATGGAGCAGTCAAAAACAGGTGGCCTCCCTCTTTTGAGATCAGCCCTCCACGGCTGCCTAAAACTCTGAGCAAGCAATAGATTGATTGTTAGGCTGATAGCTGTATGCCTGTTTAAGAATAGCCTTCTTCCCCTATCTATAGAAACTCTCTTTTGCCCTCTTGTTCATCCTGCCATGCCTCCCATTGAAATCCTCCAAGGCTCTATTTCCCCCAACACGTCATGCAAGGGTTTCATTTTCAGCCCTAGCATTCCTGAGTGCCTCTGGGATCCCTTTTTGTGCAAGACGTGCTTTTGGGACCCCTTGCCGCACCTCTAAGTACCCTATAACTGCCCTTGCCCCCATGAGAAAGTTGGGTTATTCCTGAACTCAGACACAAGCAGGTTACTCTATGCGTGTTTGCCTCAAGGATCTCTCCTGGACCACCCCCACCCCCTTGGTCTGTCCAGCTTTCCCCCCCCCCCCGAACGCCACTGGATCTATAGGGTCACCTGTCCCTTTTCTGAATAGATAATGTCGCTTATTTACCCCTTTCCCCCCCTCCCTCCCTCTCGCAACATCCACTTACACCAGGGTAACCAGACTGGAGAGTTTCTCTATGTGAATTATTGTGTACTTATATCAACTGTGCTTGAGGGGAGGGTATAGAAAATTACTTGTAGCATCCTAATTGGCCCATGAGTGAACTGGTTATGTATTGTACTTAGTTTTGTGTCAATAAATCTCCCTCATTTTTATCGGAGGATTCCCTTTCTGTGTTAGAGTGTGGGAGGGAAATTCCAGCCAGCTGACAGTGCATCACGTCCTCTGACTGATCCCAGTGGACATGCGCGGACCCTTTGAATAAATTTGGCTAATTCCTCCTAAATTTAAGAGGTCATTTGGATATTGAGGTACTGGCCCCTGATATTCACTCGTGGAGTGGGTCTGTGTCCTAACAACACGTCAACTCATCTAAAAAGTTTACAAATATTAGCACCACTGAAGCATGGGATTCAGTGGGGGAAACCACTGAATGTTAAGAAAAGCCAGGTGGAGGGATCTGCTAGGCTGTGGAGGTCACTGTGCTTGGAATGTATGTGGAAGCAGAGTTGCCCATTGGTTAAAAGATACTCGGATATTTTCTTATCTTTTGAAAGTAACAGTTTTTGCTTGCAATGAGCATGAGGGGTCATAATGCCACAGAAAGCTATTGCTTTTTGTTGTTTGCCCAGAAAAGCTCAATTACCTCGCCTTTTGTCTGTGGGTGTTGTGGCCACTTGGGGTATGGGGCCCAGAGAATTTGGGGTGTGATGGATACGCTAGTCTTTGTTGACATTTGGGCGTGGCCTGATGTACTACAGAAAGAACTGTCGGACCCATCCTCCGAGCTAGCCTATAGTCTCATAGGGTGGCACATACACACAGTTGGGTTCTGTGTATGCTGATGAAGTGCAGACATGGCATAACCCTGCCGCAGTTCAAAATTTAGCATAATGGAAGAGTAGAAGACCTGGACGAGATGGCAGAGTGGGACTGGAATGAGACCGCAACTTCACTGTGAGCCATGGATGCGAGAAACCGGGTTGGCATGCAAAGTCTGATTACTATTGCTTTCAATTTTTACTTTCTCTTTCAATTTTCACTATAGGCACTCAATAAACTATGTGATTTGCTCAATACACTCAACATTACATGCAAATTGGTATAACCAAATTATGAACCCCCATGAGTGGGTGGGGTAACAAGTGCTGGAATGCCTCCCGGAGTTGTACCCCAGAAGAAAGAAACAGCTGGTGTGGTTTCTTGTTCCCATAGTTTGCGGGGACAGGATACTAGTCTAGGAAGAGGGAGTTGGTGGGCAGAACATGTTGGGGAAAAATGCCTGACGGTGTATTAGGTTTGTCACACTAAACCTGTGAGTGAGGGCTGAGTGGAGGCTGCCCAAATGCACAAGAAATACATGCAGGGGTTGCCCTTTGATTAGGTTCTACACGCTAAACATGTGGGTGGGAGATGTATGGATTGATCCTGGATGCCAGGGGACTATTGTCTTAGTTGTTAACATCCTTACTCTTCTGGTTGTGTGCTTAATTTTACTGAACTCTGGGCTTTGACACTTCCAGCTGCATCCAGAGACTTTTCCTTGGCTTCTTCCTCTGGTCTTCAGTTAGCTTCTGCTGTGGTCTCAATCCTGCTCAAATTTGTGACAGCACCGATCCTACCAAGACCACTCATGGTGTGGTCCTTATGCTGTTCCCAGTGCTTTTCAAGGACAGTATTATAAATTCAACCAAAACTTGCAGCTATGCCCCCATCCATTCAAAATGATTATAAATGTAAGAGTAAAGCATAGCTTAGGGTGGAGAGAGTCAATACATTTAGTATAGAACAACAAATTTTGCCTGCCATCTGCCTGTCCTCCTTCCTGGTTATTCATCTCTGTGCCCTTCTTTTTTATTTCTGTCCTCACTTTTTCTTCCATCTGTCTTCCTAAATCAAAGCTGTTTTATTAGGAACATAATTGCTCTAATAGATAAGGAGAATCTCTGCGGTATGTATTAATCCTCCAGAAGATGGAACGGAGAGAATAATGAAAGAGAAGCGGGTAATGCTGTTACCAAGGGCAGAGACTAATAATACACAATGAAACTGGTTACTGGGGGCCATATTCTGCCCTCGAATATTTGCATGCAGCTCCTATTAAATTGAATGAGAATTACACACAAGATCTAAGGGTGGCACTGAAATAAGATGCTGCTGTGGCAAAGCCCTATATAAATGCAAATTATGTTAATTCTCTCTGTTTCCTCCCTTTATATATTCCCTTTCACACTTTGATTTAATCATGGGCACAGTGTAATACTTTGTCCCCGCCGAGAGCTGGTATGGTGAATAGAATGTGGGATTTGGCGCTGGCAGATATGGATTCAAATTCCAATTTGGCCATCAGGCACAGGCCTCCATCCATTGAAGACAATGGCTCAGTTCCTATTGATTTTAATGGGCAAAGGATTGTAGCCATGAACTTATTACTAGCTGACTGGCGGTGGACAAGTGACTGTTCCTCAGCTCAATAAGATGAGCTGTAAAATGGCAACGTTATATTTATTTATTTATTTATTTATTTTATTTATTTAAATTTTTATCCTACCCTATCCTTCGGGCTCAGGGTGAGTCCTCACCCCAAATTATACTGACTGAATGATCAGCCTACCCACTTCACAGGAATTTTGTGAGGATGAAGGAAATTAGGATTGTCAAAGCACTTTGCACAGTTACACTCACTACAAAAACCAGAGGTGGAGAGCCTCTGGCCCACGGCCACATCCAACCCACTCCCCTTTCATCAAGCCCACCGAGTCATTTGTACGGTTGCCAGGGAAACTATTTATTATTTATTTATTTTATTATTATATGTTTATCCTGCCCATCCTGTCTCTGGCAGCCCTAGGTGGCGAACAACAAATATAGAATACAATTCCATAAAATCAATAAAAACAACATCTATGTAAAATATATACAAATAAATATTAACAAAAACCTACAACTGGGAAAATAAAACCCCACCCCACGCCTCCCTAACCATCTCCCTCGCCAAATGCCTGACGGAACAGCCAGGTCTTACAACCATGACGGAAGGAGACAAGGCTCTGGGTGGGGTGCACTTTGCTGTCACTTGCCCTACTGACACACTGACCAGCTGACTCCCACTGACCTGTCAGAATCCTTCCACCCACTCCAGAGTGCCTGATCGTCCCCTCAACAGAGTGGCCCTTTTCACACAGGCAGCGGTGGGTCGGGGGATGGGTGTGCGCCCGTTCTCTAGTTTGTTGGATGGCTCTGTAGGTGGGTGATGGGTGGAGCTGAGTGTGTGTCAGGAGTGTGCATGCAACCCCACCCACCACCTATGCTGCTTGCATGGACGGACACCCATCCCCCCATCCACTGCCACAGCATTTACATGGATGCCCCCCCCCCGCATCGAACACTCTGCTGCACACCCAGCCNTCTAGTTCACCCTCACAACAAGCATGTGAGATTGGTCATTATTATTCCCATTTTATAGATGAAAAAACTGAGGCTGAGAGATAGTGACTTACCCAAGGCCACGCAGTGAGTTAATGGTTAAGACAGGAAATTACCCATGCTCTTCTACGTCCCAATCCAACACCCCATCTACTAGGCTACACTGGCTCTGTATTTACAAGATTACAACTGTATTCCAGAGACAATAGCCAGACAAAAATCTCCAAGATAGGCTTTTTAGATAGTTATCTTACCAAACAAATTTTGAACTATTTCACTAACAGTAACAAAAACACAGAATTATAGAAGAGATTCTGACAGTCAGGAATCACTGTATTTGATGACCATGAGATGATTGAAAACATACGAATGTGAGTTGATTCCCCCTTCAAAACCTGAAAAGAAATCCAAATAACACTATGATGCTAGTTATAGCTGCATCCTTGAGTTGGAAACCCCACTTTGAGACTGTTTTCCAACAGGCCTCTTGTGTGACTCAGGTGATTATAGGCTACTACTTTTCGAAGGTGGGGAAACTAGTAGAGCTGACCCTACGATTATTTAGGGCCAAATAGTGCCAAAAATCTTATATGCCTTTCCAATTTGGGGGAAGGATTTCTTGAACCTACTGGATAAGTTGCAGAATAGGTTCCTTCATGCTATTTTGGGAGACCCTAAGTGTACCCCACAGGCCTTGTTAAGGGCAGAAACTCGATCTCATGATCTCATTCTCTAAAATCTCAGGCAGTAATTGTATTACTCTCATATTGGCTGAAGTTATCCTCATCTTGTCTAGGAGGCGGCTCTCTTGCTAAGGAGATCTGGAAGAAGGAACCATTTGTGTCATGGGGCTTGATAATTGAGGATAATTTACATAAACTGGGTTTTTCCAAAGAGTATTTTCAGTGGATGGATTTTCAAACAGCGCAAAAACTGATAAAAAAGCGAGTATTAGAGCAGGAGATTCAAATAGAGGAAGCAGCAGTAGCTATGCAGAGGGTAGCTCCTATTTTCCTTAATATCTTGCCCCCTCAAAAAGCTCCTTATTAGCTATTTAACTGGACAGATTGGCAGGCAAGACAGGCTTTGACGCCATTCCGTTTAAATTTGTTTCCCTCGGCAACCCTTGAGGGTAAGTACCGAGTGATTCCACTCAATGGTCGTATTTGTCAAAATTGTAATTTAGGGGCAATAGAATCTCTTCCCCATTTTATTTTTAAGTGTCCGAGGTATGAACGCTTGAGATTAAAGTACTTGTACAATGTTGTATCTCTATGTCCTTCATGGTGTCAAGGTCGTACACTAGAGAAACTTCTTAGTAGGGGGGATACGGACCTAGCAAAAAAAGTAGCTAGCTATTGCACTCAGGTTCTCTGGCTCAAAAAAATATGCAGTTAAACATCGTGACTAGAAACCTCAGTTGTGAATAATAGCTTGTCCGCTGCCACGGAACAGCTATCGATTAATGTATTATTATTTGTTCGTGTGGTAAATACTTGTGAACTTAGGAGTGTTTTTCCTTTAAAATGCTTGATATCATATATCATTTTGAATGTCATATGTATGATATGTTTATATTTTTATATTTCTAAAATTGTAAAGGCTTGGGCCACAGTAAACATGATTTGGATTTGGCTAGTTATAATTACTCAGATGAATACTGTTGCTCACATCAGTCGCCTTCTTGAAGTCAACAGGATTGTTGAGGTGAGAAAAGTTGCTCCTGTGAGTTTGCTAGATCAGGTCCACCCATTGCAGAGCAGATTTGCACCTCTCATTGATCAACGGCACCAGTGCCACCTTACAGTGCCCTTGTGTACTAGGGGGACTAGAGCCATTTTAACACGCCAGTGAACTCACGTTGAAAAATCCATAGCTGTTGTCATGGGTCACCACGTCGACAAAGCAGGCATCTTGGTTTGCATTGTGAATCTCACTGGTGGAACTCGTGTCAGCTCAGGAGCACCCAATGCTGGTGTGCGGAGCAGCTGTGCTGGAGGGAGCATTACTGAACCATTTCCTACTGAATGAAGAAAACAACTGGCTTATTAAGAGCATTGATTGTTTTTCTCATGTGCTAGTAAGAGGGTGGGACAATTCTGCAGTGTCTTACTCTACATCGTACCATTACCAGGATATGATTTAGAGAATTATGGTTCAGTCAAATGCATTTTTAATGAAAGAATTTCAGGGGAATCTGACAAAACTTGTCAGTAATGAGCCATGAACTTAAAAGTGGTGGCAAAGCTTTGCAATTAACAGAAAAGGGCCTAAATCAAATAACCTGTCCCTAGATGCATGGGGCTGCCCTACTGCTCAAGAAACCCAGAACTGGATCTTAAATCTTAGTCACATCATACTAGAGAAGGGGTGTCAAACTCAGCCTTGGGGGCCAATTTTGATTTTCATTGTGGGTGATGGAAATAAAAGATATGTGCATTTTAATTTTATTTATTTATTTATTTAAAAACAATTTTCTACCCCACCCCTCCTCCTCCAGGCAGCCCAGGGCAGCTCACATCATAAAAACACATAAAATCAATGACACAATAAAAGAGAAGGAAAACAAAACAAAAAAGAAAACTTCCCCCCATCTCTAACCTGCACCCTACACCCCCTCTCCCTCGCCTAAAGCTTTTAAAAGTTTGTTCTTTTTCCATTAAAAGGAACATTAAAGTTCCCTTTAATGTTTCCTTGCATCCTGCTTCAGGGCTGGGGTGACTATTTTGAGCTACCCTTCCAGTTTAGTCAGTGAACCAAATGGTAGCACATTGTGCTGAGGATCTGCATTTGGCTGTGGTTTGTGAGCCTGATCCTGACTAACACTTATGATCCAAGGTTATCCCATTACAGAACCAAGGACAGGGAGTCACTTTCTGCTGAAAGCTGAGCTACTATGACTAGACTGCACCACACTGCTCGAACAAGATTTGCCTTATGGTTTAAACGAGAGGGATGGATGGGGTCAAATGTTTAGCCTGCCATAAACCTGGTAAGTGGAGAGCTACCCCAGTATGAAAGAGCCATATATTCAACACTATTGCTTTAGAGCTAATTTCAAAGTATCCCAAGGTCCGAGTTAAATTTTAATCATCTGCATTAAAATATACGTTAAAATCTTTACTATTACTTGTTAATTGGCATTTATAAAATCAACCTTATTCTCTTTGAAACAAACAAGCAGAGGATTGGGGTTGCTTCTTGAGTGCCTCTGTCCCAAATGCTGCCAGAAAAGATGAAAACCGAATTTTCTGTGGGGTTTGGGTTTACCATGAAGTGCTTTACCATTTTTCAGCAGCATTACTGTAGAATGCCATGCCATTTTGGGGAATGCTTTGGGTGACAATCAGTGCTGGAGATTTCAGTATAGTTAGTACCTTCTATATATTTCAAATAATTCAGGAATGGAAGCAAAATCAATTCATGTACAAGACATAGGGCCTTTTCACACACACGCACACACACACACACACACCACATACGCAGTGAGGGGGGCACCCATGCGAACACCTCCCGCAGTGGGGGGGGGGGTGTCACTAGGAACGGTGCCCATGGTGGGGGTGCATGCACACTCCGCCACTCCACCCACCTCTACCCATCACCCATGCATGGAGCAACGGGCTCCATGCCAGTTGCTCCATGCATGGAAATGGGTGGAGGTGGGTGTACGCCCATTCCCACGGGCGTACACCCACCTCCACCCACCGCAGGCATACACCCATCTCACCACGCACTACGGCCCATTTGAAAAGGGCCATACCGATGGGAAAAACCATGTTTCCCAAATCCAGTCACTGCCTGAAAGCAGTTCTAACTTGCTCCTGTACTCATACTGTGAAGAAGGAAAACCAATTGCTCCAGACTTGGTGAAAAAAAAGATCAGGATTTTATTTAACCAAGGTAGTTTTCTCTTATGCAAAATGGAAGCACAGATTTAACTATGGAGTGACACCAGTACTAGTATCTTTAGTACTGTGGCCTTTTTTCCGCATAGTATTAAATCTCTGTCAAGGAATTCTTAGGGATTTACAATTTGCACCTCATCTTCTTTATTAATAAATTATAACCAGGCGTTTGTGAGTAAATCATGTCCTACGGGTGTCTGAGGCAGATTAGTATTTATAGATCATGATTAGGTTTTGTTTCAATCTCTTATTTTAATTCACTTGTATTGACTTTTCCTGGCATGTGTGTGTATGCCTATATTTGCATTAAATGTCAGGAGGAATGAAAATGATAAAAGGACGCCAAATTTTCAGTGTCCCAATACATTAACTGAGGATGGAGAAATAAGGCCAGGTGGCTGGACTGTCAGCAGGAATAGATTCTCCTTTCGCCTTTTGTACGGGGAAGTTTTGAAATGCCGTTGAAGCTCCAAAGTAAAAAAGGAACAAAATGTATTCATTTTCAAATACACTTTTCACTTCTGATTTACTGTCAGGAAAATGGAAGGTCTCCTGACATGTGCGCTTTATGCTGAACAAAGAATGATGGTGTCAGGTGAGAAATACAAATTCCAAGTGATGTAATTTTAAAAGGGACATATCATACCATTGTAAACTCCAGGGCTGCCTCCTGTAAGCCTCATACGCATCCATGTTTGAAGCCTGCTGGTTACCATGGTTACCACGACATGGTGAAGCTTATTTATAGGCATGCACTATATACAGTGCCCTCCAGAAGGAATGAAGGAGCTATCTGACTGTGAAGGAACTTGAGGGCTGTATGTTGGAAGTAGAAGGGGAAACCTAATTAAATATATTGATTCTCAGAGGTAGCTATTAGTTCCTTCAGTCAGGGCTGCCCTGAGGTGGGGGAAAAAGGGGCAATTTGCTCCAGGCCTCACATAAAAGAAAGCCTCACAACAGGACTGTTTTAACATAGTGGACGGCGGAATAAGGGGGCCCTATGTGGTATTCTGTCCCAAGCCTCCAGGAAACTCTGGCCAGTCCTGCCTGCAGTTCAGGTGCTCAAGAAGGGATTGAGGCCATGGGTGGCGGATGGAGGGCTTTCACCCATCTTTAGGCATTCAAATAGATTATAGTCCAAATGGCATTCTTAGCACTCCTGGAGCATTATCCAAATGAGTGTTATCGTTGATGGAATAAGTAGCAGTGACTTAAATGGGTTGGGATTGGGATTGTCAGTAGGGGGAGGAAAGGGGGTTCTTGCCCACACGCACTACATGCGTTCAGGAAGCTCTGTCTCGCTTGGCGGGGTCACCGGAAGCCCGACAGGATAGTGGGTGGGCCGTTCCGCGTGCTCTCGCACCTGGAACTCGGGCCCCTATCATCATAGGGCACAGAGCACTGACAAGGAAGGGGTTCCACGCAACCAATCCTTTTTCACCTCACGGGGGCAGGGAAAACTGTGAGGAACGGTGAAAGATGATAGGGATCAGGGAACCCTGGGAAGGAATGGAAGGACTCAAGGGCTCTCATGCTGGAGGGGGAAAGGGAAGGGAAAATGCCCCGGTGGGGGAAGGGAAAGCGCCCAGGCCCGAAGGCCCTTTCACACCACACACTCGCTCTGGGGGAAAAAAGGGGGGGAAGGGTCTCACTCACACACCACACGCACGTAGGAAATCACTCACGATCAGCTCGCAGGGGGAAGGGAATGGGGAAGGAGAGGAAGGAGGCTAAGGCAGGCAGGGAAGAGGTACACAAGAAATCCAACACAGGCAAAATCACTCCACTTAGCTGTCAGGCAGGGGGGCCAGTTCATCCAGTCACACGTTCTGTTCATCGGCACAGAGCAAGCTGTGATGCCGGCAATTAAAGATCAAGCCCCGCCCCCCGCACGCACCTGAAGGCGCGCAGAGCAACACAGCGGGGGGTGTCATGGGAGGGCCCCACTTGCTGCGCTGCCTCAGAGCCTGTCGGAGTGGCAGGAAGCAGCGGGGGTGCTGTGTCGTGCGCCCTGTTGATGCCGGGAGTGCTGGGGACGAGGCCCTTGGTTGTTGGGGACAGTCGCCGAGCCGAGAAGCGGCCACGGTGGCCGACAGGGATGGAGCAGGTGCTAACCCCTTAAGGTTTGCCTACCAATCACTCTTATCCAAGTCCACATCTGGGGCTATAAAGCTAAAACAGAGGCAGAATTCCAGACAGTCTGCTGTAAACTAGAAGAACAGTAGGAGCTCTGGCAAGGCAGGATCATACTGAGGGCTGTACCTGGTGCTGAAGAGAGTAGCTAAGGGAGTTGACTTTAGTAGAGGAATCCCTCTAGAACAGAGGTAGGGCTGAAACTTGCCTTGATGTTCTCACCAGTTCTCGATGAGAAGGGGGATGTTTCCTTTCTTGCCTTGAGATGACCCGAACTGAGAACCTTCCCATTCTCGCCGAGAGCCCGTGAGAATTCGAGAGGGTGGGGGTTGTAGTCACAGGTGGAGGGGAGGGCAACAGGGGACCTGGAGGCAAGCAGGGGGCAAAGACAAGCCCCCAGAGCACCTCCAGTGCCCATGCGGCCTCCCTGCCTGGAGGGGAAGGGAAAATTTGGGTGCGGGGTTGGGGGCCTAGAGGGGGGTCTGGCAGGGTTTACTTACTGTCCGGGGTCTCTGCTCCGTGCCACCGCTGGGCCGCTTCCTGACTCTTCTTTAAAATAAAACAAAACAAGAGCTTGAGCATGCACAGAGCGCTGCTCAGTCCTGGGTGCCCTTTTCAAAGATAGCACCTGCACAGCAGCTCATCTGTGCATGCTCATCCCATGCGGGAGCTGAAGCTCTCTTTTGGGGGGCAGGGTTTATAAAAAGAAGAGCTGGGAAGCGGCCCAGTGGTGGCGCGGAGCAGAGCTGTCCATCGGAACACACACCCCTGTGACAGACCCTGGATGGTTAAGTAAACCCTGCCTGACCCCCCCTCTAGGCCCCTAACCCTGCACCCAAACTTTCTCTTTCCCCCCACAGGTGGGGGGCTGCGCAGGCGCTGAAGGTGCTCAGGGGGTATGTCTTTGCCCCCTGCTTACCTCTGGGCCCCCCACAGGGCCCTCCTGCCCTCTCTTGAGAATTCGCAAGAACTTCAGGTAGGGGGGCGAGAGCACCCAAGTTCTTGCCCCTTCCCCCATCTCAAATCTCACAAATTCCTCACAAGATTTATTCTTCAGCTCGTTTCACCCCTAAACAGGGGTGGGCACAGTCCCCAAGTCCAAGAGCCGCATACCAACATTTTCATATCGCCAAGAGCCAGAAGACACATTACATTGTGTTCATAGCTCCCTCCAACATGGGGATGGGGCTGAGCTTCCTCCAACTCCTCCCTTTCCCACCAAATCCTTCCTGTGCTGCTTGTTGATCCCTGTTCTCTGACACCTGATGCAAAGAGCCATTGAAATGTAGTGAGAACTGCAGGAGTCAGCAGCAGTGTGAATACATCGCTACATACAACACTAAAAAAGATTACGGTACAAGTGGTGAATTTGCAAGGGGGAGTGTGTGAATGAGCCCTGAACGTTCAAAAAAATAAAGTTACAGCTATGAGCTGGTGGATGTGATCTGATGACATGGCACTTCCCACTGGTTTAAAGTGGTTTATGTTGAAGGCAGGGTTGGGACTTGGACCGCAGTGTTTCTCTACAGAAGAGTTTACAATAATGGTTGCGGAATTCATGCCCTTTGACGCCAGTGGGAACTCAACTCCAGATGGGAGGTGGTGTCAGAAGAACCTGCCCTGGGGCCAGCCCACACCTTTCCCCAGGCTGCTCCTCTTGCTCATGTGTTTCTTGCCATCATTGGAACTGGTCACTTCAAAGCAATACCTCCCCCTTGAACATTTTCCCTCCAGTATCGATTATAAATAGTTGACTTTTAATTTAAAACCCGTTTAAGAGGCAACCTGCTCTTTAACCTGGGTTACCAACTTGTAAGTAGTCAGCTAAATGCAAGATCTGGGGTCACCTCATCTACCCAGAGACCATGCACCTCTTCACTAGCCCCTAGGATACCTGTGAGGTGTGGAAGATTCACAAAAAGCACCCTTTCTCTTTCTCAGTCCAATTGAGCTCCTGACTCTGTCCTGAAGTAAGGAGCTGTGCACAGGAAGGGGCTGATACTTCTGGTGAGGTGAGCATGTCAGTTTGTCAGGAGCTGCAGGGCTTGAACCCAGATCTCTTAGCTACAGGGAAGTTGCTTTGCCCACTGAGCCATCTGGGGACAATCTAAAATCCTGCTGTGAGCACTTATCTCAGGGCTGCTGATTGGCCAGGTATGACCCCTGCTGGGATTAGCTGGGTTCTGCTATATAACTTGTAGGTCTCTTCCATTAACTTTAATGGGCGGAAGACTGTGCCCTTAGTCTTTGATTGCCGCCCTGGCTAAAGGTGGGGAATCTTATCTTTTCTTTCTCACAGTCCTCTATAACAATGAATAGAAACTTTTCAGGCCAGATAGGGGCTGGGGCAAGGATGCTTAAGTAGTGTGCTCAGCTCAGGATGGGAGAAAGAAAAGGAGGGTCTAGAAGATCATTGATTAATGCCATGAATCCATCACCTGTTGTTCAAAGTTTCAGAACCACCATTAACACAATATGGTCCTCAGTCCTTTCACACTTAGGCTTCTATCCCTCCCTTCCTTTATCAATCCACTTATGTTAGACATCCCTCACCATCTTGGCTTCCAGTCAGCTCCTTCCTGTTAAAGCCTCTTCTGATTGTTTTCCAGTTGAGCTTAAAGCTCAGTGTTATGAATGCTGCTGCTCCATCCTACTCAGTTGGAGCCAATTAGGCTCAGAGCCAGGTGTAGCCAGGAGGCTACTCAACTAAGGGCCAGATTCTGCAGGGACTTGGCACGGTATCTTACCACAGGGCTCTACTTGGATCTCCTGGTTTATTCCCTCAACTACTGTTACAGTAGTAACCTAAATCTAACTTGTTGTGTAACTTTAAAAACAATCCCTCTTGCCCTCCCCTCAGAGCTAAAAGAAACTGCTAGGCATTTTTCCTCAGAAGGTGATATTCTGTTGAAATCAATAGAGTAATAGCACTGGGATAGACCCATCACAGTGTGAAATGCTCACCTGCATGTGTGGAAGAGATGCAAGTTAAAAAAAAATTGATGCTACAATGAGAAAAAGGGTTAGCTGGCATGTTTGCTTCCAAGTTCTGTCACCGATAATTAATTAATGCTTCTGGCACAGAAACATGGCCCTCCCCAACATCGCCACTTTGCAGCAAGTTGGCTGGTTTTCCTCTATTATTTAGAAGCAGTTAAATCTCTGAAAGTCGGCACATCAATATTTGAAAGGGTTGTTTATTTAAACTCGCACTTGAAATGTGCCAGAGCTCAGAGCTAAACTATTGCAGGAAAGGCAGGGGTGGAAATGAAACATTGTAGGAAAGAAAGGGAGTCTTAAAATCCCTGTCAAATAACTGTCTTCAGGCCCAGCTTATAGGAGTTCTAGGAGGAGCAGGCTCAGTGAGGAAGCTACCCCCAAGCCAGGCTCCAGTTCAGGGAGCCAGGAGGACAGAATGATAAACTCTGTGTTTGCCTCGTCCTGTAGCACTGCAGTGCATTCACATTACTGCTGATTTCTCTGCAGGGCCCCTCTTGGCCTCCCTGTGATATTTTCCAGAATTCAAAGGGCATGGAAGAAGGCTCTTGTGATATCCCTCCATGTAGTATTCCAAAAGTAGCATGCAGTGGAGGAAGGAAAGTCCCTGCACCAGGACTCTCTGGCCACATCTCTTCAATCACTTGGAGGAAGGATATGACAAACTGGAAATGATGTATCAGGAACTGACATTTGCTCCAGGTTAATCAAATCACACACCACCATTGGTAGTTGATAGAGTCAGATCCTTTTGAGCAAACGGTTTGCACTGGTGGCAGAGGACACACAAGGGATCCTCAAGGAACACAGAAGTGGTAAGGATTCCACATGATTCTCAGAATGAGGGTCTTCTGCCCACTTATGTGAATGAACCCTAAGGTTTGAGGAACATCTGGGAAGAAGCAATCGGTGAGATCCTAAATCGATACTGGTGAGACCCTTGAAAAAAGATAAGGACTACAAGAGAGATCTGAGGTTGAAAAGAAGCCTGGAGTTTAGCCTGCTAGCAGGTGAATAACTCTTGCAACTGAAGAACTAACCTTTCATTTCTTAAACTTTATGAAACGTACCCCAGAAACAGAACTGAATACTCTCAGTATCCCATGCTCCAGATGGGAAACAGAGGATGGAAAGAGGGGCAACAATGTAAATAATGGGGGTGGGTGGGGTGCCACCAGAGGACAACCCCACCCATAAATATATTTGTTTCAGAGTGACTGGTGACCACACTGGATGGTGTCAACTCCTGATTGCCCTCTTGGTGCTGACTACAGTATGCTCTACGATGTGGGCAAATGGTGGCTCGGGAGCCACATGCAGCTCTCAGGCACCTGTACTGCGGCTCTTGCCAGAAGTGGCTGCCTGGGGTGTCTGTACATGTAGCTCCCTTGGGAGTAAGAAAAGCTGAGCCACCATTTCTGCTTAGGGCGGAGGGCACCTAATCTGCATTCACACAAGTGTTTTCTCTCGCATTTTAAATTTCTTACTGGAGAGAACAATTGTGCCTTACCTTTTTTCATACGTTCCTCTTCACTTTGAATTTTGCCCTGGGTATTGCTGCTGCCACCGCTAGCAATCCCATGGTGCTGCGTGGCTATGTCTCTCTCTGAGGATGGCTAACTAAAAGGGTTCTTTCTCCTTGCCTCCCCACGCTTGGAAGTCATGTGCAGAAGCATCCTGCAGCGATGCAGTCTAATCCTTGTCGACACATCCGGAATGAGAAAAGGACAACAGCTTTGGATTTAAACGGCTGCACTCTTTATTCAAATTGTAATCAGCCTGCTGGGGGTAAAAATTGCCTTCGCAATTTGGGTCCAGTACTCAAACTTCAACTAGTTCAATATTAATGCTTCAGGGGGACAGGCCTGGGTGTGCCCTCCAATGCCCTCCCCAACGTTAACCATTGTTTCCCCTTTGATCCTTGGCTTGCAGCCTTGGGCCAAAGGAGACAAAGTCCTTTCGGACAGGAGTAAGGCTTCTGGGTGCTGCAAGCTTGGGGACCGTGCATGTTCCTACCCACCTTCGTAGACCACCCCACCTTGGGATGCTAACCGTGGCGCTGGCCGTGCCCTGCCTTTGTGCCCGGTGTTGCGTCTCCATCTCTTAGGGAGATGACTCAACTACTAATGATTTCTTATTCCAAAAACTTCAAAACCGTACTGGACCCCTGCCACAAAGGGGCCGCCGATGCTTACTTTGGACGGGTCCGACCCCCCCCCCCGTGCGCCACCTTATTTCTAAAACCTTCATCAACTCTGCCTTCAACGTGGCGAGATAACTATCATTACCAACTTGGGACAAATGCACCCCTAAAAAATGCATGGTTCCGATGTGTGATCCCATAGTGGATCACTCTAAATCCCCCTCTTTGGGTAACCCACTTCCCTACATCCCTGTTTATATTACGACGGGCTCTGTCTACCTTCTTGGGTTGCATGGCCTTCGCCCATTTCACCCGCCCCGTGAGATCAGTCCAAATAATGACAACCCCAGGGAAGAGCTTTTCGATTGCCATTATATCTGATTTGATGTTGACTATCAACCTAACCCCCTTTTCTGCTGGGAGATTGTTCTCGCCCAAGTGGAGAACTAATACATCTGGATGTGGTTCGTTCGTCTCCGCTCTGAGAGTAGGCAGTAACTGATGCCACCGCATCCCGCTGCGCCCTTTCTAGTGGATCAAAGCCCATGCTGACAGGCCCAACTGGGTCCCCCAACAGGACTACCCAGCTGCTTTCCCAACCTAGCAGACCAAACTGTGACCGACTATCCAAATCCAGTCTCTCCGGGGAAACCCTGCCGGACCTGGGAGCATGGATACAAAAGAAGAAAGTTACTGCGGGACTCGGGAGGCTTCAAATGTACAACATGTAGGTCCGAGATTGTCAACGCCTGATTGCTCTAATGTCTTGGTCAGGGAGGCCCACCGCTGCTGCTGAAGTTGCAGCCCCTATGCGGAAGGAATGAGGCCCATACTCCTGGTGGGGAGGGGAGGCCGAGGTAAACCAGTGCACTATGCAAGAT
>QEPC01005594.1:1922389-1934349 GCA_003113815.1 Sphenodon punctatus | reverse complement strand
GATATTTGAAGTTTGGTATCAATTCTGCCCTTAGTCTTCATTTTGCTAAGCTAAACACAGGGCCTGTGGAATACTAGTGCAGCTGCTGTAGGAATTAAGAAACCTTACTGTAGGATGCATAGCAAGGGACAGAGTGATTTTGGGTTGGGGGCCATTGAGCACTAAAACGGAGTGATTTGGGGAGCCAGAGCACTGAAATGAGGGTCAGTACCAGTTGCAATCTTCCCCCCTGCCAGCCCCCCATAACCTCCCACTCACCCCTGCCAGGCTGCTGAGGATCTGAGTCTGGGAACTCAGCTGTGCTAGGCCCCAAATCTGATGCACTCTGCCCACCCCAAGCCACGCCCCCTTGGCCCATTTCCGGCCCTCCGGGACCACTAAGACTATATTTTCCCGGGCCACTTTGATTTCCCAATCCGCCCCTGCCATTTCAGCATCCCGAAGACGATGTGGGTGGTCAAACAAAAAATGAAATTCCTTTAGAAACTCCTGGTGGTCTGTCAGGAGGGGACTCTTACTGGTTAATAAGTTAGTGGCCCAATCCAGGGCCACTCCCCACAAATTCCTGATCACAAAGGCAACCCTCAAGGCATCCATAGGGTAAGTTGCTGCTTGGGTGGTGAGGGCCAGGAATGCTCGGCAAGCCTTGCGGTCTCCCTGGAACTTCTCAATGCGGGGACCCTGGGGTTCCCGTAGGGTCGCAGGGAGTGGTGGTGAAGGGGGGGATGCCGCAGGGACTGTTGCGACTGCCCCGCTTGCCTCTCTCGTGGCAGTGGGGAGTGCCAACAATGCTACAGCAGGGGCGGCAGCAGGTTGCTGTTTGGTCACCGTTGCCGCAAGTTGTGTAGTTGATCCTGCAGATCCTTTATCTGCATGGCCAGGGTCTGTACGGAATGGACCAGTTTCCCAATTTCCTGGGCCATGTCCATGGTGCCAGCTGGGGGCGTGTGGGCACTGCCCCATGCCGGTGAATTTGTCAGTGGGGGTAGGAAAGGGGTAGGAAAGGGGTTCTTTCCCACACACACTACACACGTTCAGGAAGCTCTGTCTCGCTTGGCGAGGTCTCCGGAAGCCCGTCAGGATAGTAGGTGGGTCGTTCCGCATGCTCTTGCACCTGGAACTCAGACCCCTATCATCATAGGGCACAGAGCACTGACAAGGAAGGGGTTCCACGCAATCAATCCTTTTTCACCTCACGGGGGCAGGGAAAACTGTGAGGAACGGTGAAAGATGATAGGGATCAGGGAACCCTGGGAAGGAATGGAAGGACTCAAGGGCTCTCATGCTGGAGGGGGAAAGGGAAGGGAAAATGCCCCGGTGGGGGAAGGGAAAGCGCCCAGGCCCGAAGGCCCTTTCACACCACACACTCGCTCTGGGGGAAAAAAGGGGGGGAAGGGTCTCACTCACACACCACACGCACGTAGGAAATCACTCACGATCAGCTCGCAGGGGGAAGGGAATGGGGAAGGAGAGGAAGGAGGCTAAGGCAGGCAGGGAAGAGGTACACAAGAAATCCAACACAGGCAAAATCACTCCACTTAGCTGTCAGGCAGGGGGGCCAGTTCATCCAGTCACACGTTCTGTTCATCGGCACAGAGCAAGCTGTGATGCCGGCAATTAAAGATCAAGCCCCGCCCCCCGCACGCACCTGAAGGCGCGCAGAGCAACACAGCGGGGGGTGTCATGGGAGGGCCCCACTTGCTGCGCTGCCTCAGAGCCTGTCGGAGTGGCAGGAAGCAGCGGGGGTGCTGTGTCGTGCGCCCTGTTGATGCCGGGAGTGCTGGGGACGAGGCCCTTGGTTGTTGGGGACAGTCGCCGAGCCGAGAAGCGGCCACGGTGGCCGACAGGGATGGAGCAGGTGCTAACCCCTTAAGGTTTGCCTACCAATCACTCTTATCCAAGTCCACATCTGGGGCTATAAAGCTAAAACAGAGGCAGAATTCCAGACAGTCTGCTGTAAACTAGAAGAACAGTAGGAGCTCTGGCAAGGCAGGATCATACTGAGGGCTGTACCTGGTGCTGAAGAGAGTAGCTAAGGGAGTTGACTTTAGTAGAGGAATCCCTCTAGAACAGAGGTAGGGCTGAAACTTGCCTTGATGTTCTCACCAGTTCTCGATGAGAAGGGGGATGTTTCCTTTCTTGCCTTGAGATGACCCGAACTGAGAACCTTCCCATTCTCGCCGAGAGCCCGTGAGAATTCGAGAGGGTGGGGGTTGTAGTCACAGGTGGAGGGGAGGGCAACAGGGGACCTGGAGGCAAGCAGGGGGCAAAGACAAGCCCCCAGAGCACCTCCAGTGCCCATGCGGCCTCCCTGCCTGGAGGGGAAGGGAAAATTTGGGTGCGGGGTTGGGGGCCTAGAGGGGGGTCTGGCAGGGTTTACTTACTGTCCGGGGTCTCTGCTCCGTGCCACCGCTGGGCCGCTTCCTGACTCTTCTTTAAAATAAAACAAAACAAGAGCTTGAGCATGCACAGAGCGCTGCTCAGTCCTGGGTGCCCTTTTCAAAGATAGCACCTGCACAGCAGCTCATCTGTGCATGCTCATCCCATGCGGGAGCTGAAGCTCTCTTTTGGGGGGCAGGGTTTATAAAAAGAAGAGCTGGGAAGCGGCCCAGTGGTGGCGCGGAGCAGAGCTGTCCATCGGAACACACACCCCTGTGACAGACCCTGGATGGTTAAGTAAACCCTGCCTGACCCCCCCTCTAGGCCCCTAACCCTGCACCCAAACTTTCTCTTTCCCCCCACAGGTGGGGGGCTGCGCAGGCGCTGAAGGTGCTCAGGGGGTATGTCTTTGCCCCCTGCTTACCTCTGGGCCCCCCACAGGGCCCTCCTGCCCTCTCTTGAGAATTCGCAAGAACTTCAGGTAGGGGGGCGAGAGCACCCAAGTTCTTGCCCCTTCCCCCATCTCAAATCTCACAAATTCCTCACAAGATTTATTCTTCAGCTCGTTTCACCCCTAAACAGGGGTGGGCACAGTCCCCAAGTCCAAGAGCCGCATACCAACATTTTCATATCGCCAAGAGCCAGAAGACACATTACATTGTGTTCATAGCTCCCTCCAACATGGGGATGGGGCTGAGCTTCCTCCAACTCCTCCCTTTCCCACCAAATCCTTCCTGTGCTGCTTGTTGATCCCTGTTCTCTGACACCTGATGCAAAGAGCCATTGAAATGTAGTGAGAACTGCAGGAGTCAGCAGCAGTGTGAATACATCGCTACATACAACACTAAAAAAGATTACGGTACAAGTGGTGAATTTGCAAGGGGGAGTGTGTGAATGAGCCCTGAACGTTCAAAAAAATAAAGTTACAGCTATGAGCTGGTGGATGTGATCTGATGACATGGCACTTCCCACTGGTTTAAAGTGGTTTATGTTGAAGGCAGGGTTGGGACTTGGACCGCAGTGTTTCTCTACAGAAGAGTTTACAATAATGGTTGCGGAATTCATGCCCTTTGACGCCAGTGGGAACTCAACTCCAGATGGGAGGTGGTGTCAGAAGAACCTGCCCTGGGGCCAGCCCACACCTTTCCCCAGGCTGCTCCTCTTGCTCATGTGTTTCTTGCCATCATTGGAACTGGTCACTTCAAAGCAATACCTCCCCCTTGAACATTTTCCCTCCAGTATCGATTATAAATAGTTGACTTTTAATTTAAAACCCGTTTAAGAGGCAACCTGCTCTTTAACCTGGGTTACCAACTTGTAAGTAGTCAGCTAAATGCAAGATCTGGGGTCACCTCATCTACCCAGAGACCATGCACCTCTTCACTAGCCCCTAGGATACCTGTGAGGTGTGGAAGATTCACAAAAAGCACCCTTTCTCTTTCTCAGTCCAATTGAGCTCCTGACTCTGTCCTGAAGTAAGGAGCTGTGCACAGGAAGGGGCTGATACTTCTGGTGAGGTGAGCATGTCAGTTTGTCAGGAGCTGCAGGGCTTGAACCCAGATCTCTTAGCTACAGGGAAGTTGCTTTGCCCACTGAGCCATCTGGGGACAATCTAAAATCCTGCTGTGAGCACTTATCTCAGGGCTGCTGATTGGCCAGGTATGACCCCTGCTGGGATTAGCTGGGTTCTGCTATATAACTTGTAGGTCTCTTCCATTAACTTTAATGGGCGGAAGACTGTGCCCTTAGTCTTTGATTGCCGCCCTGGCTAAAGGTGGGGAATCTTATCTTTTCTTTCTCACAGTCCTCTATAACAATGAATAGAAACTTTTCAGGCCAGATAGGGGCTGGGGCAAGGATGCTTAAGTAGTGTGCTCAGCTCAGGATGGGAGAAAGAAAAGGAGGGTCTAGAAGATCATTGATTAATGCCATGAATCCATCACCTGTTGTTCAAAGTTTCAGAACCACCATTAACACAATATGGTCCTCAGTCCTTTCACACTTAGGCTTCTATCCCTCCCTTCCTTTATCAATCCACTTATGTTAGACATCCCTCACCATCTTGGCTTCCAGTCAGCTCCTTCCTGTTAAAGCCTCTTCTGATTGTTTTCCAGTTGAGCTTAAAGCTCAGTGTTATGAATGCTGCTGCTCCATCCTACTCAGTTGGAGCCAATTAGGCTCAGAGCCAGGTGTAGCCAGGAGGCTACTCAACTAAGGGCCAGATTCTGCAGGGACTTGGCACGGTATCTTACCACAGGGCTCTACTTGGATCTCCTGGTTTATTCCCTCAACTACTGTTACAGTAGTAACCTAAATCTAACTTGTTGTGTAACTTTAAAAACAATCCCTCTTGCCCTCCCCTCAGAGCTAAAAGAAACTGCTAGGCATTTTTCCTCAGAAGGTGATATTCTGTTGAAATCAATAGAGTAATAGCACTGGGATAGACCCATCACAGTGTGAAATGCTCACCTGCATGTGTGGAAGAGATGCAAGTTAAAAAAAAATTGATGCTACAATGAGAAAAAGGGTTAGCTGGCATGTTTGCTTCCAAGTTCTGTCACCGATAATTAATTAATGCTTCTGGCACAGAAACATGGCCCTCCCCAACATCGCCACTTTGCAGCAAGTTGGCTGGTTTTCCTCTATTATTTAGAAGCAGTTAAATCTCTGAAAGTCGGCACATCAATATTTGAAAGGGTTGTTTATTTAAACTCGCACTTGAAATGTGCCAGAGCTCAGAGCTAAACTATTGCAGGAAAGGCAGGGGTGGAAATGAAACATTGTAGGAAAGAAAGGGAGTCTTAAAATCCCTGTCAAATAACTGTCTTCAGGCCCAGCTTATAGGAGTTCTAGGAGGAGCAGGCTCAGTGAGGAAGCTACCCCCAAGCCAGGCTCCAGTTCAGGGAGCCAGGAGGACAGAATGATAAACTCTGTGTTTGCCTCGTCCTGTAGCACTGCAGTGCATTCACATTACTGCTGATTTCTCTGCAGGGCCCCTCTTGGCCTCCCTGTGATATTTTCCAGAATTCAAAGGGCATGGAAGAAGGCTCTTGTGATATCCCTCCATGTAGTATTCCAAAAGTAGCATGCAGTGGAGGAAGGAAAGTCCCTGCACCAGGACTCTCTGGCCACATCTCTTCAATCACTTGGAGGAAGGATATGACAAACTGGAAATGATGTATCAGGAACTGACATTTGCTCCAGGTTAATCAAATCACACACCACCATTGGTAGTTGATAGAGTCAGATCCTTTTGAGCAAACGGTTTGCACTGGTGGCAGAGGACACACAAGGGATCCTCAAGGAACACAGAAGTGGTAAGGATTCCACATGATTCTCAGAATGAGGGTCTTCTGCCCACTTATGTGAATGAACCCTAAGGTTTGAGGAACATCTGGGAAGAAGCAATCGGTGAGATCCTAAATCGATACTGGTGAGACCCTTGAAAAAAGATAAGGACTACAAGAGAGATCTGAGGTTGAAAAGAAGCCTGGAGTTTAGCCTGCTAGCAGGTGAATAACTCTTGCAACTGAAGAACTAACCTTTCATTTCTTAAACTTTATGAAACGTACCCCAGAAACAGAACTGAATACTCTCAGTATCCCATGCTCCAGATGGGAAACAGAGGATGGAAAGAGGGGCAACAATGTAAATAATGGGGGTGGGTGGGGTGCCACCAGAGGACAACCCCACCCATAAATATATTTGTTTCAGAGTGACTGGTGACCACACTGGATGGTGTCAACTCCTGATTGCCCTCTTGGTGCTGACTACAGTATGCTCTACGATGTGGGCAAATGGTGGCTCGGGAGCCACATGCAGCTCTCAGGCACCTGTACTGCGGCTCTTGCCAGAAGTGGCTGCCTGGGGTGTCTGTACATGTAGCTCCCTTGGGAGTAAGAAAAGCTGAGCCACCATTTCTGCTTAGGGCGGAGGGCACCTAATCTGCATTCACACAAGTGTTTTCTCTCGCATTTTAAATTTCTTACTGGAGAGAACAATTGTGCCTTACCTTTTTTCATACGTTCCTCTTCACTTTGAATTTTGCCCTGGGTATTGCTGCTGCCACCGCTAGCAATCCCATGGTGCTGCGTGGCTATGTCTCTCTCTGAGGATGGCTAACTAAAAGGGTTCTTTCTCCTTGCCTCCCCACGCTTGGAAGTCATGTGCAGAAGCATCCTGCAGCGATGCAGTCTAATCCTTGTCGACACATCCGGAATGAGAAAAGGACAACAGCTTTGGATTTAAACGGCTGCACTCTTTATTCAAATTGTAATCAGCCTGCTGGGGGTAAAAATTGCCTTCGCAATTTGGGTCCAGTACTCAAACTTCAACTAGTTCAATATTAATGCTTCAGGGGGACAGGCCTGGGTGTGCCCTCCAATGCCCTCCCCAACGTTAACCATTGTTTCCCCTTTGATCCTTGGCTTGCAGCCTTGGGCCAAAGGAGACAAAGTCCTTTCGGACAGGAGTAAGGCTTCTGGGTGCTGCAAGCTTGGGGACCGTGCATGTTCCTACCCACCTTCGTAGACCACCCCACCTTGGGATGCTAACCGTGGCGCTGGCCGTGCCCTGCCTTTGTGCCCGGTGTTGCGTCTCCATCTCTTAGGGAGATGACTCAACTACTAATGATTTCTTATTCCAAAAACTTCAAAACCGTACTGGACCCCTGCCACAAAGGGGCCGCCGATGCTTACTTTGGACGGGTCCGACCCCCCCCCCCGTGCGCCACCTTATTTCTAAAACCTTCATCAACTCTGCCTTCAACGTGGCGAGATAACTATCATTACCAACTTGGGACAAATGCACCCCTAAAAAATGCATGGTTCCGATGTGTGATCCCATAGTGGATCACTCTAAATCCCCCTCTTTGGGTAACCCACTTCCCTACATCCCTGTTTATATTACGACGGGCTCTGTCTACCTTCTTGGGTTGCATGGCCTTCGCCCATTTCACCCGCCCCGTGAGATCAGTCCAAATAATGACAACCCCAGGGAAGAGCTTTTCGATTGCCATTATATCTGATTTGATGTTGACTATCAACCTAACCCCCTTTTCTGCTGGGAGATTGTTCTCGCCCAAGTGGAGAACTAATACATCTGGATGTGGTTCGTTCGTCTCCGCTCTGAGAGTAGGCAGTAACTGATGCCACCGCATCCCGCTGCGCCCTTTCTAGTGGATCAAAGCCCATGCTGACAGGCCCAACTGGGTCCCCCAACAGGACTACCCAGCTGCTTTCCCAACCTAGCAGACCAAACTGTGACCGACTATCCAAATCCAGTCTCTCCGGGGAAACCCTGCCGGACCTGGGAGCATGGATACAAAAGAAGAAAGTTACTGCGGGACTCGGGAGGCTTCAAATGTACAACATGTAGGTCCGAGATTGTCAACGCCTGATTGCTCTAATGTCTTGGTCAGGGAGGCCCACCGCTGCTGCTGAAGTTGCAGCCCCTATGCGGAAGGAATGAGGCCCATACTCCTGGTGGGGAGGGGAGGCCGAGGTAAACCAGTGCACTATGCAAGATGGTGGTGAACTGATACCTGGTCAAAGGGGTGCCCGTTGCGTGGCAAAATAGAAAGGCTGAGGTCATTGGACAGATCCCCAGGTACCTTTCAAGAGCGCTCACTGGGCACAGCTCGTTGGACCCTTCCCTGCTGAGGGGGATTACCTGTCCTCTGCCCCTCTGGTCCGTCTTAGACCACCTCAGCTGGATCTGGAGGGACTGCTGCCCTATTTGTATGTCCCCCATGGCCAGAGCCTGATTGGTATTATTGCGGGCTGACTCTGCCACCATCTCACTGACTTTAAAGGCCCCCCAAAAGGCAATCTTAAATGCTGCTGCAAAGAGCACGGACTCATATTGGTCACTGGATATTGAAGGGAGGACACTACAGATTCTGACAAGAAGGAGGGGAGTAATGGGAGCATGGCTGTCTGGTTGTTTAGGATGTTCATGCGCCCATCCTTCCAACATTCTGCGGGTGAAAAAACCATGGTTGGGGGGAGGGTGGTCAGCCAAGCGGCTCATGAAGCTGAGAGTGGACAGCTTACTAGCAATTGTGCCTACCGCCACACCCCCTTTCCGGAAGGACAGGGCAAATTGTAGCATCCGTGCTTCCAGAATCGGGAAATTTGCTGACCAACCCTTCAATGACCGGAATTGCTGAAACTCCCTAAAGGCCCGCTCGTAAGCCGTACGTGTTCGGACAGCCAAGAATCCTTGTATGGTGTTGTACAATTCTAAGATCCAAGGCTCCACACCGACGGTGGCAGAGGTCAGGCAGACTCCTGGTGCCAGGGAGCGAAAATGCTCCATCTGGAAATGAGACAAGGCATCAGCTATACCGTTGCTCATACCTGGCACGTGTCTGGTGACAAACATAATGTTATGCCGCAAGCACGTCATGACAAATGCCTGCACCAGATCCATTACCCTAGGGGACCTAGATGACATGGAGTTAATAACGTGGACTACCACCATGTTGTTGCACCAGAAAAGGATGGAATGGTCTGCAAAATCGACTGCCCAGAGACGTACTGCCAGCACGATCATAAAAAACTCCAGGAACGTCAGGTCCCGGGTTATCCCATGATCCGTCCATTCCTGGGGCCATTGGGCAGCGCACTATCTCCCCCGAAAGTACACCCTGAAGCACATGCCACCGGTTGCATTGGAATGGACCTGCAGCTCGGCTTCTATTAACAGCTCTTCCCTCCAAAAACTAACCCCATTGAATTCTGCTTGGAAAGCCACCCAGGTCTGCAGGTCATCCTTCATTTCTCTTGTTACCCTTATGTGATGGTGTGGCTGGAGGTTACCCCTCAGCTTCCCATACAAGCGGGACAGGAAGGCACGTCCTGGGGCAACTACTCTACAGGTAAAGTTCAGGCTCCCCACTAGGGACTGGAGTTCCCTAACCGTCACTTTCACCGCGGAAAGGTGGGCATCCACCATGGCCTTTACTTCCTCTAACTTGTCGGCCAGAAGGCGGGAGATGAACTGCACTGTATCTAATTTAATACCCAAATATGTTAAAGTGGTGGTGGGCCCCTCTGTCTTTTCAGGAGCTAAGGGAATCCCCAGTTCAGCTGCCACCTCCATGAACTTCTCTATCAGTTCCACACATCTATAAGTCCCAGATTTTCCTGTGAAGAGGAAATGATCAAGATATTTTGTGATTTCCCCCTCCTTCACTCGCTGCCGGACAACCCATTTCACCATGTAGCTGAACCGCTCAAATGCTGAGCATGAAATGGAGCAGCCCATGGGAATGGCACGATCAAAATAAAAACAGCCTTGAAAATGGAAGCCCAGTAGGTGGAAATTATCCTGGCGGACCAGCAGCAGGTGGAAGGTGGATTTGACATCACACTTGGCCAATAGTGCACCTGGACCGGCTTTCTTAACCATCTGGACCACCACGTCGAATGACACGTACTGGACTGATGTGAATTCCCTAGGGAAGGCATCGTTGACTGATCTGCCGCGGGGGTAGGATAGATGGTGTATCAGCTGGAATTCACCGCAAGCTTTCTTTGGGACCACACCCAAAGGGGAGATGATCATGTCTGGCAATGGCGGGGACAGGAAATGGCCGGCCACCCTCCCTTCGCTGATCTCCTTATCTAGTTTGGCCTCCACCACCCACTCTAGTCCCGCAACAGATTTGAGGTTGGGGGCGACTTTACTTTGTTGAACCTCCCCCACTGGGATCCTAAAACCATGA
The DNA here is from genome assembly GCA_003113815.1 of Sphenodon punctatus. Taxonomy (NCBI): domain Eukaryota; kingdom Metazoa; phylum Chordata; class Lepidosauria; order Sphenodontia; family Sphenodontidae; genus Sphenodon; species Sphenodon punctatus. Next base: position 1,924,241 of record QEPC01005594.1, on the reverse strand, counting down.
CAAAAACCATCAACTATATAAAACACCTCGCTTCTGAGCAGATGGGCCACTAAGGGCCACTCCAGCTGATCAAGCTTGACTGGGGTTGGGGCCCTTTGCCATGCCCCCACTGGGAAGGGAACCTTGCCCCCCTTTTCCTGCGGGACCCTGACTGTATCTACCCCTCCCCCAGGGTTGCCGCCCCTTGCTACGTGCTGCTGCAGCATGGTTTCCACCACAGATGGGGCATGCATGACAAAATCTACAACCCACGCATCCACACCTGCCCAAATGTGCGAATTCCCAACATATGTTCCCTCCGGAGGTTTGGGCCTTCCAGCCCTCACTCCGAAAGGGGTCATTGGATGGTGCCACACACCCACACACCCTGGGTTAGAACATGTCCACTGTCCGTTCTGGGTGCGTTGGCCCCATCATTCATGGAATCCAACCATAAATCGGGGGCATGCGTGTCCCATCGCAACCCCGGGGTATAAGAGGCCCTATGGCGGAATGCCTCGTCGTATGTGATCCAGGCCCCTGAGGGGCCTGTATCATATGCACGACACATGATATCCGTGTACTTCATGAGTGCATAGGCTCACTCTGGGTACTCCTGGGCAATCACACCTTGCTAAACGGAATAAGCCAACGTCCAGTTAGCCTAGTTCCGATCGGGTTTTGGGCACTCCAAGCACTCCTTCTCCTTGATATCCTCCCTATCATTGGGGTCTGGTATGGGGTCAGTGAATAAAAGTGAGAAGTTGTCAAGGTATTCACCTTTCCATATCTTCTCCCTGATATGCTGCAGGTGGGCCCCAATAGGGGCAGACATGTCTGCGTAGCCACCGCCCAATGGAACAGAGGGCCTTGGGGTTCCATTAGGAGGGGCAAGGAAGGTCTGCTGTAGGGACCACACCCGGGCTGCTGACACCCCGGAAGGCCCGAGCCCACCCACTGCTGAGGGAGGTGGGTCATGTTGTCCTGGGGCGTGTACCCATGCCCCATTCCACCACAAGTGGGAGGTCTCAGTATTCCCCCCCCCATGGGCCCATTAGGCCCCATGAAATAAGGAGCCAATGGGGAAACCATGGCACTTCCTAAACTCCAGGGGGCAGTTTGGTATGAGAGTTGACTCTGGCCATTCCCCTGCAGGGGCCACCCCAGTGCTTCTCCCAGCAGCTGGCTTGCTACCGTATGTGGCAGGGTCTGGCCAAGCTCCGCACCCGAGCCACCCACCCCAAGGTTCCACGTACCTGCATAATCCAGCACGTGGCTTCCTGGATCCAGTCCGATTGCAGGTGGGGGGTGGTACTCCTGCACCATGGCTTGGAGACCCCTTTCCAAAACCGCAATCCTCTCCAGAGCCTCCGCTATTCCCGGCGCCATTTCTTCATCGTACCCCACTGCTGTTCACAGTTGACCCTTGGCTTCTCTATGGGGAATAAAAGAGGCCTCACCACGGTCACACACCCCGCTGGGGGAGGGGGAGGGGCTGACCCAGAAGACCATCCTCCCCATCCCACATGCATGCAAGGGCAGGGGGGATGGCTGTACTAGCCCCCACTCCAGTCCGTGCACAAGACTGGGTCCTTCCCCACCTGGGGGAGGGGGAGGGTCAACTGCCTGGCTCCTGGATGGACCCACTCCCCCCCCCCGGTGCTCTATATCACATCGGAGGCACTACAACCCTCCCCCCCTGCTAAGCTCAGTGGGGGGGGCTACCTCATCTTGTGGGGGGGTTCCCACCATGTGGGTGGGAGGGTACCCAAATAGTGGGCCTGGGTACCCTGTGCTGCAGCTTTCCTGGGGGAAACCCAATGTCACTGATCCCTGGGAAAACCCACCCTGTGGGAGGTCTGTGATACCCCTC